>OZ023273.1:82781286-82806011 GCA_964007475.1 Hybos culiciformis
TTTTTTTATTTTTTTTTTTAAATAAATAAATAAAAATAGATAAAAGGAAATATTTTGCAATATATATATATATATATATATATATATATATATATATATATATATATATATAACTATATAACTATATAGTGGAGATGAAGTTGATTTGTGTCAGTAATAAACTTCAACAATACCTGAATGAAATGGCGCCAAATAGCCCAGTCTAAGTAAATTGAGCTTGATTTTAAAATTATTATTATTTTTATATTTTTTTTTTCTTTAAATTTTTAAGCATATCTTATTGAGTGCGGGTGTTGTTAACACTTTATGCGCACAAAGCATACATATATATATTTTATGTTTTTTATATTCCTTTTACCGCTAAACTTATATTTTAAATAAAAAATAAAAAGACATTAAATTTATGCATAATAAGTTTAATTTTTTATTTTTTTTCCAAAGTAATTTATTTGTACCTGTATGTATATAAAAAATTTATTAAAAATATAATTTATTACTTTTTTTTGCTATAAAATACGCACGAAAGAGTAACTGTTTTGAAACTTCCAAACAATATTCTATCAAAATATTAATTTTGTACCATTACACATAACTTATTTATTTGATTTTTTTTTCTAACACCTTCGAAAGGTTTATTGAGAAGAAGGTTCATTAAAAATAATAGAATAGAAGTTTTGGAAATGCAAATTCATTTGATTAGTCTGGAAAAATTGAATTATTAAAAATGGTAAAAAATAAAACAATTCTTTATATCAAGAAGGTATTTTATATTAATGTTATTTCGCTAACACAACTGAAGGTCATTAGTGACTGAAGGCTGACGGACCAGAAATTTAATTAACCATGCGATACTATAAATTATTTCTATACATTATTCCATAAATTTTTACTTGGATTTAAAAAAATTTACATGAGATGTAAAACAGCTAACAAAGTGCCCATTATATTCCTCAATCGGAACGCTTTAACTTACATAAAAACAAAATACATATAGTTAAATACTCAGGCGTAAAAATAACTACATATGAAATTACTTAAACATAAATTGTATCATTATTTTCACACTCTCTTATATACTAAATATTTTATAAAAATAATTGAAATAAAATTTACATGTTGCTATTGAATTTCAATTAAACAATAATTATGTTTTAACACATTTTTATTTAAATTAAAAATAAATTTGAAATAAATTAAAAAAAATAATATTAAAAACTGGGCTGAAATTTTACTTATTCATTTTAATATATGTACAACATATGACATTCACTCTTGAGGATATAATAAGAACATTCTGTTTTTTTATTTTACAAACCTCTGATAGTTAGCTCATATATTAAATTGTAAAAATTAACATATGTCACAACTAAACCTCAAGTCCGGTCTGTGGATGTAAGGCGCTCTTGCGCAATAAACCCCTTAAGAAAAAATAATCAATTTAATTGTCTTAACACCTTAGTATTAATTGAAATAATTATTATTTATTATTCTAATTAACTATATGTAATTATTTAATATTTATTACTCTTACTGCAGCGTTCGTTGTTTTTTTTTCGAAATATTTTCATGCCGTTCTATCACTCTTGGCGTGTATGTTGAGCGATTGTTACAACAATTATAGAGAAGCTGACTCTTTTTAAAATATATATTCGTTTGTCAGTTTGCTGTGTTCGATATGATGTTTTAGTCAAAAGAATCAATACCCTTCTCGTCCAGATCCTTTCCAGCTATTTGAAGTTTTTTTTTTTTGGATTTTAATTTGTTTGTACTTTCGTTTAATTGATGGATCTTAAAGCTTTATATCAAAATAATAACTAGGAAGAAAATTAAAAAAAAATGTAATAAAAAAAATTTAAAAAAATTATTAACATAGTTTCCTTTCGATTCGTTTAATAAAATAATCTCTATAATAATAAGCTTCCATCACTGTTAATTTAAGTCACATTTTTCTGACTTTACAGATGTTACATTTTTAACGTAGCAGTTGGCATTAGGTTTGGTTAGTGTAATCTCCATTTTCTAAATACTTAATTTAGGGTTTTGTTTATTCATTACAACCTAAAAACACAAATAATCTTAAAACAAATCATTAGATATAAAAGATTAATTAGAATAAAAAAAAAATTTTAATATACTTTCAATCATCTTAATTTGATTCAAATTCCTGGATTAAAAACTGAAATTTTGATTTAACTCCTATTAGAAAAAAATAAATTGAACTTTTCCATTCTCAACACATACTCAATTACAATCATTTTGTCTACATCGTTTTGTTCAACATTATATTATTCTCCAACCTATAAATTTTATTCTAAAATGTCTTACTCTATATTATAATAAGAAAAACTTTTAACACACTAATATTGATTTTATTAAATTTAACTTTATAGTGGTAAAAAAAAATTATTTAGTTTCATAAATTTATATTCAGAAACCTATTAAAAATATGTAATTAATTTAATAATCGACAAATCAAGATAAATGATTTACGTGTAATCAATATCTTTAAACAATTTTATTTCTTAAATAGCTAACATTTTTAAAGCTAAATCATTTAATTTGTTTGAAAAAATATATCAAATTTATATGGTCAGCTGCATAAATTTTACAGCACTAAGTCCAATAAAAAACATAATAATGTAATTATGGATAAAAAAAATATATACCTTTATTAGATAGTTATTGAAAATGAAAATTTTTAAAATAAAAACATTAATGGATCACTTTTATATTAATTTCAGTATTTGATTCGTAATTTTGGTAAAAAATTATTGTAAAGCTGTTAATATTTTCAATAGTGAAACGTTTGCAATTAAAACTAGTTTATTCCTTTAACCCACTAGAGCAGGGGTGGCCAACTTCATTAGATGTAAGATCGACTAATTTCATTATAAAATGTGTCGTGATCGACCTTGTAAAATATTGATATTAAAAACGTTCAATACACATACAAGTGACAACAATGAAAACATATAAAAAATTTAAAAATAAGGCCTGCATGTCTTCAACCAAGCATTCATAATTTTGCTAAATCCAGACTGAGAGAATACTAATAAATCTTGAGTACAGGAAGGATATCTAGTCTTCCTTAACTTTATATATATTTTTTTTTTATTAAAGTTACCAAATCACTAGGTGGGATACCTTTTATACTTAAAGAAGTATGGATTTGGTAATGGGGACAGAAAGTTTAGACGGGATTAAAAAGTGGGACAGTTAGGAGGTAATCATTTACACTCTTCTTAAGCGGCGCAAGTTGTAAATCAAACGTCCGCCAGCTGTCGGGAACAAATTTGATGGAAGAGCATTCCACATTCTCGAGGTGCGAACTGAAAACGAATCTCCGAAGCTCGTTCTATCACATCTGGGAATTTTGACGGATTATGGGTGTGACCTTGAGGCGGTACGTGTTTGACGTGAAAATATTTGAAGTAAAGGAAGTAGGACTTTTACTTCCAGGGTCCCAGGGAACACGTATCCGTTCCAACATTGCGACGGTAATGAGCTGGTGGTTTGGTGATTGTTTATCAATCTAATAGCTCTTCTCTGAACTTTGTCCAGGTACTTAAGGTGGGTTTCAGGAGCACCAGCCCATATATGTGAATTATATTCTAATTTCGGTCGTATGTAGGATATGTAAATGTTTAAGAGATCAGAGAAAAGTATTGTTTACATCTTTTAAGGAAACCAAGACATTTCGCTGCGTTTTTTGCCGTTTCGAAAATATGAAGTTCAGATCTGAAGTTATTTTCGACCCTAAAATGTCAAGGTTTTCAGATTTGCCAATACTTTCATCTTCGAAAGAAAATTGGGGATTAAAATTTGAGAGCTTTCTAGAAATTAGGCAGCATTGAATTTTTGATGCGTTAAACTCAACTCTGTTGAGAAGACCCCATTGTGAAATTTTGGAAAGGTCGTGATTTATGCTACTTTGCAGGAAATTGCGTTTAGTAGTAACAGCATTCGAAGATGCGGATTTCCTATTAACAAAATCGTAGCATGCTACCAAGTTACTGTCATTGGCGAAGCTGTGGATGGGGTTTAGAGTAGATTGGAGAAGATCATTAATGAAAATTAAAAAGAGGATTGGGGAGAGAACACACCCTTGGGGTACACCGGAGTTTATGTTGAAAATATGTGACTGGTACCCATTCACAAGAGCACGAATAGAACGGCCTGAGAAAAATTTGCTGATACAATTGACAAATGCTGATCCTAGACCCATTGATTTAACTTAAGAAATTAAAGCCGGGTGGCAGACTCGATCAAAAGCCTTAATTTTGTCCAAAGCAACAACACAAGCCTCACCGGAATTGTGAAGACTGGCGTTGAGCTTGTCGATCTATTCGTACGAAACCATATTGCTGGTCACTTAGCAATTTGTTTCAAGGTATTTTTTAACTTTATTATTAATGAGGGATTCCATTACTTTGGAGAGAATAGAAGTAAGTACAATAGGCCTGTAGTTAGAGGGATCGCATTTATGGCCTTTTTTTGGAATAGGCTGAACATGCACAACTTTCCACTTGGTGGGGTAAATGCCAAGTGAATATGAAAGATAAAAAAGGTTGCGCAGAGGTTTAACGAGAAATATCCTATTCAGATGAATCGTATGTACAAATATTTGCTACATTATTTTTGAAGAACAGTGAAAACTTCTTTATAAGACAATGTGAGCATTGCCATAACAAAACATTATGGATTGTAGTTGGTTTGTCAGAAACTTTGTACATCACAAAAATCTTAACTTAGAATATCGAAAGAATATTGTACAATAAATATGAAAACAATTTGATTCACTGGTATCAACAATTTGAACAGTCCGATAAAAGTGCTATCCAGAGTTTTATAATAATAATAAAATAAACGGAAATAGAAAATTTTCAAATGAATTGAAAATAAGGAAAACATAAAATTTTATTTTAAAATTTTTGTTACTTTTCATGTCTCCGGTGCACGTTTTTCCGGAAAAATGAGAGCCATCGAGTAATGTACCATCAGACAAATTTCCTTTATTTGGAGAATATACTTGGAATGTTTTTTTTTCTATCAATTTATTTTAATAAATGAGTCACGTGACTCAATAATAAATTCAAATTTTAAAACTGCACGCATAATGCTATATTTTTTTAATGGGATAATCCCCTTTAGTTACACTGTGTTTATTATTATTATTTCTTAATGCGGTCCATTAAATTAACTTACGCATATGTTTTCTAGAGTTTTACATTTTTACCCACACCCTTAATTCAACAAAGCAAAAAAAAAAAGAAGTAAAATAAAAAAATGAATTAATAACAATAAACACAAGTACTTTACCAGCTATGGTGTGCATAAGTGGGAAGAAGATTTTGATTATCATTATAATGTAAGTATATGTATATGCACGAACCTAAAACTAAATCATACCTCAACAATAATTGTACGTAGGAAAAACATGTACTATGAATTAATAATCCGAGCACAAAAAATAAATACTTGCTCTTAATTAATTCCTTTGTATTGATAAGAAATACTGTTACGTGCATTTGAAACGGAAGTTTCAAAGGTCATACTCGCAGCAGAAAATTCCAAATGCATCCGAACTGAAAAAGAACTCTCATCAAACCTGATTTATCACAAAATAAGAGTAATATATGAAAACGTTATGTCTTTGGCGCAAAAATACTTTAATATTAAAAAGTTAGACCACAAAAAACGTATTACTTACTATATGTACGTATTACTTACTATATGTCCAAAAGATGCCGTAAAGTTTGTCGTCCAGTTATAAAAATGTAGACAAACCCTGAAAAGCGTATCGCACATTTTTTTAAATAGCTCCGAAATTTCTCAACGGTATGTTATGAATTAAGAATAACGGATATAGATTTCTATTTTTAACCACCCTCATCTTGGATTACAATAATGATAAATATGACGTTTGCAGGTACAGTAAACAAGTTGAAACTTCTCACGCTTTCAAAAAAAATAAAAGCGAAATTTGAGTTATTCCTTCTTTCTATTTTTTTTTATTATTTACAATTAAACTTGAAATGTAAATAATTTCATTTTTAAAAATATTCTTAAGAAGGAAAAAAAATGAAAATGATTGAATAAAAATTATTAAACATGACCGAAAAAAAAATCCAATTCATAAAATATATTTTTAGTTAATATTGTCAGTTGCAGTTGCAGTATTTCTCATAATAATAATTCAGAATTTCTGTATAGAATGATATGAAATTTTTTAATTAGTTTTTATTTTAATTAAATTTTTCAACTCAGACAACAATTTTTTTTTAAAGGTTATATCATAATTTTTATCGATATAATAATATGAAAATTACATAATTTATGATTAGGAGTCGCCTTGGTTTGTAATTTAACCACTAAGGGTTTTACATTGTACCATCATCTTTTGTTTAATAAATGAATCAAAAATGAATCGAAAATATTTCCCATATAATATAAATATTAATAAAAAATATTTTTCTTTAATCGTATTGGTTAATGATGGTTTCGATTTAATTTGCCCCATTTCATGATTCATTCACGATGTTGGATAGATCCCGATTCGTAGTGAGTGGATTTTTCCATGTGTTTTATATTTTTGTTTTATTTCTTTTATGTTAAAAAAGAACCGGAACGCCGTTCCCGCTGAAATGAATCCTGGCATACAACGTAAAATATGTTATTCAGGAGAAAATAAAAAAATTGATATAAAAAGCGAATGCCGTTATCCTCTAATAATTGTAATTAAATGATTATTCTTTTATATGAAATATTTATATAAAAAAATTATAATTCGAAGGAATAAAAAAATTTAAGATCAATAATTTGTATTCATTTTAGAACTTCAGGTATCTGGTGAAAATTTGTACCGCGAAATTTTTCTCTGTTACTATAAATAAATTTTGCAAAAAAAAATGTCCATAAATTTTGTGGGCAAATTATTTTTGTTTTGGTAGCGGTATCTTTGTCATCGGAAAATCTTTTTGGATTTGACATCTGGTAAACCGCGTCAAATTGCTCTTCAAAAATAAGGCATTTAAAAGCATTTTCTATATATTTAAGAATTTATTAGCTATTGATATTTTATTTATTTCTTTTAAATGTGCAATGCATATGAAATGTAAATTAAATTATAAGTTTAAATTAAAAACACCTAAACTATTTATTTTTCTCAAATTTCACGTTATAGTGAAAATTATAAACATTAAAAAAATTAAATCGAAAAAAAAAACTAAAAACACTAATTTGGACATTCTTTTCACAAAAAAAAAAAGAATTTTAATTTAATTTATTATTCTCGGGCTTAAACAACAAACTATATGTGTGTTGTTGTAGAGAAATAACAATACGGTTTTTTTTTGGTTTTCTATTTTATTTCTAATTCATCTCCAGGCAGTCTTTATTACAAAATTAAGTAAAAATTCGCTTCTTGCTAAATACTAAAAGAAGTTTTACTTATAACTTATAACAAATGAAGAATAAAAAAAAACAAAATAATTCGTGACTTTTGATTAAAATCTATTTTACTTTGAAAGCCAAGTTCAATTCAAATTAACAAAAAAAAAAAGTTATCCATAGACTTCTTATGTTTTATGAATGAGGAGTAAAATATATATGTATGTATATATTTTTTTGGAGCAAAAAGAAGCATGCACCACTTAGACATATTCTGTAGGAAGTCAAAAAGCTCATTTAGTTTAAAAATAATTATAATAATAATACTTTTCCTTCACTTTGGACTAAGATCTTTTTTATGATAGTTTGTCAAGCGAAGCCTTTTATGTTTAAGGGTACGGCTTTTACTAGTTTGTACCAGAAAAGTGTTTCATGAAATTGTTGAATAGATAGCCGTGAAGCACCAATAAGAATAAAATGTCAAGCTCTATATTAAAAAATTTAATTAAGTTTGAATGTTTTCGCGGATAGGAACATTTTACATCAGCTTAGCAAGCTACAAGATAAAAAATCCTTATTAGAACGGAAAAATTGAAAAATAAAATCGAAATCGTGTCTTTTATTTTTATTTACTTTATTTAAGAAAACTTGAAAAAACTAAGAGTGCATTCAGAGAATTCAACTTGAGTAAGTTTATTTATTAGAAACTTTTTTCAGATTGTTGTTTTTAGGATTTCTTGTTTGTTAATTACAAGATTTGACAAATACTAAAATTATTATTTGTTTTCAATTTTTTAGTTTAGACATAAAACTGCAAGAAAAAAATTTATAAAACAATATATTTTTTTCATTATCTAAACATCGATTTAACAGTTTAAAAATGATTTTCAGATAAAGTGTAATTAATTTTTTAACATTTTCAATTTGTTGACGCTCTGTTATCATTATTCTTGAATAGTAATAATAATGGCAAGGACACACTGGAGTGGAAGAAAATGAAAAAGTTGATTTGCTCACAAATCAAATAAGCGAACTCGCAGAGGGAAGAGTCCTGGAGGTTCGAGCGCCTCTTGGTTATATTTTTAAATGGATAGAATCCGAAATGATGTAGGAAGCAAAAAATTGGTAACTGAATCAACCTCGAAAGCGACCAAAATTACGTTGGTATCTTACAATGGGAAGAAAACCAAAAAATTATTAAAATTCAAGCTATAGGAGATAATCTTGATAAGGGGCATAATAACAGGAAGCACGCCTATAGACTCAAACTACTCGACAGTAATAAATGTAGAAAATGCGAACACCCTAACCAGGTAGAAAGCGTAGAAGATTTGATGTCACTGCCCAGCACTATCAAGATCCTGCTAGACAGCTATCACATCAAAGACTTAAGAGAGACTTCCAGAATCTACTTAAATTTGACTGGGATTTTTAATACAATAAAATCAAGTCCACAGACTTAAACATTCAGCGAAGAATTTTGTCGGTGATACCACTATGGGCCCTATGGGTTTATGGGAGGACGATTAGGTTTATTTCCAATGCCTTTAAATTCAATGATTTTAGTAGGTTTTGTTTTATTGTAACGCTAATAATATTGCACGATAAAACAAAATATTATGTATAATTTCAGCAGACTTCCAAAATCAAATATTTCAATTCGAAAGTGTTTTCATTGATTAAACAACTTTCGATAATAAAATATTCTTTTTATATCAAAGTGCTTTAAATTTAAGCGATTTCTTTGAAATTCGTTGCATTTATAAATTTTTGTTCCCATTATTCTAACATCTGTTTATGTCTTTTTATTTTTTCGTTTTAATTTTTTTTTTTTTTAATTTTTCCTTTTTTCTTTGAAAGTTAACTTCTAATGAAAGATTCAACTGATCTGGAATGCAAATTAAAATTAAAAAAAATAGAAACACTTTATTCATTGGCAACAATTTATAATATAAATCCTTTTAATAATTCATGTAATGCCGATGCCGAATAGCCGAATAAATTTTATTTTTTTTTCATAGAAAATCTTCAATTAATCGAAATTTTTTAAACACGTATTATAAACAAAATAATAGTTGCTTTTAAGTAATATATTTTAAATGGTGTTCTGATAAGTATTTTGTCGCTATAATAATGTTTTTTTGTAAGTATAGTTGCAATTTAAATAAATTGATTTAAAAAAATCATTACCTGTCCAAAGCACAGTTAAAATAAAACAAAAATTATACAGTGAATTAAAGATCTAGAAATGCTATAAATGTACACAAAAGTCTCGAATGAAATATGGAATTAATATTTCAACAAATTATGAAATCAAAACTTCAACGTGATATTAAAACGAGCGCTGCTGTTGGTTTTTTGAATTTAAAGCAGATCAGATAAATTATAATTTCTTTTTTTTAGATCGGCTTAGTATCAAGAAAAAATTCAATTTATAGTTATGCCCGCCAATCTGGAAGCTGTACAAAAAAAAATTGAGAAAAGTTAAGGAAAAGGTTATTTCATTTTATTTTTAATACTTGACTTTGAAGTTTTGAACAGTACCCGAACTACAGTCCACAAGACATATATTTAAGAACATTTTCTTAGCATAATGTTAAACCGCCATTCACAAGACATATATTTAAGAACATTTTCTTAGCATAATGTTAAACCGCCATTCACATGCTTCCACAATACTTCCATCGATCAGTCTAGCATTTGCAAACTGAATATATTTCGTGTAATTATTTTTTTAAGAACAAAACATGAAAATTATTCATAATAAATGTTCTTCCATAGTTTTTTTTTCTTAAGACAATCATGTAGGGATTTATTTTTTTAATTTTCTCGAAAATTTTATTTAAAAGTCGATCTAGACTAGACCATTTTTAAGTTAAATTTTGAAATAATTTTTTATTCAAAATTCCCGAGACAGTTTCATGATAAATAAATTATTAGAATGGGTTCAGATAAAGTGCTCAAAATTTATTCAAAACTTCGAAAAATTTATGTATCATTTTGAAACATCAAAAAATCCGGAGGTTTTGAATGAAAAATTGTTTCAAAAATTTACTTTAAAATGATCTAAAGCATTTGAATAAAATTTCCCTTAAGTCCTTTTATCAGATTATTTGTTAAAAAAAAATTTTAAGTTGAATTTTCATTTTTTGTTCTATTAAAATTATCAGTTCAGGTGTTTTTCTATGCGATTTTATTGACTTTTGAAAGAAAGTTTCTTTATTTTATTTTTTTTATCTAATTGAATGCAATTTGTGAGAAAATTTATACACTCTGTTTAATAAATAATATCAGAATCAATTCTTTTCATATTTAAGGAAATTTAGCTTGAGAAAATTCTTTGGTCACGCATAACATTGTTCAAGCATTGTTTCATTTTTTTTATTAATAAATATAAATAATATACAAATTAGCAGAAATTGGTAAATAAAATATAAAGCAATGTATAGTGAATTTATGCACATTAAAGGTACTTAAAAAAATGTATATAGATTAGAAATTATGGTGTTTAAATGATGGGGTGAAAAGTTTTAGTTCCAATTCAAACCACAAAGCAAATAGTTTTTCAGCGTTTAAATTTATTTTTGAGGATTTATTCTGATCACATATTGTAAGGAAATAACCCAACATTCTAGTAAGACTCCTTCTACTACATTTTGCACCGGATTCTCTATCGAGCATTTCTTTTCAGAATAGTAACAATAAAGCTTTTGTAGCCATGTTTAAAAAAAAAGAATGATTAAATATGTCATAATGCATATACTTAAACTAAAATAATCAGCACAGATAAACACACTTTTGTGTTAAAACTTGATAATATTTGGACGGTGTTCACACAAACAACTGATTATATGATCAAGTTTATAAGATGCGATTTAAGTCTGACCAGAATAACGTTTTGAAAGCTTTGAATAAGAAGCTGACAGTTATTCAATTAATTTGGTTATCTCTGGAAAGGTCGAATGCCATTTAAAATTGGGTTGTAGCAAATTAAAATTAAAGAAACTGAAATGCGAAGTTTGTAAAGAATATTAGCCAGAAAGTAGCAGCCAGAAGAGTGCCAGAAACTTAATTGCATTGGTTAATTGTATTGGTTTTGTTTGGGCTTTTTGTCGTGATCTTTTTTTATGTACAATTATCACAACCAACTTTTCGATTTAGACTCTATGTCACATTTGAAAGTGATATAAAGCCATTGGACCTGATGTCGCTTTTAACGTTATGCCATTGTGAGCGTTAAAACAATCCACACGATATAACAATACAAATAACACAATTCAAAAAACTAAAAAAAAATTGGTTCGGGATTTTATTACCAAAGAATTTGGGACATCAATTAGTGATAATTTCTGCCTTGAACTGATTTATGATTTCAGTACTACTTTATTAAAGAAAATGTTGAATAATGTGATTTTGGGACTTCACAAATTAGTAGTAAATCAGTTAGTAAAATATTAATTCGGTACAATATAGTTATATTGTGGGCACCTAAGATTTGATTTTTAAGCCTTAGGTCCCCACAATGTTTAATTTTTTAAACTATGAATTTGATTTAAACTATTTTAATTTAAAAACTAAGTTAATTATTAGAATCAAAAGCATAAAGTTAAAAAAAATAAAAATAATGCAACCCAATTTCTTTTCTCATGCATGTACGTACGTGAAAGATATTTGACTCTTTTCGCAAGTGTTCATGAAAGTTGTGAAATAAGCGTCTTTTGAAATTATAATTTTACAGATAAGCTTTCTTTGAAATGTATTTTAAGTGAATATGACAATATAAACAGAAACATTAAATTTCTCAAAAATATCTTTGGAAAATTTCATTTTTCTTTTTTCAGGTCATCTTGAAGCTTTTTAATGCCCATGAGTACAGTGTAAAAAATTATAAAAATATTTTTCAAACCATAAAAAAATATATATATGTTATGTATTTGGAAAATTCAAAATTAAAAAAAAAAAACAAAAAATCTTTTCAGTAGAATTCAATAAAATAAAAAATTCAATAATTTTTCATGCTGTTTAAAAAAATTTATTGTCACTGGCCCTCGTAATCTTTGACTTTTATAATCTTGGCGACTTGTAAATCTTGTTACTTGTATATTTATACGTTTTAGGTGCAATTTTTATTGAATGCTCTTACTTGTTGACAAAAAACTTCAATTTATGTATTTTAATACAAATTACACCGAGAAATTCTTAAAATGAAATGAACATTTTGAGCTTATTTTTATCATCAATTGAGATACTTCGAAAAATTACAATAAATGTCTACCAGTGAACTAGTCATGTATATTGATGAAGAAAACTAATTCTCGTTTTCATGAAATCTTCCTTTTGCAGTAGATTCAGAAAACTGTACGAAAATTTCAAAGATACAAATTTACAACAATGTGCAATGTGCAAATTTACTACGGTAGTAAGAAATTTTGATTATTTTAACAAATTTTATTTTCGAATATTTTTCTCAGTAATTCATTTTTTTAACCATGATTGTTTGTTGAAATTATTATGCAGAAAAATTTTAAATCGTTGGAAAGTGTTTTTTTTTTTCAAACCAAATTTTTTGTTACTAAAGCTTTCACCCGTTAAAAAAAATTAAACAAGGAGAAACAAAACTTGAGCTGAACTAAAAAACAGTTGAATTCTACGAAATTTTAAATGCAAACAATATTTTTAATTGATTTATCCGGAATTCACTACGACGACAATGTGGGTCTGGGTTTGACAGAATTAAGTTACCTTATTCTACAATTGATTGCAGGAAGAGAAATAATCATCTAATGAATCCATTTATATTACTTCAAAACAATCTAAATACATAGTACTAAACATTGACATCTTCTGGTAGTAACTTATCGTTTTCTAACCTTTTGCCTTTAACAAGTAAGAAGCAATTAAAGTTTTTTTTTATAATAGCTAGATCATTAGATACCTCTTATGGATTTGGTATTGCTGACAGGAGTTTTAAAAAGGAGTAATAATTGGGACAGTTAGGAGGTAATCTTCTTAAAACGGCAAAATTCGTCTATCAAACGTCCGTCAGCTCGGAAATAATTCGCAAAGTGCGAACTGAAAACGAGTCTCTGCAGATCGTTCTATCACAATTTTGACGAAATACGGGTGACGTTGAACCGTTACGTGTTTGCCGTGAAAATACTTGAAGTGGAGTAACACGAATGCAGGGAACACGTATCCGTTCCAACATGGTATTTATAAAAAAATGGAAAGTGCAACTATATTGCGACGGTCATTGAGTGATGATAAAGAGCTGATGGTTTTGTTATTATTGATCAATCTAATAGCTTTTCTCTGAACTTTGTCCAGGTAATAAAGATGGGTTTTAGGAGTACAGCCCATATATGCGAATTATATTCTAATTTCGGGCGTATGTAGAATTTGTAAATATTTAAGAGATATGAGGGGGAAAAGTATTGTTTACATCTTTATAGAAAACCAAGATATTTCGATGCTTTTTTTGCCGTTTCGGGCTTAGTTAGTTAGTTATCTTCGTTCATAAAATACCAAGGCTGCGCATTTAACAATATTTTCCCCTTTAATTATTGTAAATGTTTCTTTCATTAAATTCCAAGTAATATTATACCGAAACAAACTAAGTAAATTATTACTTGGAAATATTTTAAACATTTTTTAAATAAATTAATAAACTTGAAGATCAGATCTTCCCATAAAGTAGGGATGACAAACATAACTGTTAAAGGCTTTCGTTTTTTTTTTTTTTGTTCAAGAATTAAGGGATTTCATTTATTGTTGAATCACATTCAATTTTTTTTTTAACCTGCTAAAGTGAATTATTAAGAAATAAATAATGTAGAAAAATGTAAGAAATGTATTTAAAAAATTATGTTATGTATATGTTAAAAAAAAAACATCATTATGGTGAAAATTCTTATTGTTTAATTTTTTTAGTAATAATAAAAAATATTTTTTTTTTTTGCAAATTTTACAAATCGGAAAAATTGTATTTAGTTAGTATTTTATCACCTATAAGAAAATGTATCTAAATGTAAAAAAGGACTTCGTCAAAACAAAAATTACTTTATGGAATAAAACATGACATATACACGGTTTTTCAAATTGTTGAGGTTATTGAATATGTAATTAAAAGATAGATTCATGGTAAACGTTTCGAAATATTTGCGAAAAACTAAAAATATTCGAAATATGTCCTCCTTTTATGACAGAATCTCAGGCTTTATTATAGTATTTTGTTTAATTGAGTTATATTTAGATTTTTTTTTTTTTTTTAAAACCATCTAACCAAAGTGTAATGGACAGTTTATAGATATAGAATCAACGCATTAATCGCAAAGTTCATGAAAAGAAATATTGTGTAGGAAAAATTTACGAAATAAAATTTGGCAAAACAATTTCAAATATTTGCCCAAATTTAACACAAATTATGTAAAAATAATTTTTCCAAAAGTGGGAAGATACCTGAAATTGTAATTTAATAAATTCAATTGAACATTTAAAATATTCTTGTAAATATAAAAAATATAAAAATAAAATAAAATAAATGTTGTACGCATAAAAGCATGATTCGCATATTTTTTTTCTTTCTTTTAAAATTTAAATATGGATCTTGTAAAAAGTTTTGTTTTATCAGTAAACATATTTTTCGTCGCAGTATTTTAAAATGACAATATTTTATGCGTTTTCCAAGAATTAAAAAATATTTTGACATTGGTACCGTTAATTTCACTCTTTGTTTTTAAATTTTTTTTTTCTTCCAAGAACTTATTTATTTAACTTTTAATTTTCCCCGCTTGTGGAAAAATATAACCCAAAAAACTATAATAATGTTATTACAAAATTAAACCATACAACCTATATATAAATATTCTGTTGTAGTACTCAATAGCATTTATAAAACGTTTAATCGATGAAGGTCTGCTTAGCTTATGAGTCTGCAAAGTGCTGCAGAATGTCACGTATATTTAACAGTGTTTAATTTCATTTTGAATTTTCCTTAAGCCCTGTTTTCGCATAAAGCTGAAACTGAAACTGAAACTGAATTCATTACATTAGCAACTGAAACTGAAAGAACTACTTTTGACTTGTTTCAGTACTGAATGACAGACTCAAACGTCAAAATCGGTTTGATTGTTTTTTTTTTTTTTTTTTAATTTTCATCATGTAAAGACCGGCAAAAAAAATCAATTTACGAATGCAGATGGAGAAAGAATTATCGAGTACGTGAAAAGCAACGACATTTTGTACCACGTGTTCTGTTCAATTTCCGATCACTGAAACTGCAACTGAATAAATGTACAACCTAACTGAAAATCAGTTTCAGTTTCAGCGGTATGCGAGAACAGGACTTTATAAAGTGATCACAATAAATATAATTGTTAATTTTATAAAAAAAAGTCGTAATCTTTTTTAAACGACGATACTGATATAGTTCTGCGTATCAGAGTATCCGGGGTACAGGAAATCTTGAGCTGATACCTTGTCTTGATAACAAAGAAATTTTACCGGATTTTCTAATCCAAGGAGCTGTTTAAAAATTACGAAACGCAAGTTTAGATTGTAACAAATTGTTAGGCACCTCCGGCCTCCCAAAGAAATAACGTAACAAAAGCTAAAACACTTGTTAAACATAACTTTTTTAAAACTATACATACATATATTATTTATATTAACTTGATCTTAATAATATTGAAATACAATAAATGGTCTAAAAACTTAAAGGTATTATTAATTACCTCAAAACTAGCTCAACAACATAACTCGCATTAAGCATTTAATAAGAATATGACCGTTGAATACACAGACTAGAGTTAACATTACGAACGATATTGCAAAGTTAAATATTTTAAATAATTTTTTAATTAAAAAAAATAGTGGTTGTGTCAATTATTTAATTCAAATAAGTACCCGCCATAAAAGTTATTAAAATTAAACAAAAAGTTTGATCTTTATGGTTGTTTCAGAGTTAATGGAGCCCTCTTAACACTATGGAATGGTGAAATGACAGAAATATTGCATCGAAAATGCGAATATTATCTTATCGATTTTGCACTTTGACTTCATGACTAAAAATTATATACAGTTAAGAGCCCTCGACGTGAAATTCTTTTTTCTATTTCTGTTTTCTATTTTTGAAGTTTTTTTTTTGTTTTATTTTACAGAAAATAAACGGCCGTGAAAAATGCGACAAAAGTTGTACGAAAAACACCTCTACTACAAAATCACAAAACTATATTTGAATTTTATTTCTGTGCAGAAACTGGGATTTATCAAAAAAATTAAAAAATTCTTAGACATAAATGAAATTAATTAAAAGTTGTTTAGGAAATTAAAGAAATTCAAAATTCTCCGTCACCAGCCCTGGAGATTGGTATTTTAGCTTTATTTCTGCGTTTGAGATTTTTTATTATCTTTTTCCTTTACTGCCGAATCTCAGCAAATATGTTCAAGTTTTTCTAAGGCTCATTTGGGACAACAAAACTCAAAATTCCGCCTCACCTACTCTGGAGCAGTTATATACTGTCTAACTCTAACCTATCCAAAAATCACTTCAGTCGAGATTGTATTAACTCTAGAATCAAAGCAAAACCAAGACCCATTTTCCGCAGTCAGGGCTCTTAATATTCTATTTTTTTTTTCTTTGTTTGTTTTGAGTCTGTCGTATACCGTTATATACCACAATTGGTCATTAGACCAGCTTTGGTAGAGATGCATCAAGTGTTGGTATGTTTAGTGTTAATAAGTAAAAATAACATTTAAAGAAACTGAATATTTTTACGATTAACAATATATAAATACCAAAACCAAAAATCATAAGTAATATTTTCAAAATGCTTGGTGTGCAAATAAAATAAACTATATATTATTATTCCGATTTTATAAAAAAAAAAAAATTATACCTATCTATATGTTAAAATATTACTTTTCTTATTAAATTAATAGTGCAATTGATAATGCATTCAAATAAGGAAAAAAAAAAAATATTTTGCGCCATTGATGAATCGAGAATATTAATTGAATCTATGAAAATTACAAATATTTAAAATATTATGTTCATAAATTTAATAATAGCTTAGCTAGTTATATTCAAAAATAAAAAATAAAAATAAATAAAATATTTTAGCCAAGAGAATCAAAACAACAAATCAGTGTTAAGTTTTTCTTCTTTTTTTTTCCTATAACGATCAGCTTCGTTAGTTTGTTTTCATTATTTTCTTCTCCCACGATATAATCATCTTCATTGTGAAGAATAGCACAAGAAAAAAAAGAAAAAAAAAAAAAAAACCAAACTACAGACGCAACGGAGCTGCATATCATTTTTTTTTTTGGCAAAATATCTTGGAAAAAAAAAATTTATATCTTTTGAATGAATGAAGTTTGTTAAGAAGAAAACACACAGATATAAGAATATCAACAAAAGAAATCTCAGAATTTTTTACCAATTTTTTTTTTTGCTGATTCTTTTTTTTTTTAAAACCATCATTCTGAGATTTTGTTATTATAATTTTTTTTATTCAATTTCTTATATTGCTTCTTTTATATTATTTTCTGTTTGTTGATCATCATTATGATGATCAGTTCTCATCCTGGATATAAAGTACAAAATAGTGATTTTTTCTCTTGAACAGGTACATTTCTTTTGTTTCGTTTTGGTTTTTAATTTTTTTTTTGATTATTTTTTAATATAAATTTAGGTTAAAGTTCATTTGATAATTTTTTGATAACATTTTTTTTTTTTCCAAAATTTGCAGATAAAAGTATGTCAGGAATATAATTGTATATATATATATGTGTCAAGTACGGCAAAATTACAAACTTGATATTTTTTTTAAGAAATAAATAAATTTAAGAAGAAACAATAAAATTCGTAGATATATCAATCCCAAGCAGAAAAATTTTAAGAAGATCCTTTTTTTTTTTTGTTTAACTTATCTCAATTATTTAATAATTATTTAATCAATTAATCACATAAATTCTATAATTTTAAAAGCTTAAGCGATGTTGGGATTTTTAAAGAGAAATACCAGTCTTTTTAAAGATCCTTATACACTTAAAGCTCTATATATGTATATCTCTGGTCAGTTTATAAATAAATAAATGATAATATTTAAAACTGTCCAATTTTGCCTCATTTAATTATTATTACCTCACGTTTATAAATCTTGCAATGCTAGAGTTGGTACAGAAATGATTTACAACAATTTAGAACTACATCAGAACTTATACTTAATAAATATACAGTGATGCTCTGGAAATTGTAAACAAGTTCACAGCAGGTGCATATGTTTCCCATAAACAACCTGCATAACTAAAATGTTGATGCAAAAAAAAAAAAAAAACTTAAAATCTGTGTGAAACTATGTCGAAATACCTGCAAAATATAAACATATTCATGGATTCTATAAAATAGTTTTTCTTCAACAAATAATGCATCTGAGCAGGAAGTATTTTTTTTAATTATTACAAAATTAAGATTAAGGATGTTAGTTATACATAATATCCATCCAAATAAATTCTCCCTATTCTGTTAAACATGATTTTGCAATTAAATAGTTTCGCAGTTAGTCAGTTGAATTTAACAAGTCATAGTTCATAATTAAAAAAATTACTACCTGGGCTGCGCGCTATTATAAGGAGAAAAATGTAATAAATTAAAAAATATCAATTAAAATTTGTGTAAGTTGTTGCATACTTCACGTTATCGAGACGCCCCTTATTCCAAACAGAGATAATTATCTCTAATTAGACTACGTTAAATTTTCAACTTATCTACATTCTCGCTAGCTCTTATTCAGTGATGAAGGTTGTTGACTAGATTTTATTTAAGTAAGTTCGATTCTCGAAGCCTCGCTTAATTAAGTGATAATAATTATTCAATAACCACAACAGTTTACCACAATAGTTTACCACTATGAGAGATTTAGCAAATTTAAGTAAATGTGAAATTTTTTAGCAGGTTGATTTGTATGATGTTTTTTTTTATTCTATAACTCTAAGAATCTTCAACCTCATTATATATTTAAGAGATTAATATATATTTTTCAATACAAATTTAGTTTTATTATATTTTTTTTTTTTTGCAAAATTGGCAAATTTATCTACCTGTATAAAATATTCGATTTTTATCTACAGAAAGAAAGGTTTATTTATTGGTTTTTTTTTAGTGCCAATTTCTTCAGAATCTGGATCAAGTAAACAAGATAATTCTATCCGCACAAATGTGTTTTACGCGTCTTCAGGCTAAAACTTTAAATTTGAAATATATTTTTGTGCAATAGAAATATATACCTATATTTATAATTATATTAAAATAATAATAATAACTATTTTCAATTGGATAGATTCATATTGCTTCAAAAAAAAAACGATTTGTAAATGTAATTTAGAAAATTTATCTAATACATTATTTGATTCAATAAAAACTCTAATTTCTGGTTTTGAAATGTACACCACTTACTACGATATTAGATCCGAATTATTTTTAATGTAGATAATTTGAAAATCTAAAATTATGTGGATCAATTGTATTTTAAATTATATCACCAGAAAGCTTCTGTGACGGATATTCAAAGTGGTGACGATGTAGTTAAGAATAATTTATTTATTTATTTATTTCAAATGCTTAATACAAGCGAATACAGTTTAATGATAATAAATGCTTGAAATATTTATATAAGTGTGCATAATATTGTCTGTATGCTACCACTGACATGAATTTAAGCTTTTGAATCCTTCTTCTTAAAGGTTATAAATATACGACTAGGACGTTAACGTACATTAAAAAATATTTCTGTTTGCACTTATACCTATAAATATGATCCTCGTGATCTTATTTCTCCCTCTAACAAATTTATTTTCAATAAAATTAATTCAAAACCACAAGTTTATTGTATATATAAACAGTGTATTTATATACATATATACCATGGAAATAACCCAGTTTTGCATAATAAAATTATCCCACGAGAAAATTTAAATTAGATATCTATAATAGGTGAATGACATATTCTAGGGATTTTTTGTTTGCCAATGATCGGAGATATTATGATATAATTTAAATTATATTTACGATAAATAGTTTAAGGATTTAAAAATTTTGTTCAATTCAATTTAAAAACTATCTCCTTATTAACAAAATATAAATAAAATTTTAGAACAATCTTGCCGAATTGCGAAATTATAATATCAATAAATAAAATATCAATGAAAAAAATATAATCATCATCTCAGTCTTTAGCCAATTATATTTCGAACACACTTGGTATCTCATCAGAGCCGTACAAACCCCATAACTTAATTATTACAGACTAAAAAAAAAGAGAAAGTGAGAGAAATTGACTGTAAATTTCTTTTATTAAAATTAAAACCTATGAACGCCTGAGCTTTGAATCTCCTTGTCAACTTTTCGGCCTATAATCTTCAAAAATATTTCATAACGTAAACAATTTCATTCATCTCTAAAAAAAAAAAAATTTAATTCATTCAAAATTTTGAAATTTGAAAAAAAAAATAATAATAATAATTTCGTATCCTATTATTTAATTCATTATTAAATAAAGAGAATTAAAATAAATAAATAAAAATAATTTTTTTTTTTTGGTTTTGTTAAAATTTCAATTACGAAACATCCCACCTGAAATCGTGCAGGTGCATACATTGTGTGAATTTTGAATCAATTCGTCGTTTTATTTCAATTTATATACAAATATTTATATTTTTTTTCTCCAGTTAAATTAAATAATTCAAATCATTTAATAATTTATTTTAAAATGGTTAAGAATACAATTTAAAGATTTACATTTTATTATAATTTGGGATTTCTCTCTCTAATAATATAAAACAAAAAAGAGTTAATGGTTATACTTCCTTTTTGAAGTTAGTTATGATTTGAAATCAAATATTAAATAAACATCCGGTAAAGGTAATTTTATATTATTTGCATAAGAAAATTTAATATTTTGAAAAAAAAAAATAAAACTAAATATTGTTAAGATCATAATGTGATATTGAATAAACGCAATCAACAAAATAAGATATATTACAAGGGGTGGCCAGACTTTATCCGGACAGGAGCCTAAATTATTAAAATCAGAATTGTCGAGAGCCGCAATTAGAATTGTTTTAAATATGTAAACTGTCTTTATTGTCATTTTCATTTATCTTTATTTTCATTCATAATTTATTGAAAAAAATACATTTAAATACATGAGAAATACTTATAGAAAGTTTTTATTTTTTACTAGTAGATGCTGTTGTTTTATGTGTTTGTATCTTGGCCGCGAATCGTTGAAAATCTGGTTCATAATTTGTTAGTGCCGTACGAATAAGCTCAGTTAAATGTTCATTAGATAGCTGGGAACGGTGCTTCGTTTTAATAAATTTCATTGTTGAATACAAACATTCACAGCAGTATGTTGTACCAAATATCGAAATCAATTTACACGCTGCATTCTATAAAAGAGGATATTTTGATTTGGAACGGGGCTAGAGCAGCAGCAAAGAAGAACGAGAGCCGCAGTTTGGCCAAATATGATATATTATATTAAATTTAACTAATGAATCTATTGCTTTTTACTGAAAATTTATTGAATTGCTTCATTCTCATGTATATCATTGAGAATTTTTTTAATTAATGCTAATTTCATACAATTGATTTAACAATTTTAATTGTATTAAGATTTATAATTATTACAATATACTTTCAACCTTAGGCTTCCGATACCAAGATCCCGAAATCCCGGGATAACGCAAGTTTTTCCAATCCTGAGATACCGGGATTGTGGTAAAGAAATCCCGGGATTAATATGTTTAACGAAATTTTATGAATTAATGTAAAAATTTTGCACATACTTAAACAAATTGCAATTTTCGACAAGTGCTAAATAATGTCGCCAAGTAGGCCATGATTGATTGCGAAAATGCGTCGAGTCAGTTCATCTGCTGGGTTATTTTATTACGAAGTTTTTTAGATGACATTTTATTACGAAGTTTTTTAGATGACAAGACTCTTGACGACCTTTGTTTACTCAGATGCCAATTTCAACAAAAAAAAAATTAATCAATATGAATTTCAATGTTTCTTTTTGAAAATGATTATTAATTATTATAATTATTATTAAATACTATTATATATTTTATTTTTTGTTACTATTAATTACTTTTATGTTTATTTTAATATATGAATTACCAGGGCTTTTTTTGGAAAAAAATATTTACCGGAACGCTATATTATTTTTAATTCTATAGAAGGAAAACTGATACATGTGACACAAAAAAATAGTTTTGAAGAGATTCCGAGCACTTAGCCTTAACCGATTCTAAAAAGTTTTATACCCTTTTAAAGTATCAAACAGTTCGGAGGTTGTGAATGAAATGTAAATTAAACTTTAAAATAATCTAAAACTGCTTTTCAAAAAAAATTTGGGACAAAAAAATCAAAACTGATACCAAGTCCCCTTAATTAGGCGGATTAGGCGTTCGAACATTGCAAGAAACTTTCTATGCGTTACATACCTCGCCTCCTCTAAGTTTTTTGGTAGGGTATTAAAATAACTATTTATTATTTTCATATTCTTAGGATATATTTAAAAACTTTATTATAAGTGACACTTTGAAAAATAAATTTAAATTCTTAACTTCCTAAAATCTTCAAAGTAACGTAGAATAATTAGTAATCGCAGAATAGGTAACTCGACAAAAAATCTAGAAAAAAAATAGCAATCGGAAACCTAGTTATGGCAAATCTATGATTTAAAATTTTTATTAGATAAAAATTATCGTTAATTACGAATTTTTCTCATGAGAAAAATAACGACAAGTTTTTAAATCTAATAAGAATTGGTTTTTTATTTTTTATTTTATTTATTTTTATCGGAGCTGCGCTCCGGTGAGCTCCGGTACAAAAAAAGCCCTGTGAATTACTAATATTTTACTAATAATTTATTTAAAAAAAATATTTTTTTTTACTGAATTTAATAAAAACTTTTAACTTTTTATTAGTTTTTACTTTACATTAATTTTTTAGCAGAGAAAGTCAATCCCGGGATTTGTAAAACGTGATCCCGTAATCCCGGGACCGGAAATTATGACCGGGGTCTGAAGCCCTATCAGCCCTCTTAAAATTGTTATTCATAGTTTAATCCGTTTTAGTTTTGTAAAAATTAATATTATTCATATAATTGATTGCTTTTAATAATTAAATTTGGTTGTTTTTGGTTTCGAACTTATTTTATAAATTAATCTTTAATTTTCATATAGCTTTTGTTCATTTCTTATGATAGATAATAGATTGGAAGTTTAATATTATTTGTAAGAATTTTAGTGTAAGATGAAAGTACATAAGAATATATAGACATTGATTGGAAAATATTTCCTAGTCGTATAAGTATAATATAATAAATGAAATAAATATTTTATTTGTATAGAAGTTACTTTCATATAAGATGATGAGTTAAAAAAAAAACCATATATCCCGTACAAATAAAAGTAGCATAAAAGGGACAAAACAATTTCATTTTATTTTTTTTATTTTTGGAACACTCATCCGCTCACCACCTAGAAAAATTTATTGATGACCATTAAATTTCCATTTCTTTATGCTAAAAATGATTTTAGCTTTCTTTTTAACTTTTTTATCTTGATTTATTTTTTTTTTTATTAATAATGAATTAAACAAAATATAAATTCACAAAAGAAAAAAATCAATCAATTTTTGTAGATTTATACGAATCATATTATATACCAATAGTTAGATTGAATGCTTTTATTTTGGTTTCTATTTTTATAAAGTGAAATTTAGAAAGAAATTTTAATCAAGGCCAATGTCAATGGTCGTTAAAAAAAAATTTAAAATTTAAAATAAGACCATGATTCGATATTTTTTATTCAAAAGTGTGTAAGTACTTGTTCAGTACTCATATCACTATTTAAATGAAAAAAAAAAAACAAAACAAAACATTGTTAAATAAAGCTTATTTCGTGATTTTACTTATTAGAAACACTAAGCTGCACTTTAGCGTGTGTAAGAATTCCAACATTTGTACTGAAAGTATTTTACAAATTGAATCATTAGATTCATGGATTATCGGCAACAAATATTATATTCATGGATTATCGGGAACAAACAAACAAATATTTTCTCATTGTTGATAGCATAGTTTTATTATGTTGGTTTCTGATATTTTTGTAGGTATCTGAGCCGTTTATTTTGAAAGTGGTTTAAGTCCATTTGATCTTGTATTGAGATATTTAAGATTTTGTGTTTGAATTGATTTAAAAATACACATTAATATTTCCATAAGCTAATTTTCAAGTGTCAAAATCAAAGCGGTTTTAATGAT
>OZ023273.1:82806211-82841211 GCA_964007475.1 Hybos culiciformis
ATGACGAATGTTTCTAACGTTCATTTTTAACCAAACGTAACCGGTTAGTTAGATTGAGTTGGACCGCTATCTTAACGCAATCTAGATTTTTTCGAATCTACATTTTTTGTGTTTTGCCGAACTTTTTAAATTCTCGGAATTCGGGAAATCCCGAATCTCCAATAAATTTATTTCTCGAGATTAAAGATTCATTTTCAGCAATTTCGAAATTTTAAAGAAAATTGAAAAATTAAATGAAGCAAAATAAATCATACAGAAAATGTTTTATATTATTTAAATTTTAATTATATTCATAAAATTATAGTGTTTTGCATCACAATTTCCAAATCCCGAGTTCTCGAGACCGGATTCTCGAGCACAATCACTAAGCACAAACTTAGTACATACATTCTTTTTTAAAAAGTTCTAATTTTTTTTGTCCCTGAAGAGTCTTAACGAAATAAAAATATGAATATTTTAAAAATATTCTGGACCTAAAATTTTCTCACAGAATCCCTAAAATTTTTCAGTTTGAAAAACACTGGTTTACAGCATTGGAAAAGGTATTATGAGTAATAGACCGTGACTTTTAACAAAGAATTCGAACACGAAAATGAAATGAGTTTTAATATTAACTATGGAGCTGTTCTCCCTTTTTTTATTTTTGAACAATTTATGTTGGCAAAAGTATGATAATATAAAAATTTAATATTTATAATGTTGAAAAAATATTTTAAAAAACATTAGGCCTGGATCATAGCTAATACCGAAAAGCAAATTTTGAAGGAATGTTCCGGAAACCTGTTCACATCTAATTTTTGCCTGAAAGCAAAAAAAATCAACTGCAAACAACGGCATTTGTTTTTTTTATAATATGATTGTGACAGAAAAATACCGCAAAACCAAATTTCGATGCAAAAGAAACGCAGTAAAAAAGAAACAAAAACAATTATTTTGTGATGTAGTCAATTCTTTCAGGAGCAAAAAAAAATAAATTAAGTTTTCTAATTAATTATGAAGTAATTTTAAGAAATTCTTTTTACAAAAAATCAATAAAATTAATATCTTGCTTTTTTTTATAATTTTTATTTAAATTAATTAAGAAATAACGCAGAAAATCGGTTTTTACGGTAGCTTTTAATTGCTTTGCGGTATTAGCTATGATCGAGGCATTATAGTTTCGCATTTTTATAGCTCTCACAATTTATGATATTTTCCATAATTTTTATTTGATTTTTCTTGTTTTTTTCTTTTAAATTTAATAGAAAATTGATTTTGATAGATTTTTAGTTGAAAGAACATTAAAAAAAATAATATATGTTTTTTAACCTGCTTTTATATTGATCTTATAAAAAAAGTATATGTATATAGGTAATAATTTTTAAAAGCAAATTTTTTTTTTTTATGTTTCAACATTATATAATTTTGGCTGACAGAAATATTTTTTTTGAACAGAATTTTTTTTACTCCTTCACACAAAAACAAAATATTTTATATATAACCCAGGTAAATCTATATTCACAGTAAATCTGTCATATCAGATCTTGTGAATTAATATTTTTTAATATTATTTTTGACAAGTTGAAAACTATATATATAATATCTAAAAAATTGTTTTTTTTTTTACAAAATGATTTAATAACCTGTTAATAAATTTTTGCAAAATAAAAAATAAAAAAAAGTTTTAAAACAAATATAGGAAAAAAAATTATTTTTATTAAACGTCCAACATAAATTTTTGCCATAAGACTATAGCCAAGACGAAAATGAAAATCTTTTTTAATGAAAAAAAATAAATAACCAGCCGGTAAAATATAAAAGATTTTTCTTTTTCATTTAATTACTGATCTATTAATCGGTAATTTGTTTTAAAAAAATATATATATGTAAAATTTTTTTTTTTTTTTAAACATGTAATTTTTCCTATTTCAAAAAAAAAAATAAAAATATGAAAAAAAAAATATGACTAATAAAATTTTTACATGCAAGAAAAATGTCACAACATAATTTTTCTTTCATAAAATGAATCACACACGAAGGAAGTCTTACCTCCTTCAAAAAAAATGAGAGAGAGAACAAAAAAAAAATGAATAATAATAATAATAATTCTATATTATGCTAAGAAGAAAAAAAGATAAAATTAATAGATACATACATGTACATAGATTGTGTTTTTTTGTTTTTTAGGACTAGGCCACTTGTGCAATTTTTGATCTGTTTATTTTGTGTTTTAATACATAATTTTTTTGTTAATCTAATCTAAATATAAAAGTTGATGAAAATTTTATCAGATTGTTTAGATTTTGTTTTATAATGTCTGTCAGTTGTTGTGGTACCATTTTTGTCCCTTTTTCAGAGTATACGCAGTGGAAATCAAAATGTTAAACTCGATTCTTTTTAATCGTCTGCAATATCTTATCGATTGTTGAGCATTATGATGAATTTTTCAACATAATCAATCTACTTTTTTTTTAGTGTATTAACAATAATTTACTACTGACCAATATTTTAAATTTTAGATTAATGAGAGTAATTTAAACAAATTGAATATATGTAAGTATACAGCGATTACATGAAAAGTGTCTAAAGATTAACAAATCATATGACAAGACAAGACAATCATATATAGACAAGACAGTCATTTTACTTCATTAATTATTTTATAGTTTGGCATTTTATACAGAAACTATTTACTTTATCGGTTGTTTAATTATAATCATAAATATGAATCAATCACCTTAATCAAAGAATAGGTGCTCTTTGTTTTCGCTTATCAATATTCTGTCAAAGTATTTACTTATTTTAATCGCAAAAAAAAACTATTGCCTAAATTTTATTATTATGCATGCCCACAAAAATGTTCTGGCTAAGACCATTTATTCATTTTTCATTCTTTGTGCGAAGATTCAAAAATTTTACTTCACATTTTTACAATATTTAGAATGGTTTTTTTTATAAGGAAGACAATGGTACAAAATACTTATAATTTAGTGTTAGTTGAGTCATGTTTTGCTTTTAATGGCTGGAGTTGTTTATTCAATTTGACTAGGATTTGTTTATTCAATTTGACATACTTCTTATAGTTGTTCAGTCAAAATTAGTATTCGCACAAAAAACTAAAATGAACAACTATTAACTAAATGTGAACAATATTAAATGTTCAATTCAATTTTAGTTGCAACTAAAGAGAACTTAAGAGAACTAATTATGACGTAATTAACTGATGACATTTTAAATGAAATGTCGGTATAAAATCAATTCGCAAAAAAAATAAGAATCATGGGTAATAAAAATATAATTATATGTATAAATCAAATATATATTATTTCCAGGAAAAACAATTATAATATATTGGTTATGAATGAGGAACAAGTCTTAAGATTTGAGACACATGCCTATTTGATATATGTAGTGTGCATTATAATAATAATTCGATATATTTATTCTATATGTAATATGTGTGTTCATTGTGCAAGGAAAGCATTACAGAGAATGCAATAAAAATAAAAACCACTTGGCTAATCTTTTTCGAATATATGTATAGCTATAATTTTTTTTTTTTTTTTCAAGCATTTTGCATATGGACACGCAATTATCTTAAGAAATCAAGTTAATTTATCTAAATTGAATTAATAAACCATGTTAAACATTGTGTGGTCTTAAAAAAATTTATTCATACGTTTAAATAATATACATATAACTGAATAACAGATAAATTTTTTTTTTCTATGTTCAAATATTAACTAGAGTGATTATTATTATTATTGTTACAATTTTTAAAGTCCATTAAGTTTCGGAAATTATGAAAAGGATATTAGATATATTATATATGATTTATTTTATTCAAGTTGACTTTTGACACCATGTTTACATGGTCAAAAAGATCGTCAAAGTCGATTTGGACAAAGTGTGCTTGGATGGTGAAAACCGAGCTTAACATAAATTATTTATACTTTTAATCAAACATTGTCAAATTAAATAAAATTTTGTTTATAATTTGAATAATTTCTATATACTTATGGATATTTAGAATCCTGTTGTCTAAAATATATTGGCATAAATAAATGTACTCTCTAAACCAAATTTGGCTAGAATCCTTAGTTTTTATCTAGTTAAACGTTTTTCACTGGGAAATTCAATTATTGAAAATAGTTTTATAGTTTCAAAAGCTAGTTCACGCAAAAATCTAGTTCTCAAAAGCTAGTTTCTAGATAAAATTTTACAAATTATTTATCGAAAATAGGTTCTATTTCAGATCATTGATATCATTAAAAAAAATGTATTTATTATTGTTAAAAAAAGGAAAGATTGTAAAAAAAGATTTATTATTCTTTTATTGTTAAAGAAACTTAAAAAAAAAAAAATTTTGTTACAGACAAGATTTTAAAAAAAATATTTTGTCACAAACAATATTTTAAAAAACAACATTTTGTCACAGTCAATATTTGGTTAAACAGGATTGAAAAAAAAAAACAAGATTTTCATACAACAAGATTTTAGTCGCCTAGATTTCAAACCGGAACCCTGCTTCCTTTACTTCAGAATCTCAGCAATTATGTTCAGAGCCCAATTTTAAACAAAAAACTCAAAAAATCCAGCTCACTCACCTTGGAGCGATGTCTTTATTATCTATCTATCAAATCAGTTAACTGGAGGTTGTATTAGCCATATAATCAAAGTAAAACTAAACTCTTGTTTTCGAAGGCAGAGCTCCTCAGTTTATGGAAATTCTCAGCTTCTCACACACAGGCAATTTGTGCAATAGTTTGAATCGTTTGTGGAATGTTTAAAACGTTGTACAAATGACCCCCGAATAAAATATGCTACAAGAATTTCTAGGTCTGAATAAAATATTTAAAATATATAAAGACTTATAGATATATAAAATCTTTTCGAAAGATTTTTGCCGATATGCATTATTTTATCTAACTCCACAATAATATATGTCATTAAAACAAACATTAAGAACCACTCTAGTACAATATTGGAAATGTAATATATATATATGCATAGGTATAGAGGTTTTATTAATTTCTTACACATATTGGCAATTTAATAAAATATATACTTATAGTTTTCTATCATATATATATATTAATATATTTTTCCTTGTTCTTAAAATATAATAAAACAAAATGACTACAACATTTTGGTTATTAATCACAAAATATATATATATTTTTTTAAAGATTTTCGATAATATTTTATTAGTTTAAAATCATTTTGATTATACAACGTTTAACATGCAACATATGTCATATTATCTAGATTAATTATTTTATTAACTAAGATATTTACACAAAAAAAAAAAAAACAGAAAAAATTATCATAATATTAACTGAAATATGTAATATGAAATTAAAGTTTTAAAAAAATTATTTAGAAATATATAAAAAAATTTGTTTTTGTCTTTAGTTTTTTTGGAAGTGCAATATCGATTAAAGAAGGTATAATTCATAGTCGTCATAATTATAAAATTTTCTATAATTCTATAATTTTATCATTTTGCTTTATTTAATTATATTAAGATACATACATAAATATATGTTTTCATAAAAATATGTACTGTGTTATCCAAAATTGGCTAGAATCCCTAGTTATTTCCTAGTTACATGTTTTTAGCTGGGAAATTCAATTATTGAAAATAGTTTTTTAGTTACAAAATTTATGGTTCACTTAAAATCCCAGTTCTCAAAATCTAGATTTCTAGGTTAAAGTTTATAAAGTATTTATCAAGAAAAAGAATTGATTTCAAATCATTGAGACCCCAATTATTTTGGTAAACTGGTTTACAATAATCAAAATCAAAATCTATAATATAGTTTTAAAATAGTTTTAGGCAAATTTCAACAATTATTATAAATTATATAATGTCTAGTTTCTGCAATTATTATTTCTCCTTGCTAAAATTCAATTATTTATACTAGATTTCAGCTTGATTACTATAGATCAATCGTAAATTAATGAAAAAGAAAGATCTGCCCTTGCTACATAGGATTCCACTGGGAACCTAGTTTGGTGTTTCAAACTGAAATCTAGGTAAATTTTAGAAGCTGGATTTCAAACTATCTCCTAGTGGCAACAAATCTAGTTGATCATTCTAGTTTTATGTGCGCTAGTGCGTCTTAATATTATAATAAAACAAAAATTAATTAAGACAAAAAAAAGGGTATAAAAAGTATTGGTGTAACCACTGGCTTCGAAACTTCTATTTTATTTTCTATCACTAATTTATTAATTCCTGATTTTGAACTTTGAAACACGCACCCTGAAAATAAAATCTACAAGGAGCAGCATATACTTTCATTCATCTATATTATTAGCCTACGGATCCTCCATTTCAGACTGCGCCGTTATGTAATAACCTTTTTAAGGCTTTTGTTTTTTTTTTTTTTCAATTTTCATAGAATTTTTTTTGTAACATAATATTTACCTAAATACCAAGCTTTTTTTGTAAGTCTCAGTCATACATTATATCTCTTGTATAACTATTGTAAGATTATCTCGCACAAAAAAAAAGAAAACCAAAAAATTAAAAAAAAAAAAAAGCTTTTGAAGAAATAAAAATCCTAATAAAGAATTACGACTAATTCATAAATAATTCATTTTTTTACTCAGTTAGTTTAGCGACAGTGTATATTGCGCAATCATATGGATTTCGTTTTGAACATAAAACGATGTTTAAAGATTTCCAGTGGGAGTATCCTTTTCATCATTATTATATTTTCATTTAAGATTTCTTCTTTGCACAATAATAAAACGAACTGAATTTAAAATATTATGTTTGTTTTTGCTATAATATTGAAAAGGTTTGCGAAAATTTAGCAATTTCATTTATATATTTTTTTTTTGATGTTATACGGAATAAGGCTACTTATTAGATTTTAATTAGATTCATTGCATTGTGGATTTAGAACTGAAAAAAAAACCGACCTGCCAAGAATATTTATGTAGACCAGTAATGATACGAAACGAATAAGCATAGTTAGCTTTATGTACAAGCAGTGCTCGAAATAAGGCGGGACGATACCATTCCCATATTTCTATAAATTTTTAAACTCATCCCAACACTTCTTATTGAAAAAAAATGCATCCTGGAACATAGTTTAAGTTAATTGTCACTTAAGTAAGAATAGGTCACATAGTTTAAATTAAATAAAAAAAAAGTAATTTAACAAAAGAGTTGCAAACATTTAATGTTAAAATAATAAGTGCACTACACAATGCGAAAGGCGAATATTATCCTCTCTCGAAGCAATTTGCAAATAAAAACAATATAAAGTTTAGTGTTTCTAAAAAAGGTAGGCCCATCAACAGGAATATTTAATTCAATCAATATGGAGTTATGGAACAGTTATGAACACTATTCTAAAAATTGTAAGAATTGTTTAAAATTTTTTTTTTAATTTCAGATGTATTGATTAAGCATCTTAAAATACCTAACTTATTGGTGTTAGTTTATAAATAATTGAATTCTATTTCTATTTACTTCTGCTTATATTTTTTAACCATCCCACTACTTTTAGCCTGCCACTTCGAGCACTGTATAATGATATATCCAGGGCTGTGGAGTTGGAGTCGGAGTTGTGGAGTCGGAGTTGTGGTGTTTGTATCGGAGTTGGAGTTGGAGTCGGAGTCGTTACGAAAATTCGCGACTCCGACTTTTTTAGCAAATGTTTCAAAATTCATTGAATTTTTAAAATTTTGTATATGCACGTGCAATAAAAAATAATAATAGTAGATTATTGTATATGTTAACTAAATTTGTTATTAATTACGAGGTGCCTATACACACAAACACATAGACACGAGTCAAAATTATATCACGAGACCGAAGGTCGAGTGATATAATATTGACAAGTGTCTATGTGTTTGTGTGTTGTTACAACAAATTTTGTTAACATATCTTATATACTGCTTTAATGCGTAGGGAAGAGGTAGTTGCAAAGGGAGAATATAGAGATAATTTATAATAAAAAATAAAGAACAAGACAAAATAAAACATAAAAATTCCCTTCTCTTTTGAGAAGAAAATATAAAGAAGAATATACAAAAAAGAAAAAAATACGTTTGGGTATTATTTTTATATTCAAATACGAAGTTATTGAAGAAGAGGTAGAAGGGGGAAGAAATATTGCTTGAAAAAAATAAATTATGTTCCCTTTACTTTGTTTATTTTTCTTCTTTTATCTTTTCCTTTATTTAAATTTTATTTTAATTTCCCTTTCTTTTACAGATAAAAGAAGCCAAGTGAATTTTTCCACGTTAATTTTCCTTTAATTTCTCTTTCTTTTACAGATAAAAGAAGCCAAGGGAATTTTTCCACGTTAATTATCCTTTAATTTCTCTTTCTTTTACAGATAAAAGAAGCAAAGGGAATTTTTCCACGTTAATTATCCTTTAATTTCTCTTTCTTTTAGTGATATTATTTTTGTGTATGAATTACGTAGTTCTCATTTTTTTATTTTTTTGTATTTGGCTGTATTGAAATATTGTGAGAGATATTATGTTTGTTTAGGTATTACGTAATATTCAATACGAAACATCTAAATGACTTCATTATGTACGCTGATGCATCTAATTTTTTTCATTATAAACGCTGATGCATCTAAATTTTTTCATTATTTACGCAGATGCATCTAAATGATTGGATGTGTATTGACGCATATGAGCTGTTTTTTTTGAAAGTGATATAAGTCCACCTTCTCTCCATATTTACATGAAAAAATGATATATGAAAAATGGACTTATACCACTTTCAAAGATAACAGTTCATATAATACTCCATTTAGTGATCTAAATTCCATAGCACTAAATACAACATAACGATCCCCTACGCATTAAAAATTAATAACATAATTAAAAAATAAAGCTTTATATTATATTAATTAATTCACTTCCATTAATTACCCACAGCATAGTTTTCACTAGTATTTATAAATATATTTCCACATACGTTTAGCTTTGGAGTTGGAGTTTGAGTCGGAGTCGGAATCGTACATTAAAAATTTTAGCGGTTGGAGTCGGACTCGGAGTTGGAACTATTTTTTGACGACTCCACAGCCCTGGATATATCTGAAGATATTATACTTAATGATATGTAAAATATGTTGATGTAATATATTATAATTCTATACTTTTTTCAATGCAAACATAATGAATTACGTATTGATTAGGAATATTTTATTCAATATTTTTGAAGAATTTGTTCTGTATCTGTTTATATGATACTTTTATTATAGAATAAGCTTTACTTCGGTACTCTAAATTTCTATAAATTGACGAAAAGAAAGCGATTGTTAATTATGTTGTCAAAATTAGAAAAAAAAAGAAGCAAAAAAAAGAATCTTTCTATTTTCTTGAGAAGAAGAAACTGTAAAGAGATTCAGCTATATAATAAACAATGATATTCTTGAACATAATTTAATATATGCCAAAACTAACAAAATATAATGATATACTCTTGAATATTTTTTTTTGAAAATTGGAAATAAATTTTATTTTGATGGATATATTTACCTATCTATTTTTCAATTTTTTCTTTATTATTTCTATTTTTAATTTTTTTTTTTTTTTAATATTTTTTTTTTGCATTTTCTTAGACTTTTTGAATCAAGTGCAATTACTATATATTTCACCATCATAATAATATTAAAATGACAACCAAAACCAGCTATTATAAAGTCAACGATATCCTCTTAATATGTCCATTTCTGACAATTCGCATATAATAATAAACATATTACATTTATGGTTCATAACTATGTTATTATGTTTGGGTTTTTTTTTTTTTTTAATTTTTGTTGCAATTCAAAACTTTTTTTTTGCCTGATAATAATCTGCTAAAATGTTCGCAATTGATTATGCAATCTCTAAAATTAAATCTATATTTGATATTTTGGTCTTGTACATTATAAACAATATTCATTAAAAGTTCATTAAGTTCATATTTTAAGTATTAACATATAGTTTTTATATGAAGAAAAAACAAATATATTCTGAAGAATTATATATTGTCAATAATTTAACTATATCGCTGTTGACAATAATTATATTATAGATAATTTAATTTTGAAATTGATTTAAACGCAAGTAGATTAATTTTATTTCATAATAAAGTAATAGAGCCCAATTGACGAGGAACATTTTGATCCAATATACCAAGGAATCCAAGAAATTTTCTTTCGGCAAATTCTAATTAATTATAGCTACATTTTTTAATTTTTGGCCACTTTAGTGTGAAAAATGTGTGGATTTCCAAGTATTTTCATTTGCAATATCCGTGGATTTCGTCAGTAGATGGTCAATTGTGCGGAGCCGGTATTTTTTATTTAAAATGTTAACTTAAGTTGAAATTTAATAATACAGCCTGTTCATGGCTTCTAATTGGAAGATTTTCGTACGTAATTTATTTATTTCTGTTTAGTTAGTATACCCAAACATAAGTTATTTAAATTAGATCAAATTGAAAGATTTCCATTTATTTACAATATTTCGATTTTAGCTTTAAAATGGAAATACTCTTGGGTCTCAATTTAATTTTTTTTTCTTTTTTTTTTTTTAATATTTTTTGATACTAAGAGCAATTATTTTATAATTGATTTACTAAATGCGAAATATTATTGAAATAAACATAATATGTTTTTTTTGTATCTCTTTTAATGCTATAAATAAATAAGTTTTTTGTTTCTTTTAAATTATTATTTAAAAAAATAAATAAATTTATATTTCAAACAAAAATGCGATGTTTTTAGAATAGAAAAGTGGAAGGAAAAGTTCTAACTGAAGAGAAATCGATTCGAAGATCGATTAAAATTTTATCAGTGGTTGGATAAATCGAACATCTTATTATTATTATTATTAATTTGAGTTTATTATAATGACTAATTCTTAATACTTAATCTTAGCTGCTACGACCTTCGCATTTAATTTTTTATTTTTTTAACATAACCATTTTTTGTATTTAAATGGGAGATTTAATAATAATATTTGAATTCACATTGAATATCCTAAAATTTCACTAAAATAATAACTTTAAATCGGTTTCAGAAATATAAGGGTTTATAATGTGCCGAAATCGAAGAATCTTCTATAATGGGGTTAATATAATTATAACCATTTTGTGTATTCATAAATACTGCAAAATATATAAATTTTTTTCCATTTATTTCTTCAAAAAAACCATTTAGTTTAGAGGTTAAAAATAATCCACTCTTTTAATTCTTCTATTTTTGTTTGCAATATTTCATATCTTTTTTTTTTTTTTGTTGTTAAATGTTTTTATCTTAAATTAGAACACATTTAACCACAAAAACGGCATTGAAAAATATTAAAAGTTTTGTTTTTAAAGGTTAAAAAAAAATAAATAAAAATAAAATAAAATAAAAAATAAAAATAATTTTTTTATTTCCCACATTTCTCCGATACATGATTTTCTAAATAATTCACATTATTAAATAGAAATGCATTTTTCTATAAATTTAATTTGATCATTATTTTTTAACTGGTAAATTGAAAGTCGCAAGCAATGAATGAAGAAAATATTATTTTAAATTTATTAAAACCATTTATATGTTCGCTTTAATTTACAATGTATGTAAACTATTTTGTAGAACAAACCGTAACTGTACTGACTATAGTATACCTGTAACTAAGTTATTTTCAGAAATTGTTCTGAACCGAACCAATGATAATATTGTTTTATAAGGTTTTGTTTTACTATACAATTGTCGCGCAGTGACATAACTCAACAATGTTTAACTCATCCGTCAATTTTCGATTAGTTATTTGTTATATCCATTTTAATAAATATTAAGAAAAAAAAAAGAACAGGACGGTGGCGATAATGTTCGTTCATAATTTTGCGGATGAGCTATATGTTTTAAAAAGGATGATTTAAGTCATCCGATAAAAATTGGCCGATTAGTTATATTTTACATAACTTATCAGCCATGGATGGCTTATGTGCACTAATGAAAAGGATATAAGTTCTCGGCAAATTTTAAATTGGATATAACTGATCGAAAATCGGCGGATGTGTTACGACCGATGAGTTATGTCGCGAACCGTACAGTTGCCACCAAAGTACCGAAATAAGATTGAAATAAGTATGTTTTATTCAACTCGCATTTTTCATATACAAAATATGGCGAAGTGCAATAACTCATCGGTACTTAACTCATCGGTCGATTTTGGATAAGTTATATCCATTTTAACTCATCCGAAAATTGGCCGATGAGTTATATCCTTTGGAATGACATAACTCATCCACCTCAATGCTTATTTGTGACAAACACTACGGTACTTATTCCTTGGCCGATGATTGGCCCCATTTTTGTGTTAGCAGTAGAAGGATAAGAATAAGAAAAGGGCTGGCGCCGCAAATCCCACTGACCAACCACCAGTCCGCCCGCCCGCAGCCCTCACCCTTCGCCCCCTTCTGGCGTTCTGAGACACTCCCAATACTGCTAACACAAAAATGGAGCCAATCAGGTCGGTAAATGTAATGTATTTATCTTATCGGCCAATGAGTAAATACCCAAGTTTTTGTCACAAATCACAAATAAGCATTGAGTTGGATGAGTTATGTCATTTCAAAGGATATAACTCATCGGCAAATTTTCGGATGAGTTAAAATGGATATAACTTATCCAAAATCGACCGATGAGTTAAGTACCGATGAGTTATTGCGCGGACCCCAAAATATTTCTAGAGGTTTAAAAGTATAACATGCCAATTAGAATTATTATTTCATACCAATAAATATAGTTATAATTATATGTATAGTAATTAATAAATATAGTAATAAATACAGTAATAAATATAGGTAGTAATAAATATTTCGTTAAAAATAGCACCATCGTTTATTTAACTACATTTGGGCAAAATAAACAATATTGTTGAAGTCATACAAAAAAATTAAAGATGCTCGAACAATTTTATTGAAACAAATTTTTTTCGTATTGAAAGTCTATGATTTATTAGGATTAGTAGCTTGAAATTATGATTATTTTTTTTGAAGAAAATGTGATATTGTGTAATGATATAATCGAAATCCAAACTATTGAAGATGATTATGTGGAAATTTTATAATTTCTAAATTATAAAAGGAAATCTTTTATTTTTATATAAGAAAAAAAAAAGAAGAAATTTTTTTTTTTATTATCAACCAATATCGCATCAAATTGCTGTATTGTTTTCAATAAAATGCGTTTTGCAATGAAAAAAATAGTGTTACTTTTAAAGTTCAATGCGTGTAATAATGATACCTCTCTTTATGCTTAGTTAGTTAGTTAGTTAGTTTGTGTTGTTTTTTTAGTGTAATGTCATCATAAACAACATTCATTTAAAATTATATATTTATGTCAGGCTTTAGAAAATTTAGGAATTTTGTAAAAAGTAGAACAAAATAGAAACAAATTTATTAATTTTTTATTTTTTAATTGGCTTAAAAAAATATTCAATGTTATAATATTAAAAATTATGATAAAATTCAGTTTTTATTCATTGTCGATTTCAAGGATTTTGATTAAAAAATATAATGTTAACACTTCCTTGATTTTCATTAACTGCTTAAAGGAGCTATATCGTTTAAGTTAAATTAAAATTTTTTTTTCCGAATCGAAGAATATTTTTAATGAATCAGATGAAATAATTTAATTATGAAGATAATTTGGAATCTTAAATATTGTTGGCAAATTTCTTAAGAGAAGTAGTTAAGGGGGGCTCAATTCATCATGTAAGAAATATACATCTATAGATTTATAGTCACCAATATGTTTTCAACATTTTCTGCGTTAGAAATCTCGACCCTAAATAAAGAGTGTTTTTTTAAGTCCGATAGAACTTCAAATTGTAAGAAATAACACAAAAAGTTAAATTATAAGCTAAAAAATATTTTTGTTCGAAAGATCAATCCATGGCATTAAGATTTCAAAATAATTTCGGGCATATGGCCACTGCGGCTGTTCTTGACAGGCGCATTATCGACGTCCAATTTTGGCCCACTTTTTCGAGTACTGCTGGCCGTATGGCACGAACAAAACGAATAATGTTGGTCTCCAAGGCTTTAATTGTTGTTGCTGCTTTATCAACATAAACCAGTGACTTCACGTAGACCAACGGAAAATAATTGAGAGGTGTCAAATCACACGAAAGGTTTCAAATCAAAGATGGCGATTATGTGCGCCATAAAAATTACGAAGTCGTCTGTAAGTTTCCGACTGATATTTGAATAATTTGGTAATGTTGGTCAAGCGTGAGTCTATTCTTGACGATTTCCAGACTGTACTGACCGTTAATTTCGAAAAGTGTGTCACCGTTAAACGTTTCGAAATTTCTATTTAAGCAAAAAATCACCCTTTATAGAAATCGAATTACGATATTTTGAAGAGATCTCAACTGCCTCACGCAAAACTGACTACTTCGAAAGGATACTGATTAGCTGAGTGTGATTGAAGCCTAAAAGTGAATCTCTGGGAAATATTGTTATGATTAATTCAGGGAAAAAATATAATTAAGTAGGAGTAACAAAAAAACTAAGAAAATCAATTACAGAGAAAAAATTACAAAAGTTTTGTTCGGACAATTTTTGATGAAGAAATTTTTCTTTGATATAATATGACTACTAGTGTTATATGCAAATAGAGAAATGTAAAATTCAATATTTTATTTTGTACAGTTTTTTTTTTGCCATAATAGGTTTTTAGCATAGTTTCATATTAGAATATTAAGATCGGATTAATACCATAAGGTGTATTAAAGTTCATATATATGTATATACTCATTTTTAATATAAGAAGTCTATATAGATACGAATTGAATCTAAAGACCTTTTTAACTGTGGATTTATAATATTTCCAGCTTTTTTTTTTTTTTTTTTTTTCAATTTCTGTCTTTTTTTTTTAAATAGAATACCGCACCACAAACATAGTATATCATACTAAACAGATTCCAATTTATGTTTGAGATTAAATATTTAAAAAAAAAAAAAAGAAAAAAAGCATAAGCTGTCAAATGTTACTGCTATTAAAAGAAAAAAAAAACAAATTTCTTTATGCTTTTTATCCGATCGCATTAACCTCAAGATGACTTGTTTCAAATTTGCCTTTATTAAAATTATATATAGTTATTTATATACATACAAAAAATTAGATATAAAAATATTTTCAATGTACACAATATATACCTATTTTATTATTGAATATTATCATTTTCGACGTAATTTAATATTTTTTGTTCCAATTCACATGATACTAAAGTAAAGTGAAATAAATTTTAATTAATATTATATATTTACAAAAAAAAAAAAATTAATAAAGTGGAAAATTTTATTTTCACTAGATATCCACACGTATATATTCTTTAATTTATAAAAATATATTTATTATCTAGCTTTCTCTTGAAAATTTAATATACATCTAACATTTTATTTTTATAATTTTTTTTGCGTATTTAATTTTTTAAATCCTTTACACCTAAATTTTTTTGCAACGATTTTACAGGCCTAAATTTCCAAATACAATAATAATAATAAATAAGGTAAGCTCTAAAACTAGTAGTGTCCAAATCAACCGCCACTCGCCATATAGATTCTGTGAATGTGACGAATGCAGCTCTGAAATAGTAGTTTTTATATTAAATAAACTTTTCACACCACCATCTTAGACAAATGACAAAACAGTCCAGTCAAAATAGCAAAAACAATTCAAGAAATTTAATTTTTGGAAAAAAAAAAAAATACGACAAAACAAATTCTATGGATTTGCGATGGCAAAATGGGAAAACTGAAAAAAAGAACGAACAAAAAATGTCAAACATAATATTAATAATTTTTGGATTTTATTATCTCAATAAAAGCTTGTTCATTACAACAATGATACAATAATAAATGAATTTAATAAAAAAAAACGTATAAAAAACTAATTTTTAATTATTTTTTTAAATGTGACGAATGTTATAATTTAAAAATTGTGGCTACGAACGAATTTCTGTTGGACACCGTTGCTCTTAACTTTAGAATCTAAAGCAAACTCTAAAATTGTATACATAATAAGTACTTACTTATTTAATTTGAAGAATAAATTATTTTAAAATAATGTTGAGAAGTGAATTGATTTGAAAGCTGAAAGCTATTATTCATACTCAACAAGGCAACTTATGAAAATTCTATTGCGACAATTTTTAATTTAAAATTATTGAAAGATTTATTGGATTTATTCGTCCTCTAATATTAAGCTTAGAACTAAAAAGACTCATAAAAATTATAGAAAATAAAATGTTTATACCAAAGTGGATCACTTTTTTTTAAAATAACTTAGGCACTTAATATACTTAAATTAAATATATAATTGATTTTTATCGTTTCATAATGTAAAAAGGTAAAAAATGTAAAAAGGTAAAAAATTATAGGTCACATAATTATATTTTCAAAGGTATGTGCATTATATCTTTTAATAAAAATATAGGTTTAATTATGCGTAGGTTCAAACAATCTAAGTTTTAATACAACAAGCATACAACCATCTTAAAAATGTTAAAATAATTTGTTTTTTTTTTTAGTTTTAGATGTTAAGTGATTTTAGAATGCTCTTATTGTATTTTATTTTTTTTTCATAATAACTTGGTCGCGTTGATTCATTGTTTGATTGATTGTTCCGGAATTCGAAAAGTCAAAAAAGAACCACTTCTTATTATCTGATCGGGATGTAAGCTCGTAGTCGACGACAATGCATTATACCAAAAATTCAGCTCGATCGAGAATTTATTGGAATTTCGATTTTTGAGAGAAAAATATAGCGCGAGAATAAAATTAGTACTGAAATAACAAATAAAAATCGTTAAAGGAAAAAAGCTTTAAAATATTTCATTGCGATATTTTGATTCAAGCCAGAACGATTATTTCCTATTTAACTGAATTTATATGAAATTATTCGTAGTGAAACGGAAGTCAAGAATCTTAGGTAAAATAATTCTAATTTTTTCCGGAATTTTGCGGTTAATTGTGAAGTTTCTTTGATGCATTTTCGTTTTATATGTTTATGTCTAAATAGAATAAAATTAAATTATTCACATAGTTTTCCTTTAGTTTAAATGAATTGATTAATATAAATAGTTTAGTTACAGAATTATAATTTTCATACCTAGATAATATACTACTAATACTTTGATCCTTTTAAGATTAATTCAGATTTATAGTCTACCTACAAATTTGGACCTATGTTAATACGTTTTTTTTATTATTTAGCGAATCGTACATTATGTTCAATTATATACTTCTCAGTTTTTTCTTAATCCTTGGAAAATAAACGCTATACTTTTTTTTTAATTTAAATAATTTCGATTACAATATGTATGTTTTATTTTTGATTTTCATCCTTTGAACAATAAATAAATTATTTATATTTTAGTAAAAGTGATTTAGATTGTGTTTAATTAAAACGAAGTAAATTTTAAGACATCTAATTTTATGAAAAACTAGCTGCATACCCATGCTTCGCAACAGAAAATCTATTAATTTTTTTAAATTAAACAACTTAAATACAGAAATTTTAATTAATAACCTAATTTTTAAATATTTTCAGTAATTTCGAAGATTACTATGAAGAAACCAAAGAAACCTTTCTTTATTAATAGTATTACATGTGTATGTTGATTAAAAATTATTTTTAAGTTGGCTCAGTAGAAGTTTGTTTTTTTTTATTCGAAGTAAAATTTTTGATATTATTTCATTATTTTATGTGCACACATAAAACTTGTAATTAATATTTTATTAGAATGTATTTTTTTTTTTTATTTAAGTAATAGTGTTTATATCAAAATCTTAAATCTGGGAATCGTATAATTCTGTAGTAATTATATTTTTTTGCTGGAGAAGAGTTTATTTTTAACATTGGTGGTTGAAGGCAAAAGCTTAAGTATTCAAATTTTTTTAACTTTCCAATAAAATAAATAACTGACTACTTGTGAGTTTTCAAAATTGTACTAATCCATAAGTCATCGTAATATAGCTTTCTGTATTATGTTTTTGTACTCTGAAAATTTCCTTTAAATTTATAGTAAAACCAACAAAAATTCACCTGCAAATATTTTTCTTTTTATTCGGATCATAAATATTTTTTTTTTTTTGTATATATATGAATATATCTTTTATGTACAATTGTTTATTATATAATAAAATATATTAAAAAAATTTTCTTACATTATTAATTTTTATATAAGTACATTTATTTATATTTACAAAACATGAATCAATAATTTTTAAAATTTTTATTGATTTTTATTTCATTTTTATTTTTTCCAAAACAGATAAATTAAAAATTATAGAATTTTAATAATAATAATAGTATTATTATAGGCACTTAATGTTTAAGTGTGTTTGAATGAATGAATGAAAAAAACAAAAACAAAATGAAATAAAAATGTCAATCATTCATAACTATAATTATGCTGCTTAAGTACATTTTTAATGTTTAATTTTATTTTTTTTCCTTTATATTATTTTTAATTTTTTTCCTAATTATTGACTAGAAGTAAAAAATAATAAAAAAAAAAAAATTTGCATTTCTTATAAATTATATTGTTTTACTAAGTTCAAGGAACTAATTTTTGGCCTTGCTATTGAAATTTTGTAAAAAAAAAAAAATATATATTAAAAATAAAAAACTTAAATTAATAATAATTATTTTTCTTAAAATTATTATATAAAACACTTTCAATTATTATTTTTGTACCAATTTATTGATAATAATTTTTAATACAAGAAGTATCTGTCAATTAATAATATACGTTTAGTTTTCAAGTTTTTCGTATGATTCAAAGAACAGACACTCTTTTGAAAGAAATAAGGAAATCATACTCAGATCCAACTGAGACTTTAAGAAATATTAATAAGCTTAAGCTTAACAAAATTAAAATTTGCTTTTACGCTTATGTGACATTTGATTTAAGTACATCAATTTAATCGATTAGATTGTGTAAAATTTTTTAGTCCAAATTCTGTTAATTTTTTTAAGAAACTAAAGTTAACCTTTTTAAGATGTCTTTTTCAAAAGGATTTACTAAGAATTGAATGAAAAATTATAGCGCAACACAAAGTTGTAAAAACTAATTTTCTACGTTTAATGAAATTCACACAAAATCGAAATATTTTAATTGAATAATTTTTTGTTCCAAAAAGAAATTATTAAAAAAACAATCCGATTAAAATCGAAAATTTAATTAATAATTTTTATTTTATTTAATGCAAGAAAAATTGTGCTCAAAAGTTTAATTAAAAAAAAATTTTATAAACATTTTTGATTTAAACTAACGAAAATTTTACACTCAAAGTCACATCAAAAAGTCGAAAATTTATAAATTTGAATTTTTATTTCAGAGTTCAAGAATATTGTCGATTTTAAATAACTTTCATAGAAAAAACAAATTATCTTTGTTTATCTTCACAATGTTTAAAAGTTTTAATTTTTTTTTTGATTTTAAATATTTAACTTTAATTGAAATAAAAAATAAAAAAACAATTAACGTTAAAACTTTAGTTCATGTAATCTGGACTTACAGATCCAGAAATGTTACTTATTCCTGGACAGCCGCCTTCATTATGCTTAGTTAGCAATGACATTCGAGAAAATGTTTTACTACAAGTTGTGCACGAGTATTTCTTGATATCTGAATGCGTTTGTAAGTGAGCTCTCAAATTGGAACGATCAGCGAATGCTCGATGACAATGTTGACAACTAAATGGTTTCTCCCCGGTATGTGTTCGAATATGACCCTGCAGTAGCCATGGCCGCGAAAATGCTTTTCCACAAATTGTACATTTACATGGCAGCGTGTGGGTTCGAATATGCATTTTTAATGCACCCAGCGACACATAAGTTTTATCACAATCTTTACAACTAAAAGATTTCTTAACTTGATTACCTTCAGCGGCCGGACAATGAAATTGCTGATGTTTTGTCAGACCAGAAAATGTTGAATATGATTTATTGCAATCCGGGCACTGGTAACGTGGTGGAGAATTTTTATCTTTAACTGGTTTCTCAGTACAATTTGATTTGGTTATTTCGATACGAGTTTCATGCGCCGCATAAGTTGAATTAAATTCGGCGGGATAGGGAGAATTACTCTTCATTGACAAATCTTCTGGCTTAGAATATTCCGGTGTTTGAGAACGAATTGAATAATACGATGACGAATCACTGTATGTCGGTGATATTGGTTGCGGTGTTAATGGCAATGATGCAGAATATGGTTGATACGGAACTTGATATGGCAAATAACGATGCTGTGATGAAACAGCTTCAGGCTTAATTATATGATGGCTATTTTTAATTGGATATAAGTCACGAACTGGTGGGGAGGCTGAACCAGCACGACCATGTAAATAATGTGGAGGCGGTGGTGATAATGATCCTTCGGACGGTGAACTAGGTGAATGTAAGTCACCGCGCAATGGCGAAATAGGATGATGATGAAAATGTTGATGATGGTGATGATGATGATGTGGTGGTGGTGGTGGTGGTGGTGGTGGAACAGCTAAATTACGATAAAATTCCACTGGATATGGCAACTGATAATTCCATGGCTGAATTTTTGGATATGTTGGCGTTGGTATAACTACCGTTGGCTGATGATGATGATGATGATGATTGTGTTCTTCTTTAACAATTAATCGTTCTGGCGTAATACTTGTACGTTCAGAATCATTTTTTTTAATACATAAATTTTGTGGTTGCTCATCTTTGATTTCATCTGAGTTTTCATCGAAACTGAAATGAACAGGTCGCTTTTTAAGCGGACATTTACTGTAGTTGAGCATCGTCGATGGCATATTAAATTTTTTTATTGTAATTTTAATTGGGTTTTTTTTTAATATCCTTTAACAAAAAAATTATTTTTTTGTTTTTAAACGATCATTTTTATATCCTTTTTTATTTTAATAATTTTATTTAGCTTTTAATTTCCTTTTTTTTTCGAAATTTATCTATTTTTTATTTCTTATTTTTTGTCACTTCTTTAATCGTCTTAACTTAATAAATGTTTTTATTTTTTTTTTTTTAATTAATTGTCCTTAAAAAAAAATTTCACTCTACTTTTTAATTTTTTTATTTATGATTTACTTTATTTATTTCCTTTTTTTTTTCTTTTGTTTATTTTTTAATTTAATTTATTTTTTATTTTTTTTATTATTATTTTTTATCAGGACTTCTTTGCGCAAGGGCGATCAACGACGAACTGTTATTCTCTTCTGAGATTAATCTAGTTTTATATAGTGTGTTTTGTTTTTTCTCCACTCTTTTATACTTTATATACACACTTTTTTTTTTACACAACTGCAAGCACGTGCCGTTCAACCAATAAGAATTATTTAAAACTATTTTATTTTCCCCTCCAAATATTATTTATATTATTTAAAAAAAAAATTTCCAAGAAGTAAATAAGAAAATCAGAGAGACAGAGCGAAAAAAAAAATATTAATTTCGTTTCTTCATTTTTTTTTTTTAATTTTAATTTAGAAATGAAGAAAATAAGGTTTTGATGAAACACACGAAGTAAGTTTTTTTTTAAATTTTATTTCGGTTTTTTTTTTTTTGTTTTTTAAGGAGAAGCAGGTGTGCAATAATTATTGAGCGCCACTGACTGTGCATGGTGTTTTCGGTTCTCGATTTTCTTAATGATATTTTTGTTTGAAATAAGAGAATTTATTAAATGAATTTTTATTATAATAAAAATATGCAGTAAAGGATTTTTGTTTCTATTTTCATGTTGTTTTTATATACATTTTTTTTCAGAGAAATAAAATAATTATATACTTTTATGATATTTAACAGAAATTTATCTTTATATTGAATTTTACTCACGAATCATTTTAGAGTTAATTTTTTTGTGTGTTTTATTTTGTGACCAGATTTATAATTTTTTGGAACAGATCTACTACTTAGTATATGAAATAATCAGATGAGATGAATTTTCTCAAACAATTTTATAAACAAAATATTTTCCACAAAAAATTATACAGTTTTTTTATTCAGTACTATACTTAGGTTTTTACTTTTATTTTAAAACATTGCACTTTTGTTTATATTATTATAAAAAAAAAAATTAAATAGGTAAAAAAACAGTGTATAAAACATTTTATATTTTATTTTAATATGAAAAATAAATAAGAATATATTTTTTATATTTGAACGGAATTAGGGCAAACATTTTAACATTTGTCCTATTATAGACGGTTATAAATTTTGAAAGCTTGGAAAAAATACAAATTCTTAATTTAAATTTAAACAGGTAAACTTAACACCTGGAATTCTTTTTTATTTTATTTTTTGTCAAATAAGTTCAAGAGGACAAATCGATATGTTGAATTGAATTATGATCCTTATAAGATCCAGTGTGTTAAACCATATAAGACAAACTTAAAAAAAATACAGCCATAAATGAAATTAATTAAATAATTTTAAACCTAGAAATAAACAAAAATAGAAATAATTTCAGACATTTTAACGGATAAATTTTGATTTAACGGATAAATTTTGATTTGGCAAACGACAAAAAAAAAAGTATATTGCTTTATTGTATATTTTTTATACTTAGTATAATGACTTTAAATTATTTTATGAATTAAAATTGCCAATTACAACTATTTAAATTTGTTATTATTTGTTTTACTCTTTAAAAAAAAAATAAAAATATTTCGCATAATCTGGCTTTGATCAAAAATTTAAATATATTAACAATTTTTTAAATATTTTAGTTGTTGTTGTACCAGATTCTAGTAAATTTTATTTTCATTAATTCCTGTTTTTTTGTGCATGAAAGTATTCATATATTAAAGACAAGTTTCATTTATTTACTCTAAAATGTACTTTGGTCGAGGTCTGAAGCTGCAGCTTCATTAGCGTACAGGTAGATCCGTCGCTAATAAGATCGACACAAGTTGGCATCTCGGGATTTAAATAAAGCGTCTAATTAATTTATTAATTAAGATAATATTATTAAAATTAAAGCTATAATATTTTAATTGCTATTTGCAATCGAATTATATTAAAAAGGACAGAAATTGTAAAAAATTTATACTATTTTTATTCAAATATAAAAATAATATGCCAATTTAGTTACAAGAATATGGTTTAATTTGATTAATTATTTCATAATTATGTGATAAATTTTTTTGTAAATATTAATGTAAGTATATAAGTATAGCAATCTCTCTAGTTTTGAATAATTTACTTATATCAGAATAATATAACAAAAGTGTAATTATTGGGTGCAAAAATAGCAGTTTGTAAATTATATTGAATACTTAACAATAAAAGTTTTTTTTTATTTAATTTAGAAAATTCTATCAGCTAATCAATAACAACTTTTGTCGAAATCTAGACCCCACTCCAAAGTTTTAGAAATAATCGAGATCTAACCAGTTTTTAAATTTCGTCTAGTCGACATCTTTATCTAGCAAGCGCATTAATTTTTATTCGATTCCATTTAAAGTTTTAAAAAATATTAAGTGTATAAATTTTATATGAAAAGTAGTTCACCTTTGCTGGTTTCGGGATATTTCAATGCCGAACAGTAAAATTCTAGAATTTCATTCTTAAAAGACGATAGCGCTTATTTTTGAATTCAACGAATAAAAATTCATTAAGCAGTTTATTAGGAATATTTATTTTAGTCGAGGACGGAAGAGGCAAACATTTAATGAAAATTCACTTTTCCTGTAGATATTGACAAAAAATTTTAAGTCAATTTATTTTCAAAAAGTCTCAGATTGATTCTAAATTGGACTATTATTTCTTATGCAATATCGAAATTTACAGTTTTTCCAAGGTCAACATATTAAAATTAATAATTTTAAAAAGAAATATTATATTGTACACTAAATAAGATAATTGCAGCTAAAGTGATATAATTTTAATTTTTTTCAATACCCTCTTAAAATAACCCAAGAGTGTTAAAGCTGATTGATTCTATTAAAATAAAATATACTTAATGTACATACATATGTATAAAAAAAATATTGTTAATATTTGAGTGGAATCCTCTTGAAGTGCACATACTATATATACATATGTGTACATAATAAAAATAATAACAGAGAAATTATTTTAGTAATTTTGTTCACACATTTTAAAAACAAGATAAAATAATTTTATATATACATTGCACTCACTTTACATTGAATGTATAGATAGATAGATAGTACTACACATATATTAAATTATTTAAATTGTTAAATTCTTTAAATTCCCCTTTTTTAAAAATTTTAATATTATTCTATGCTTTGTGTGACAAATGAAGCTGCCGATGTTCCAGCTTAAGACTATACTTTTAAAATTTACAGCTGCGGCATTAGGGATAGAGTATTTATTATATATATACTATATATACTATATATTTAAAAACGATCACAAAAATATTCCGTCACCTATTTTTATGCTTTGAAAGTGAATATATATGTTACATTTTATTATTTACAGCAAAACGACATCAAAAAGTATGGTTCAAAAAAGTCTATTTTCCTATCTTTAATTGTAAAAAGGTAATAAAGCTTTTCTACTTGTTTGATTTGTGGACATAGTCCATTCTTTTTATAATAGAAAAATCAGGTTGTGGGTACAGTGTAGGTACAGGGTAGAGTCTTTTTAAAGAAAAAAAAATATTAGATTACCCAATTAAAGATTTGTTGTACAAAAATTACTTTTGGGCAGCGGTCCTGTTTGGGATCTTAAGTTACCGAAAGGGGTTGGAATATTTTGATTGTTCCTGTGCATTTTTTTGCAAAGTCTGTTAGTTCCTTTAAATGATAATAATTTGAAAACCCCATTAATTTTTTTGATTAAAACACTAATAAATACAAGGGCCGATGACGCACAATCTTTTTTGTTTTTTGTTGTTGAATCATTCTAGCTCAAAAGAATTTTATTATTTCAAGTTAGTCCTTTCGTCGTTGTGTGTATTATATATAGGCTACCCATCGCATATTTTAGATTGTGAACACCGTATATATCTTTTCAAAATAAATAAAATATAGAAAATTTTGATCTGCATCATCATATTGTACAAAATATATATGTATATTAGACTGGTTCATTTTTGAGGTCATGTTGATATTTTCTTGCCGCCCATGCAGATTTCGAACAATTAAATAAAAAAAACGAGAAAACGCTCTTAGATTTTTCGAAATTTTGTTTCCCCATCAAGCGCAACCAGTTTTTGTGATGGCTGAGGCCTAGACCTAATAAGGTGGGTTCAAAACTCTGTAACTTTTTTCTCTTTGAATTTTTTTTCCTCCTTTTTTTTTGGTTTAACTGTCTTGATGCTCCCTTCATTTTTTGTTAACATCGTAAGGCTATACGACTTATCCTTTTTTTTTTACAACTCTCTAAAGGTGAATTTAAACTTTTGTCTCTATTTTATTTTTACTTTAAGACACCATATCTTTTCTAATTTTAAGAGAAACATTTTTTTTTTTTTTTTCATAAATTTGGCATAAATTTTCATCATTTTTAGCATTATAACTAAAAGATAAAATTCTATTAAGTTCTGGTTTTTAAGCTACAATTAATTTTACGACATTAAAAGTTTCGCTTGCGTAATGCATTGGTCATTTGATTCATTTGTTAACTGATCTATTTTTTTTAAATAGGAATCAAAAAAGGAGATTTAGAATAGAAATAAATAAGAATTTAAAAATTGTTTTAAATTTATATTTATTTATGATTAATTTTTTCAATTAATTTTAAAAATATTTGATTTTCCAATAATCGCCATGTTTGGCCGATGCTGGCTCACGATTTGGAGAATAATTTGTTTTTGAGTTTCGTCAGAAGTTAACGATGTGTTAAATTCCGTCATTAATGCAACACTCCTCTCGGCGTTGTCATTAACAACTTGTAACTTCTGAACTAATCGAAGGACGTCTTGATATCCTGCATCAGATTTCCATAGAGCTGGATCAATGTCTAAAAACTCAGTAGATATTTTCAAGCATTGACAAAAATTCCATCGAATTTTGATTTGCCTAAAATACATTTGCAGAATTTGGTCACTAAAAATTCTTTAAATTTTTTTCAATGCTTGAAAATATCTACTGAATTTTTCGACAAGAATCCAGCTCTATGGAAATCTGATGTAGGATATCAAGACGGCCTGCGATTAGTTCAGAAGTTACAAGTTGTTAATGACAACGCCGAGAGGAGTGTTGCATTAATGACGGAATTGAACACATCGTTAACTTCTGACGAAACTCAAAAACAAATTATTCTCCAAATCGTGAGCCAGCATCGGCCAAACATGGCGATTATTGGAAAATCAAATATTTTTAAAATTAATTGAAAAAATTAATCATAAATAAATATAAATTTAAAACAATTTTTAAATTCTTATTTATTTCTATTCTAAATCTCCTTTTTTGATTCCTATATAAAAAAAATAGATCAGTTAACAAATGAATCAAATGACCAATGCATTACGAAAGCGAAACTTTTAATGTCGTAAAATTAATTGTAGCTTAAAAACCAGAACTTAATAGAATTTTATCTTTTAGTTATAATGCTAAAAAAGATGAAAATTTATGCCAAATTTATGAAAAAAAAAAAAAAAAAATTTTCTCTTAAAATTAGAAAAGATATGGTGTCTTAAAGTAAAAATAAAATGGAGACAAAAGTTTAAATTCACCTTTAGAGAGTTGTAAAAAAAAAAGGATAAGTCGTATAGCCTTACGATGTTAACAAAAAATGAAGGGAGCATCAAGACAGTTAAACCAAAAAAAAAAGGAGGAAAAAAAATTCAAACAGAAAAAAGTTACAGAGTTTTGAACCCACCTTATTAGGTCTAGGCCTCAGCCATCACAAAAACTGGTTGCGCTTGATGGGGAAACAAAATTTCGAAAAATCAAGGAGCACGTATTTCGTTTCTTGATGTAAGCTTTCAGAATCTGTATGGGCGGCAAAACAATTTTTTTTGTGAACCAGCCTAATGTATATTCTGTATGTAGTTTGAACTTGTAAAATTAATTTTCAGAGACCTAAAAATAATTCTTTTCTTCATGTGTGTGCACATGTTATTATTATTATTTTATTATTATAATATATGTATATATATAAAAATTTTCAATTAACAAGACATATAAGTTTTAAAATACGAGATTGATCGTATTTCCCTATTTTATATAAACACAAAAAATGAGGAAGTTGCAGCATAGTTTATTTTTCAAGACAATTATTATATTAATATTCTCTAACAGACAGAAAAACTTTTAAAATACATACTAAATGCTTGTCTTGTAATTATGGCTCTAGTTTGAATTGTTTGAAACCGCGCTGTTTCAAGCGTGAAGTTGCTCAGTTTGAGACACAATGTGCTCATGCTTTAGAAAGAGAAAAGCTGGACTTAGGAAATAATGAAATGATCAAGAATAAATAAACAGCAAAGTAGACGTGAATTGATCAGAATGAAGTTAAATCAAAACTTTGAAGACTCAGTTCGACATCATAATATTTCATTCATATGTCTAATGCCAGAAGATTGCTGCTCTCTACGTATAGGATTTTTGATTTCTATATTTTATTTTTTTCCACTTTGTCTATTTTATTCTTCCTATAAAAATTAATAATGTAGAATTTTTTTTAACACAAAATACCCGTGCTATATGAAAAGAAATATTATATGAAAAACCTGGAAGTTAATGGCAAGTAGGGATAATTTATCTGCATCTGTCGTGTGCCCTAAACATGATAAGACTTAGTATTAGAGCGAGTTCTAAAAAAAAAAAGTTTTAAAATAAGATAAATTGATATAATGCATGTGTCACACTTTTAATATATATTCTATTAATCTTGGATAAGACAGGATTTGAACCAGGATTTTCATAATTGCTTTCACTACTACGCCATCCAGTGTCTAACGATGAAGCATTTAACGAACCTAACAAAACACTTTCTAGATTTACCTAAATACTAATTTGATGCTGCAATTCAAGCTATATAGCAAAATGGATTTACCAAATCTGGTTATTTGACTTTTGTATTTTCAGCCTATTTACATATATGTCGTTGTTTCTATTTTTTTCAATAGCGAAGTTCCCTTTCCTATTCTTTTTTTATAAATTCAATTTTCTTTTTTCCTTTTTTTGCGAATCATCCTAATGTGAATTAAAACGTGCTGTAATTCGAGAAAAATATTTGTGCACCATGACACATCAAAATTTTTATATAAATTTTAAAAATGAATTTATAAAATAAAAATTTTAAGTGCGAAACTATTTTTAATGTGCATGTCTTCGGTAAGTTGTATTTACATTCGGAAATTTAGCTCGGTAAATGGTCCATTACATGCATCAATACACATGCAATTATAGGGAAATGTAAATTGTATTTACATTTCCCTGTGATGTGAATTGTATTTACATTTCCCTATATTGTATTTACTTACTTCATTTTGAACTGCGTAATACTATAAACAAAAATAATATCTCTCACACTCACAATATTTTGCTTTTTTCCTTTTATCTCTAAAAGAAAGAGAAATTAAAGGATAATTAACGTGGATAAATTCCCTTTTCTTCTTTTATCTGTAAAAGAAAGAGAAATTAAAGAATAATTAACGTGGAAAAATTCCCTTTTCTTCTTTTATCTTTATTTTTTATTATAAATTATCTCTATATTCTCTCTTTGCAACTCCCTCTCACATGCACATTAAAGCAGTATAAGTATATGTTAATCAAATTTCTTATACAGCTCGTTGTGTATACACACAAACACATAGACCCTCGTCAATTTATATCACGTGACCTTCGGTCTCGTGATATAAATATAACTCGTGTCTATGTGTTTGTGTGTATATACAACTCGCAATTAATAACAAATTTTCATAACATGTATTGTAATCTACTATTTTATAATTTTCAAAAATAAATTCTAAGCCCCAATGTTTTTGATATTTTTCTTATTTTGATAAACTGAAGAATCTGATATTTTTGGTATCGACAGACATAGTTAAATTCGATCTATTGGATGACGTTAGCAAAATATGCTTTTGTCATAGCAAGCCAAAATAATTAATAGTTTAACTTTATATCTGCGTTCATATGATTTTATAAAAATTTCATTTTGTGTAAAATATATTTTTATTATTTATTGTCAATTAGCAAATTTCGCTACAATTCATTTGCTATATAATTTTGGACGAGTTTTAGTTATAACTTCATAGCTGCATTTCCTATCGTTTTTCTGTTTATTTTTCTTCAGAAGTAACACTATTAAGCTTCTGGTTTGTAAATTAATTATTGATTTTTATTATTAACTTTTTTTTTTTTTCGCTCGATTTTGATTTCATTAAGATTTATTGAAATTACATAGTCGAAAAAAAAAATCTCTGTTATATTAAAGTTAAAATCAACAGAAGCAGAAATTCTCTATTTCCGTTCATAACAAAAAAAAAAAAGGTGTTTTTCCTAAATACGTTCAATTGTCAGGAACAAAAAAAATCATTGATCTCAAATATCCTTAAATCAGTTTTTTTTTATTGTTTACGTAACTGTGTTTATTCAGAAGATTCTATAAATTTTATTAAAAGGATATTTAAACAAAAAAAAAAAAACAAAACATAACTGAATATTTTTTTAACAGCTGCTGTCAATTTAGTCCGTTTCAAAAATTGATCTTTTAAAATATTAAAAATAAACGGGAGACCATAAAAAGATATCATAGTTTTAATTATGCTGAACTGCGTTTTATAAGGAGCGGTATCTTAAATTCAAAGGAGATATATGACAAAAAAAAAATAATACAGCGTCTCGATCTACAGGCAATTCTACTTTAACTTCACTTTAATCATATCTGATCTAAATCTTACGTTCACACCAAGAAAGTGGGATGTGAAGATTCATGTCTTGACAAAGAGGTTTGTTTTTATGTTTTTATTTTTGTTATAATCTTTATTTATTATTATTATTCAACGAAAGTATTAATAATTATTATTTTCATTTTACTTTTAAATTTAAAAATCAAAATAACACAAATTTTTGTTTAATTTTTATATCAGATCGTCTTCTAGGCAAAAAAAATAAAATCTCGTTTTTATGAAAATACCTAGTGTAAACTGCGTGGATCGAGGATAAAGCGATATGGAAAATTTCAGCTCGATTGGATATACCGATACCAGGATGTTGATCAATTTTGACTTTCTAAGTTTGCCGACAAGCTTGGCGTTGAAATTTTTATTCAATGCAATCGATTCTCTTTCGTTAACATTAATATTAATTATACAATAAATTGAATTTTAATAATTAAAGCTATGGTTTCCTAGGAAAACGGTGCCGTAATATAGCGGCCGTAATATTACGTTGAACATTAGACGTAATATAACGGTCGTTAAAATGGAAATCATATACGGTTTCCTAAAAAAAGCGTTGCCGTAATATAGCGGCCGTAATATTCAATTTAAATTTTTTGTATTAATTTTTTTTTTTGAACTCACCGTCACCGTAAAAAAACGTTGTATGAATATTATCACCGTAATTTTACGGCCGACATGAAATAACGGCACCGCTATATTACGTTACGTTCATCACCAACGCTCTCTAGGAAACCATTTTATATAAATTATATAGACAACGTTTTTATTACGTCACTCACCGCTATATTACGGCCGTTATATAACGGCACCGTTTTCCTAGGAAACCATAGCTTAAATGATGTTTAATTGAAATTATTGAATTAATCCGTGAAAAGTTCCTTGAATGACTATCCCAGAAATGGTTTATATAAAAATTGGAATTCTATCCGACAACTGACGTATGACTTATGAAAATCCACTTTTCATCATATGTAGAACATATCAAATTTGGGAGTACACACTACACAGTACATGGGAAATGAAAACTTAAAATAAGTTACATTTTGTTTTGCCGCAAATCAAAAGTTTTAAAATTATCTCAAATTCTATAAAAAGAAAAATTTGTTTTCCCCTCGTGAAAAATCTGATAACAGTTTTTGTTGTCGAGGTTATTTTTGAAAATTTGAGTTGATTATAAAATTTTTTCCGTTTTCATTAATTTTTCACCTCATACTACCAATATAATTATTAATAATGATCAAAAAAAAAAAAATTAAAATTTTTTTCATATATAAAATCATTGAACTTTAAGGCTAACACACAGACTGCGGGCACACTATTAATAAAATACTAAAAATTAATATAAAAAAAATAAATTAAAAAGTATCTAAAAAAATTCGTGTAGTCGTAAAAATTTTGCGGTTTATTAAATTTTAAATTAAAATAAATAAATCTTATTATCGTCAAAAAATAAAGCCCTTTTTTTTCTGAAGAACTTTTATATTTATTTATTTTTTTAATTTGCCAAATAAAATGTCCATAACTAATGCTTCAGGTTAAATGCATAAAAAAATAAGGTAAAATTATTATTGGAAAAAAGAATATCTCAGACATAACAAAAATTTTTATATTTTTCAAATTTCACAAAAAAACAAAAACCAATGAAAAAGACCAAAAAAAAAGAGAAATTTGGTTCAAGAATTATTGAAGTTTTTAATGACCAAAAGAAATTGGGACACAAATAATTGAAACCAACCTACACTTGCGAAATTGTGATTTTAATTTTTTTTTTTTTTATTATTATTAAGTTGAAAAATGAAACCCCCCTAAAGTAATGAGCCGTGAAAAGTATTTTATTCTTATTGCATTGCAATGTAAAAAACAAAAAAAAGATGTAATAATATCCTTTAACATGTAAAAATAATGTTAACGATTGTAAAAAAAAAAAAAAATTAAAAAACAAAATAAAATCAAAAACAAAAAAAAAATAATAATAAAACTAAATAAGTAAAAACATTAAAAAAAAAAAGAGAAATTTTTTCCCCAAATTATTAACTGAGTTATGTTGTAAAATTGTTAAATTGTATATTTACATTAAAATTTAACGGAAAATTAGGTAGATGATGTTGAATTTTGACAATTAAAAATATAATTATTATTATTTTTCAAAAATCTTCTGAACACTGTTTTTTTTAAGCCCAATAGAACTTGAAATTTTAAAAATAATACAAATAATTCAATTTTGCTGCAAAAATTTTTGTTTTATTTTTATTCGAAAGATGGCATGAATGGCATTAACATTTGAAAAAGATTTCTGATATAAGTGAACTGCAGATGGAAGTTCAATTTTAGCCCACTTTTTCTGGCTTGAAGGCGTCAATTATAACTCACTAATTAGCATAAACCAGTGACTTCACCTATCACCTATCACCATGGGAAATGTTCGGGAGATGTGAAATCGAACAAACTTGTAGGCCAATTGGCAGGTGCGTTTCTCGAAATAGACTTGTGGGCAAATTTTGATTTTAATAAGTCGATGAATGGGGTCTCATATATAACTTAGCGCCATCCTCTTGAAACCATATCTCGTCCGGATGAATGTTCTGCATATTTTCAAAACAAAAAATCATTGATCATAGTGAGATAATGATCGTCATTAACCGTAAATCCAAATTGCGTAGGTATCTTTTGAAGAAATAAGGTCAAATGATGTAACCAGAGGGTAAACCTCATCATTTAGAGAGATGGCCGAGTATGTGTGTGAAACTCCCATTGGCCTAAGAATTGACAAAAAAAAAAAAACAAATTGTAACACTATTTCTTTGCTATAATAATTTATTTAATATTTGTAAAACGCGGAGACTAACAACTGCACGCGACGAAGTATTAGAGATGAATACTCAATTGTAAAAAATCCTAACATTCCACAGTTACTACCTCCCTCTCTCTCTTTCTTAGCTACAATAGACATTAAACAAAAGTATTATAATTTTCCTTATTCAAGCATACAAGAAGGGGTAGTTAAAAAATACTACATCATTTTAGAGAGCTACAATGATTTTAGAGAACGGGATTTTCCTTCAAAGTGCAAATCCTGTAACGAAATCTAAGTTCTTTTTTAGTGCTTTAGTTCCCTTTATGAATATTTGTTTCGAATTTTTATGGATTAAACTTTCAGCATATCACAAAATAATGCCTTTCTTTGAGCCTTTAAAGCTTTGCTACATCTATTTGTACACGAAGTCTATTTCAATATTTTAATTTATAACTTAATAAAAACTATAACTATATATGAAAAATAAAAATACTGTTTCGAATAATTTTGAATTGGGTTAACCAAAGGTCTATTAAATGTTAATTATTTTTAAGACACACTTCAAAGAAATGGTTTCCATCGGTTACTACTTAAATTTTTTTTATTTTTTTAAGAGAGATTCATAATTTTAAGTATAAAATTAGGTAGTTGTAGATTGTTTTTTATATATATTTTCTTAAATTTGAAATTGTATATGTTTTTTTTATGCGTATGACGTCCGTAATTTTTAAATGTTTGTACCTGAAATTATAAATTTATAAAAATAAAAAGAAATTTTAAAAGTCCTTATTACGGTTTCATCATCACCCAAAAATTACTAGAGATGATCGTCGGTGAAGGCTAATAAATTTTCCCAACACAGAGAAATAATGAAAGGCAATTAAAAACAAACAATTTCACTTTTTTGTGTGTGTTTTTTTTTATTCGTCCAGAAATTAAATTTTGTTTGACCGTCAAGAACTTAAATGGGTGTATCTGGAAAATATAAAAATAAATAAATATTTAGGTTGTAAGATGTAAACAAAAATAATATGTGTATAAAAAAAATAAAAACATGATAATAATTTGTACTTTCATTGATATTAAATGAAGAGTATACAAGATAATAATTTTCGATGACATTGTCAATGATGGGGACAAGTCGAATTAGCAAAATCTTGCAACAATAATTAAAAAAAAAAAACTTATTCGATTTTATTTTTAAGTTCAATAATTTTTTTTTTTCGTAAATAATGCAAATATCATGTTTTCACGATTTCGAATAAATAAAGTTTGTTTGTTAAAAAATTGGTTTAGAGTTGGTCATATTGGTGTTATATACAGGTGGCTCAGTGCAAGAACAAACATATTTTTTTATTTCAAGAAATTAAAATTGCTCATCAAAAGAGTTAATTATCCGTCACAATAAAAGCTTTGGCTGCGTTGTAGAATTTTAGTTTTTAAATATCCTTAAAATACAGGGTTGACAAACAGGTTTACACAATGCATAAATGAATACAGGCACAATTTTCTAATATAAATATATAAGCGTCACTGGATATGTTAGGAAGTAGACAGTTACAGTTATGAGTCTGTGATAATGAGTCAGTGATGACCGTAAACATTTATTACTAGAAAAAAGCCTGCACAGAAAAAATAGTGCAGGCTCTAGCCTAGTAACTATGTCTTGATTTTTGTCATTTCGAAAAGAATGTTTTTTTTTTAAAGAACGCCTTGGTTTTTTTTTGTTTACGTTTTAAAGTTCTTATCAAAGTACGCCTTGCATTCAGTGTTGCATAGTCATTCGGTTATTTTATTTATTATTTACGTTTAAAAAAATAAATAGAGGAAAGTGCTAACACTGCCAATGTCATTTAAGAGGTGAGTTCACCTTTTATTATATTAGATTATTATAATAATAATTAAGAATTAGTGCTTTATTTTTGTAAAGAACTATTTTCTAGGTACTTTTTTTTCCGAGTTCGTATAGTATTGCAAAATTGACAGCTACTGACGATACTTATAGAGAGAAAATTAATTTTAAAATTTCATTCTTTTAAATATAATAACGTTCCTCCACAAAAAAGCCACGAGTAAGATTAGAATGGTAATGTTGTAAACTTCCTTCTGAGAATAATGCAAGAATGCATAAACTTAATCAATATAGTATTTTGTCCCCATTTCGAAAAAACAATTTTTTTTCAAACTGGTGATATAGTCAGTGTATTGACTATTGTATATCATACACTTACACTTTCATGTACAAAAATTTATAATATGCACTTTTATTTAAATTTACATATATCTAAATTATAAAATTTATTTCAAAAATATATTATGTATATATAAATAAGAAATTGCATTAATTATTTTGATATCATTGATTGCATTA
>OZ023273.1:82843711-82860246 GCA_964007475.1 Hybos culiciformis
GCGCCAAGAAGTGTTTTAGTTGATATACAATACCTGTATACAATTAATTAAACCTAAATACAATTATTATGTTTCCACATGAAACTTGCAAGAGTTCTCTTGATTTTTGATCATTTTAAGAATTGTTTTTACTCGAAATTATTTGAAGATTTTGAATTGCTTCATTCTTTATATTTAAAACATACATTCGTGTTATGAAGCTCAAGACTCAACAGAATTGATTAATTTGACAACTAATTTATTGATAATTCTTAGGATCTAATTTTTATATTTATATATTAAAATAAATTGAAATTTATATCTTGATTCTGTGAAGTATTGAATATTATTTATATTTTGTTAATTATTTTATTTCATTTTTAATTTTTTTTATATATTTCCAGTTACTTAGTTTGTAACTAATAAAAAATTTTCATAACATCAAACGAAATGTTTTTTTTAAATTTTTATTATTAAAAGAGAGATTTAAAAAAGGTGGTATTTATAAAAATGATGGTTTCATAATTTTGTAAAGATTTTTTTATGCTTTAATACAAAAATACGATGAATCACATTTACGTCCATATAATGTTAAGAAGATTTTGACAACTCGTTTATTTCAAACAAGCGCTTATTATATATATATTTTTTTTGTAATTTTTAATTTTTCCAATCTATAATAACGATGGAACTTCTTATTTTTATTACACAATTCTTACAACAAAAAAAAAATCGCAAAATCATAATAAAAACGCAAACATTCATCTGTTGTAATAAATTACATTTACAGGTGAAGGCCATGTGCCTTATGACTGTGATTCTTATTTTTATTTTTTTTTATTATTAAGGAATTCTTTTTTGCTTTTCATTTAGGATTTTATTTTATATATATAAAAACATGTACTTATGTATATTATATATATAAATATATTTTCAAATAATTTATTATTTTAAATTATTAGGAATAAAAGTGTATTTTTTTTTTTATAATATTTTGATATTTTAAGGTGCAAAAATTATCATGAAAATCATAGAAAATTCTATAGAATTTTCGCACCTGCTATAGTATAGAAGGAAAGAAAAAAAAAATCGTATTAAAAAATATAATAAATTTGTTTTATCTTTTTTTTTCTATAAAAGAAGACCATATCAAAATTTATGCCAACTGTAAAACTTAGTGTTGTGTCGAATTATTATTATTATTATTATTTTTGTTTATTTTCATTAAAAAATACGGGTTAGGTAGGTACAAAAAAAGAAATTTTTTGCTTAAAATTGAGTTTAGGGGTTTAAAGATATTTCTGACTGCAAATGTGATAAATTGTGATAGAAATAGATGTAATCGTGAACTGTTTTTTTTTTTTTCAAGAATTTTTAAATTTTTAGCTCTGTTCGTTACTATTTATTACGGTGAGAGGTTGGAGTTGTGTGGAAGTCTATTTTAAGCTATTTTAAGTTGTTAGCCAATACTGATGATGGGCAAATTAGTTCAAAAATGTTTGAGGGCGAACTTTATTAAAATCCTTATTTCTCGGAAATATTTTGTGATGTCATTAATACGAGCACTGAGAGAAGAGAAATATCGAATAACAGAAATATCGAATAATCGAAATTTAATGGTTGCCGAAATAAACTTATATAATTGCAGGAATTCTTTTTGAAAAAATATTTATCACTCTCTGAAAAAAAAAACAATGTTGTTGAAACAGAATTATTGTTTCTGCAAAAAAAACATATTGGTCGAAAAAGAATTCAAAAAAGCAATTCTGTCAGTGAGATTATTTCCACAAAGGCAAAATAAGGGTAATCGCTTAGAATATTTGATAAGTCACTAGCGGGATCCAGGAGAGAGGTAGCTTTCACATCAAAGATTTAAGCGAGGCATCGAGAATCGAATTTAGAAGCCTACTTAAATTTGGGTAAAGGACTGGGATTTTTAATATAATAAAATCTAGTTCACAACATTAAACATTCGGGGAGGATTTTTGTCGGTGGTACCCTATGAGTCTATGCAGCGGCAGACTGGCAGTCGGGCATACCGGGCAAATGCCCGGTGGGCCGACAGTTTTTTTTTAATATTATATATTCTGTACAAGCTTACGAAACTAGAATTCAAAGTAATAAATAATTTAATTATCCAAGAAGATATTCAATAAATTAAACAATTACATACTTAAGTTATTGGGGCCGATTTCATAAATTTATTTCTTTAAGTAAATTGTTATTTCCTTTTTAATTAGCAAAACCGAGTAGTTCTTGAATATTTGCGCTAACCGTGTTTGAAAAAACGAAAAAATTAATTATTTTTTATTTTTATTTTCATATGTAATTAAAAATATGTGCATTATTTATTTTTTTTTTGGAATTTAAATATAGTATATTATTTACTGTTTTTGGGCATTTTTTCATTTAAAAATTTTTCTCGAATTATCACATAAAAATCGTTTTTGAGATTGTGCAGTTATTCATTTAAAACGGTTTATCACATAAAACCAAAATGAATTTGAAAATATATGAAAAATTTTATGTGATAATTCGTTTTTAAATGAATTAGTGCATAAAATTTTTTCGTTTGAATTTTTTTATGCGATAATTCGTTTTAGAATTTATGTGCTATTTCGTTTTCAAATGATTTATCACATAAAAACCAAAAAATATATTTTATGTGATAATTCGTTTTTTTACGAATTAGTGCATAAATTTTGAAAATGTAGATTTATGCGCTAATTCGTATTCAAACGAATTAGTGCATAAAAAATGTGAATTTATCGCATAATGACATATCACATAATTTTCAAAGTGAATTGTCACATAATTTTTTTTTATGACATAATTCATTAAAAAACGAAATAGCACATAAATTTATATTTTCATATTTTATGAGCTAATTCATTTTAAAATAAAGTAGTGAATAAAAACAGACTAAATCGTTTATTTTGGTATGTAATAATTGTGTCATCTACGATCAGTACATATCAGTACACTAATCTCTCTTTTTATGTGGTTCATCAATCACTATATTTGAGGTTAAATTCATTTTAAGTTTCATGTCGCTCTAGATTTTTTGATCAAGGAAAATCACTATATTTGATGTTCAATTTATGTATGATTAGAAAAAAATATCCAGAAATAATTTTATTCAAGTTTATTTAATTCAACATGTGCATTTATTTTTTTTTTTTATTAAGGAGCATACATTTCATTTCGTTTAATTTTTATCAACTAATAATAATTAATAATATAAAAATAATATAAAATAATATAATTGTTGCATGCACGTCATACGATACAAAAATAAAAAAGATACAAATAAAAAAATTTAAATAAAACCATTTGTTCGTTTTTTTTTTTCAAATAATTTGTGGGTTGTGGCGACCAGCGAATTCCGAATGCTGTTAATATTTAATCGGCGAAAAGAAGGAAATAAAAGTAATTTTAATTTATCTGTAAAAGTATTCGACTCTGCTAAACGCTTGATTGCCACAACGCATACTATACATTTAAAGCGGGTGCAACAGATATAAAACTGCGAATACAATATTACGCGAACGACAGTTCACGACAAATCGGGAATTTGACTGTGAAAACGGAATTCCCGGATTCTCGTTGAAAAAATCTCTATGCTACAGTTTTAATTTCATTAAAACAATCCTCACATGCATATAAATGACCGCAGTGAAACGTTCGACTTGGTGTGGCTTCCATGCAAAGAACACAACGTAATTGATCATGAAATTGTTGTTCTTGGCCATCATCTGCTTCTGATTCGATTTGAATGACATCGTCGGCATTTTCACCACCATCAAATTTACCGATTTCCGCTTCCAATTTCGTGTTGTGAAAAATTACGCGGCTCAAAAATTCTTCTGGAGTCAGTTTACCTTCGTCCAAGGGCTTGGTTACTTTTGGAAGGCATTCTTTTTCCAATTCTTTTTTATTATTTAGTTTAATTTTCAATAATCACCCCTTTGATCCACTGCTCTTCATTTCTTCTAACGCTTCGACCTTCATTTTTTCAAACGCACCATCAATTTTCCAAGCGAGTAGCAGCGGTAAAAAAAGTAATTTTCCTTAAATTTCGAGAGCGGCTACATTTGCTCGAATCGCTTCCACAAATCCGGAAATGCCATGCGCATGACGGGGGAAAGCCTGACAGTAATGGAACCAACATGTATGGAATATGGATGCAATGATCCCATTTCTCGAATGCTTGCTTTTGCTAATAAAAACCATCATGTTTTTGACCTTAATATCTCTAAGGCATCCCTTAAAGCTGGTTTAAAGGCTAATTATTTTTTCACTAATAACATTGGAAGACTTTAATTAATATTTAAATTTTCTGTATATCCGAAGCCAAGGGAAGTGGTAGACTAAAGATAATTCTTCTAATTATTATTTTTATTTTATTTTTTAAATTTAAATTATCGTTTCACATACAAACGTACCCTGACGAAGTAATGTAAGACAATATATACTTCATATATTATCTGAAGCCGATAGGTCGTTGTATGCTGATTGTTTTTAATTTGAGTTATTTTTTATTTTATTTTATTTTTTTTTTTTGATTCATTTTGAATCTTCATGAAATGTCTTAGTTATTCTTCTTCTTCTTCTTATTGTATTTTTAATTTTTTTAATTTATTCTTTCTTCTAATATTTACTCTCTTTTTTTTTAAATTTTTTACTAGGGAAACTATTCTTTGGTTATGTTGTATGTCACTAGTGATTTCGTTCTTTATCAGAAACGAGACTTGTTCTTATTGTTTTATGTTTGTTTTTTCTATAATTCTTTTTTTTTTTTTTTTCTGATGCTTGATTTAAGCATCGTTTGGTGGTAATATTAAAATTCCATTGCATGCTTCGTACCGAGCCCTCTCCTCTCATATTAGCATGTATATGAGAGTGATGGTAAAGTTTTCATGGCAATTTATTGCCTTGAAGTGCAGTGGTGTTAGGATACACCCCCAACTCATTAGAATATAACATGAGTATAGCTCTGCCTCAGGATAACTTTTAGTAATGCTGATCGCATTGCACGTTTGTAATAAGTCATGAACGAGCTGCACTTGAGACTGAGGAGAAAAAAATCAAATATTATTTTGAGATTCAATTTATTCAATTCATACCTGATAATACTTTTATCAATATTTTTGAACAGATGAACATAACACGCTTCTGTTTTTCTGGTCATCAAAACAAAAATAAATGGATTGGTCTGCAAATAGAGAAAGAAAAAAACGTTAATTTTTTTCTCATATAAATTTATAAATAACAAAAAAAACCTTTTCCATGTATTCGATGTGGATAATCAATAACTGGTTGAATTCACTCATTGGCACCACTTTAAACGTGGCATCCATTAAATAATTGCGACGAACCCGGTCAATTGTCAAAATACCCCGTATGTTTGATTTAGACGCAAAGATGCATAAGCGAAATCATCGCATTTTTAAACCGAATGATAAAATGGTTCGCGATCACCAAACTGAAAATATGCATAATCAATATATAAAAATAAAAATCAAATTTAATTCGATTATTTTTTTTTCTTACCAGAAACACTGAAATTCTTCTGCATTATAGTTTCGTCTTGGAAACGCAAAGTAACCTCCGCCGCAGTTTTCGGTGGCTTGGGCAAAATCTTTTCTGTGATACGCTGCAAATTGCGAACCATTTTATCCAAGCTCATGCTTTGCTCAATTTCACCATCCTCACATCTGTACGGTCAAAATACAATTAGAATTCGAACAGAAAAAAAAGCAAAAAAACATATAAAAAAAACTATGTACTCACTCTTGCACATTACGATGCTAATCTTCCGATAAACGCATTTTACCGTCCGTCACAGAAAGAGCCTCACATTCACTTTTTATTTTGCTTGCCAGTTTCAGCTCTTCGTACACCGATTTTTGGTTGTTTGAATGACTATACTGGTAATTTTTTTTTACTTGGTTTGGTTCGTTCGATCAAAAAAAAGGCGAACGGTACAATCAGTGATTCGACAAATATAATAATATCCGTTTTTGTATTTGTGATTTTTTTTGAACAATTGTTTGTCGTTCAACAAATATAATAATTCAGAATCCGCTCGTCCAGCTCTAATAAATTGAAATTCTTTTTGGTCACTCGACTGTGATTATATGACACTGTTGCTTTCTTCAGAAGACTCCATCACAAATAAGTAGAAAAAAAAAAACCGAATCGAAATAAAAATGAAAAACGATGTGTATCTCTCAACTATAGCGCACAAACTGACTCAGGGCTGCCAGGCAAAACAAATGAAATTTCCTCAAATTTTTAAGAATTTCCCCAAATTACGCTTTTTTAAAAAATTTCCTCAAATTTATTTTTTATATTTTTTTGGATTAAAATTTTTTTTTCCCTAAACAGTGATCCCAGAAGTCAAGATTTTTCTTGATTTTCAAGATTTTAAAAATTTAACAAACTTACCAAAACTGTTAATAAGTACCTTTAAATTGTACAATAAACATAATTATTAGAAAAAGACTATAAAAACTTAGAGAAGATTATTTAACTCTTCTTTTAGTAATAGATTAGGAAAAAAATATATTAAGATGTTTCTAACTTAAATAATATCTTCTTTTTTTAATTATTTTAAATTACTTTATAATTGTTAAAAAATAAAAAAAATAAAAATAAATAAAGATATATCTTAGATCATGTCCTCATTAACATTTTATAAAGAAATATTTTATAAAATTAATTTCTTTTGAATTGCAGTAACACTAATTTTATATTAGAATTAAGTAAAAATATTGTATCCAGATTTTGTTTATTTTCTTCATTTAATTAGGTTACGAAGGATAGTATGAAGATGAAGTTGTTACATAAAATTATACTTACGATAAAGTTCGTAGTCCGGAAAAATCGCAGATAAGGTGCTTAAAGTCCATATACACCTTTGAACCAAATTCAAAGACTTATTTATTCAGACTGATTTTATTATATATTATTTTTATATATAATTCATAATTTTATAAGTGATATTAATTAACAGTATAATTCAGTATAATTCAATTATTCATGATTTTGTCTATATCAATTTATTGATGTATATGATTGCCTTTGATTTATATACTTTTCCCCTACAATCTTAACATTGTTTGTAGTTGAAAATTGGCATAGTACATTGCGTTGATATTTTATTCAAAGTTGAGGTGTTTGCATCTTAAATAATAATTTGTGTTGAAGTTGTAATATAAACCTTCAACATTCTCCCGCCTCTAAATGTTGGAAAATTATTTGAAGTGATTCTGAGTCGGATGACTTCATGATTAAGTATTTTGCTTGCACCAAACTTTGCTATCACAATTGAAACCCATCACATTATTATTATCCTCTTGTTAAAAGACAATTTTGGATTTGTTCGTTCAATGAATCAATCATAGAGCCAAACATCTTGTAATATTATGTCATATTTGACATATTGTTATTAATTATGATCGGTGGTTCTGAATATAGCGTCTATGTTGATCCATGGTCTTTTAACGCGATAAAATATTTAAATTTAAATAACTAAAATGAAAAAATGCTTTCATATCTAGGATTAATATTAATTTTAATAAATAATTCTTTCAAAAAAATCGAGAAATATGATGGAGCGAGTATCAAGCGTGTGCATGTTTTAATAAATTTTGTAGTATTTTTAGAAGCGGAGAGTAATGTTTTTTTTAAAAAATATGTTTAATTTTTAATTAATGTTTATTTTAATGTTATAACACAAAAGTTTGTGTCAATATATTTTGAGATTATACTCATGAAATTCTCTGGATACAATTCGAATTCATCAAAAAACAACTTTACTTGAGTATTTTAAAATTTATGATTGATTTTTATTTAATATTACAAAAAATTTAATAAGTGATAGAAAAAAAATTAAAATCTAATCAGGAAGTAAGCATAATTTTATAATTGGTCTTATCAGTACGTTATTTTCTGTTTTAACTGTGGCTACTCGAATTTGGTCATCTTTACCTTTGTGAAGATCAATTATTCGACCAAGTTTCCATTGAGTTGGGGGGGTATTATCTTCCTTTATGACAACGATTTTTCCTAAGATTTCATTTTGTTCAATCTTTTTCCATTTTGAACGTTGATGTAGAGTGTTGAGGTAGTCTTTGCTCCAACGGTCCCAGAAATATTTTCTAATTTTTTGAAATTCGTTAAATCGTTTTATATTATTAATTTCGATAGGAGAATCAAATGAATTATCTAAGTGTGTAAGAAGCGGACGACCAATTAAAAAATGGCCAGGCGTCAAAGCATTTATTTCGTTAGGGTCTTCGTTCAAAGAAGTAAGAGGTCTACTGTTAAGGATCATTTCGATTTGGCATAAAATTGTCGCTAAATCTTCAAAAGCAATAGACTGATTGCAACAAATTCGACGTAAGTGATACTTCATGGATTTTACCCCAGCTTCATGCAATCCACCAAAGTGTGGTGCTGAAGGAGGAATAAATTTAAAGTTTATTTGACGTTCGGCTAACTTTTTTGCGGCTTCGTCAGATACTCTTTTTATAGCACTATTATATTCTTTTTCGAGGTCATTTTTTGCGCCTATAAAATTAGTAGCGTTATCACAAAAAATTGTTCGGCATAACCCTCTACGGGCGTAAAATCTTGAAAAAGCTTGCAGGAATGTTTTTGTAGAAAGATCGCTTACAGGTTCTAAATGAATCGCTTTAGTTGAGCAACAAACGAAAACACAAACATAACCTTTCGTGAAACGATTGCATCTTCCGTGAAATAATTTTAATTGAAAAGGGCCTGCAAAATCTAAACAGACATGAACAAAAATGGAATTGGCTAGTATCCTTTCTGAGGGTAAAGGACTCATAATTTGTTGAAGGGTTTTTTGTTTAAAGATTGTGCAGATTTTACATTGGTTTATAATTGATTTGCATAATTGCTTTAGTTTAGTTATCCAAAACTCTTGTCGAACTATATTCATCATTAAAGTTATGTTTCCGTGTAGGGTTAATTTGTGAATTTCACTTAAATATAATTTTACGAAAGAACTTTGGCTTGGTAATATAATTGGATATTTTTCGTTGAATGCAATATTTCGATTTGTTAGTCTACTATTCATTCTTATGATTAAATTGTCATCAATAAAAGGGTTGAATTTTAGTAAAATACTAGATTTGGAGAGGTTGGATTTATTCAATAATTCTTCATATTCAGTTTGGAAATGTATTTTCTGAGCATTTAAAATTAATTTATCCTTAATAATTTTCAGCTCTTTTGATTGAATAGGTTCGGCAGAGTTAAAATGGCTATCTTTTATTTTCTTGCATTTAATATAAAATCTGTAACAAATAGTTAAAACACGAAGAGCTCGGTAATAACATGAAAAACGACTGCAAACTTCATTATCCACCGATAAAGAAAAAACTAACTTGACTTTTCTTTCTTCTAGACAGGTTTCTGGAACCTTTTGTATTGGAGGCCAGAAAGATTCCGATTTCAAAAGCCACGTGGGGCCTTCCCACCACATTTTGTTATTAATGAGGTCTTTCGCAGACTGTCCTCGAGATGGGAAATCTGCAGGGTTTTCTTTGGAACTAACATAGTTAAATGGAATGTTATCGATATAGTCATGAATTTTCGCCACTCTATTTCCTATGAATGGTTTCCATTTAGAAGGATTGGAGTTAATCCACGCCAAAGCTACTTGTGAATCGGACCAGGCATAATATTTAACATTGGTCATTTCAATAGTTGTCTTTATGAATCTAATAAGTTTTGATGACAAAACTGCCGCACATAGTTCTAACCTCGGCAAAGATATTAACTTAATGGGGGCGATTTTTGTTTTGGAAGTGACAAGATTGGAATAAATTTGATTGTTATTTTCAATTCGTATGTAACAGCATGTTGCGTAAGCTTTCGTTGAAGCATCGCAAAAAAAATGAAATTGAACTGGATTGTCAAGGTTATAGCGATACCATCGCGGAATTTTTATATTTTCGATTAAAGGTAAATCTTGTGATAATTTTGACCATTCTTTGATTATGTCGTCAGGAATTTCTTCATCCCAGTCAATATGCTTTCGCCAAATATTTTGAATAAGAAGTTTTCCATTCATGACTATAGGAGCTAATAAACCTAACGGGTCGAAAATTTTTGAAATTTGTGAGAAAAGTTTACGTTTTGTGATTGGGGAACTGATTTCCGGCCAATTTAGTTTGAAAGTGAATAAATCTTCGTTTACTGCCCATTGAATTCCGAGAGTTTTTGAAAGATAATTAATGTCAAAATTTTTTGTTGAATTAAGATTAATGGTTTTATGATTTTCGGGAATATTTGAAAGAAACTCTGGTCTATTAGAAATCCATTGCGTAATTCGAATCCTCCTGAACGAAGCATGCTAATTAACTCTGACGTACAAGTTGCAAAGTCGTTCTCAGAGTAACTTCCTACAAGGCAATCGTCTACGTACGTCGAGTTTCTAAGAATTTCAGCGGCTTTAGGGAACTTAATCTCCTCATCATTAGCTAATTGTAAAAGCGTCCTAATAGCTAAAAAGGGAGACGGCTTAAGTCCAAATACTAATCTGTCTAATTTAAAATCTTGAATAAAATCTGATTTATTGAAACGATAAAGAAATCTTTGAAATTCTGTGTGCTTGGGAGAAATAAAAATTTGTCTGAACATTTTTTCTATATCTGATGTTGCTGCTATGGGAAATCTTCTCCAATTTATTAAAATCGAACTTAAATCTTGTTGAAGAGCAGGACCTGCATATAGGCAATCGTTTAGACTAATTTGATTTGTCGATTTAGCTGAACCATCGAAGACTACTCTCACTTTAGTAGTTAAACTAGATTCTTTAAGTACGCAATGGTGAGGTAAATAGAAACTAGACATAACCTTTTGAAAGTTTTCTACATTTGAACAATGACTAATGTGACCAAGATCAATATATTCCTTGATTACTTGATCGTATTCATACTTAATTTTTGGATTTTTGTCGAATTTTCTTTCTAAAGATAAAAAGCGAGATAAAGCTAAATTTCTAGATTTCCCTAATTCAAGGTTTTCATGGAAATTTTTATTAAATGGTAGCTCGACCATGTATGCTCCATTTGGAAGTCTAGAATGAGTATTTCTAAAATGAATTTCACAAAGATCTTCTTCTGGAGATGAAATTTTCTCGTCATTTATTTCCTCTAATTCCCAGAACTTTTTAAGATCTAAATCGAGGGAAGCTTCTGTGCAAAAAGAGGTAACATAGCAATGATTTGTGATTTCGGATGGATTCTTACCCAGAACCACCCAGCCAAAAATTGTTTTTATTGCTGCGGCAGTGTTATTTTTGTTTTTAATTAATCCTTCTAAAATAATTGATGGATATAGATCGGATCCTAGGATCATATCGATTCCTTTTGGAGTTTCATAATCTGGGTCAGCCCACTCTAGGTTTTTGATTTCAGGAAATAGTGGTGATGTGGGTTTTTGAGAAGGTAAAAATTGAGTAAGTTTTTTTAATATCAAGAAGTCAGCAATAATTGGTTTATAATTTGGAAATTTAGGCAACAAAGTTATTTTAGATTTTTTATCACATGAAGTGTTAGATCCCCCAATCCCTGAAATGGTTGCAGAAATTTTTGAAGTTTTTATGCCGAAGGATTTGACAATTTTTTCAGTAATAAGGGAAATTTCTGAACCGGGATCGATTAAGGCTCTAACCTGAAAATATTTATTTTGAATTTTGATTTTTATTATAGCGGTTGCTAAAATAGTGTTAATCTTTGAAGTAGAACAATTAGTTGAAAATTGTTTATTTGCATGTGGAGTTGAAGTATTAGCATACGAATTTGTTGATGTGTTGTGAGAAGTGGACTGTATGTTAGTCGGAATTATGCTTGAATTTGGTTGAAATGAATAATTTGTTGGTTGGTTTGGTTGAAAGTTTGTATTTGTTTGAGTCTGTGTCTTAGATGTGGGATTGCATTTTGAGTTGGATTGAATCGAATTATTCGTTTGAGGTTGCGAATTATCAAGATGTAGCAAAGTATGATGCTTTTTATTGCATATTCTGCATTTTTTAGATTTTGGACAGTTTTTGGTTGTATGATTTCCAAAGCAGTTACAACATAATTTATTGAATTGAATGGTAGATATTCTAGATGGTATGTCTAAATTTAAAAACTTTTGGCATTTAATAACAAGATGAGAATTTTCTTTGCAAATTACGCATTTTTGTTGTTGAGAACTATAAGATTGAGCTTTTCTTTGGGATCCGGTTGATACTGAGCTGTGTACCTCGTCTATTGCTTCAAGGGTCCGAAATCTTTCAGAAAGAAAGTCCAGAAGCTCTTCCCATTTTGGAATGTCGGAGTGGGATTCGAGCGACTGCTCCCAGAGCTTTAAGCTTTCCCTAGGCAACGATTGACATACCAAGTAGATCAACAAAGGATCCCAATCTTGGCAATTAATTTTCTCATTCTTGATGGCTGTTATAATTTCAATTATGGTATCATGAAGCGTTCTTATATTTCGAGCGTTATCTTGTTTTGGGGGACCTAGCGAAAAAAGTCTTTTCAGTTGCGTGTTAAGCAAAATTCTTGGATTTTCATAACGATTTTTTAAAGCATTCCATGCTGGTTCATAATTAGCGTCTGTTAGTGAATAATTACTAATTAAATGAGCAGCTTGGCCTTCCAACTTAGATTTTAAATAATGAAATTTATTGATTGGTTTTAGAGATGAATTATCATGCACTAAAGCACAATAAATGTCTCGAAAAGATACCCAATCTAAGTATTCACCGGAAAATTTTGGAATTTCAATAGCTGGAAGCTTCAGAATATTAGAAGAAATATTTTTATCTTCAGCCTTTTTGCCTTCATTTAGATTTTGATCACATTCTCTTCGTTTTTGTTCTAATAAACCGCTTATTTTACAATATTGTTGCATTATGTAATTATATTTTGTTTCATAAGTTTCTATTTCTTCCGTAGAATGATCAAAATCTAAACGCCAAAGGTTATCATAAGCCTTATCAATTCTTAAAAAGGCTGTATCGGAAATTTTTATTTTTGCTTCGATATCTCCTAACATAAGAGCTTCCCCCTCGGTAAAATCACTTAACGTAATTTTAGTCGTTTCGAATTTATCGCAGTATCTTATAAAATCCTTTATGGCTTGCTGTTGTAAGGTTTTAGCTTCGCTTTTTTCGCTTGGAGGCATGTTTTTAATTTTAAATATAAAATTTGTAATGAAAATAAAAGTTTTTAATTTGGAATCAGAAGTTGTATCTGTTATCAAAGAATATCTAAGTTAAATGTAAAACTTGATTAAAAGAATTGTTCTAAAAGGCAAAGAATGATAAAGTATTCGGGCCACAAATAAGTTATGAACGAGTTGGTTAAATTTTTCCTTTCCGAATGGTATAGGTAAAAATTCAAATGAAAAATTTCAAACAAATTATGTTTGAAACGGAAAAATTTCTCCTTTCCGGACGGTAAAGGTAGAAATGTCAAAAAAAATTGATTTGTTTTGAGTAAGTAAAACTATTTACTTTATGTTACAATGAAAATTTTTTCCTTCCCGGATGGTGTAGGAAAAAAATTCAAATGAAAAAAATTTCAAACAAATTATGTTTGAAACGGAAAAATTTCTCCTTTCCGGATGGTAAAGGTAGAAGTAACAACTGTTTTTGTTTGTTTTGAATAAGTAAAACGATTTACTTTATGTTACAATGAAGATTTTTTCCTTCCCGGATGGTGTAGGTAAAAAATTCAAATGAAAAAATTTCAAACAAATTATGTTTGAAACGGAAAAATTTCTCCTTTCCGGATGGTAAAGGTAGAAGTAACAAATGTTTTTGTTTGTTTTGAGTAAGTAAAACGATTTACTTTATGTTGTAATAAAAAAATTTTTTCTTCCCTGACGGTATAGAAAAAAAATTTTTATTGTAAAAAAATTTCAATTAATGATGTATTGAAACTGGTAATTTTTCCTTCCCGGTTGGTATAGGTAAAAATTTTTAATGAAAGAAAAAAATTTTTCTCCTTTCCGGATGGCAAAGGTAGAAAATTTTAATTTTTAATTTAATTTTTTTTATTCTAAAGTTTGCGATACGTAAATTTTCTTGTAATTTTGCTTCATTAAATTAAAAAAAAATTCCTTTCAAGAAATCAATCATAAAATTTTTTTTTTAAATTTGTTTTAAAATACAAGTTGTAAAAATTTAAAATTTTTTCTTCATGAATTTTTTTTTTTGTAGAAAATTTTACAAAATAATTCGGTCTTAACAGGGTTAAGACTAACAATGGGTTAAATGTATTTCGAATTATTGTGAATGTTTCAATTTTAAATGCGACTGCTTGCTTGCTTAACAATTATAAGCAGTGATCATTATAAGCAGTGATCATTCATGTTTACAGCGGTTTTAATTAAATTTCCTCCAATATAATGCAGAGTAAAAAAAAAGTGTATGAAATAAAAAAATTTTTTCTTTTCAGATTTATATTTGTTATTTTAATATTTTATTTTTATTTTATTTTTTTATTTTACAATTATATTTTTTTCTGAATTTAATTTTTGAATAAATTCTATAAAAAAAATATAATTGTTCAACACAAAAAATGATTTTTTAATTGTTTTAAATTTTAGCTAGGGGAAAAATTAGTCGCGCCGCCGGCTGTCGCTAATTAAATTGAATTAATAAAATCTCTTTTTCAATCAATTTAACCTTTATCTTAATTTAATTTAAAAAGAACTTTTAAGTTAAATTAAAAATTAAAAATATTTTATTTTTTATATAAATATATTTAAGTAAATTTTTAAGTAAGTTTCTACGTACCTACAAAATTTTATGCACAAGATTTTTTTTGATGTACTCACTCCACACTTTTTTTTTTTTTCTCTTCAAAAATTCTTTATTAAAATAATATCAACTTCTATAATTTTTATTTTAAAAAATTTTTTAAATTGTATTGAAAAAAAATAAAGAAAATTTTAACTTAAACTCGAAGGACCATGAACCAAATTCAAAGACTTATTTATTCAGACTGATTTTATTATATATTATTTTTATATATAATTCATAATTTTATAAGTGATATTAATTAACAGTATAATTCAGTATAATTCAATTATTCATGATTTTGTCTATATCAATTTATTGATGTATATGATTGCCTTTGATTTATATACTTTTCCCCTACAATCTTAACATTGTTTGTAGTTGAAAATTGGCATAGTACATTGCGTTGATATTTTATTCAAAGTTGAGGTGTTTGCATCTTAAATAATAATTTGTGTTGAAGTTGTAATATAAACCTTCAACACCTTGGATACCGAAGCCGCAGCATAATTAATTTAATGGGATGCCCAGACTGTAGTAATTCTTGAAATAGGTTTACGCTTCGGGACCATTTTCAGATTATCTTCAGCTCCTCATCTTCTGTTGGATTTCAGTTTTAACTATACTCTTTGTATTTTCCAAGAACATTTCGACACCTCACAAGCCTCAATGAAATTTAAAACAAAATTCAATCTTATCTACTTCAATTTAGCCGCTATTACAAATTTAATAAAATAAGAAAAATTTCTTAAATGATTAAGTAACTATGAAGAGTACTCAGTTCTTTCAAATTTTCTTCAACATTAATCTGTTTAAGAGCAAAGTGCCAATGATTTTTTATTTATTTATTTTTTTATTTTGGTTTGTAACGGGTCCCTTGCATAATTAATTATTCCATTCATTTTGTATTATGTGAATTATGCAATTATTTTTTTTTTTTTTTTATATAAAATTAAAATTAAAAATACAGTCACCTACCTTACTATTTTAGCAATACAAAAAAAAACAACAAAAAAAAATGGCAAAAAATAAAAAACACAAAAACAAATGATCAGGTTGGTGAATAAATAATAAAAAATAAAATATATATAAAATTCTTTTTTTTATTTTTTTTTTATTTATTTTAAACATTAATTTTTATTCTTAGCAGTTTTTTAAATATATATATATACAATTCACATATATATAATATATTTCCAATTTTTAATTGATTTTATACCAATAATGGTATAAAGCAAAGTTCTCTCTTTCCCTCTGGTATCCACCAAATCAATTTTGTTGTTAGCATTTTAAGACAAATTAACAAATCTGCAGATATGATAAATAGAATTGCAGTTATGGGTGGTCCAAAATATAAACAACAAAAAAATAAATAAATAAAAATAAAACAAATGTTAAAAAAAAGAAAAATAAAGATAAATTTATAAGGAAAATAAAATTAAAATAGATCGATGTATGCAAATTTAATATATTGGAATAATTAAAAATGGAAATGAGATTATGCAGAAAAAAAAATGAAAATAAAAAAAAAACAAATAAATAAATCTATTTTGCGATTATTGTAAAAATAATAAAAAAAAAAAAATTCTATCTGTAATTTTATATTTCGGTTCCACCGAGCTATAAATATGGTTCAAAAAAGCTGTGTGTACTCATTTTATTTAAAGTTGTGAATTTATTTTTTTTTTCCTTCTTCTTCTCTGTCAAATAATTTCAATTC
>OZ023273.1:82860446-83190109 GCA_964007475.1 Hybos culiciformis
TATAAAAAAACACATTAAAAATTATAATATAAATTTTAATAAAAGGTGTGCGCGCGTACATATTTTGATTAAAATAAATCAAGTTAATAGTTTATAGAAAATAAGACAAGTGGCGCTTATTTAGAGATCCGTTTAACTATATTGAGATATATATAGTATCAGAATAAGTCGCAAATTTTTTTTTTCTTCAGTTTCGAGGTAAAAATAAATTGTCTTTTAATTAGATTATAACAAAAACGACTGATTCAAATTATGAAAGTTTTGTTATTCCGTATAAAATAGGCACTTGCAGTTGTGCACAGAATAAGGAATAAAATGGTGTCCCGTCTGAAGCGTACCAGAAGTCTGTCAAATGCTTGCAGTAGACACAAAATGCAAAATCTGAATATGTTGCTATACGTATACACTGAGATAAAAAAGTCATAAAATCAAGTAATAAAAATACTTAAAATCAAGACGGTTTTACTCAAATCAATGCCTTTTATATTAAAATTTAGTCCAGTTTTTTTAAAAAAGACAAAATTTTATTTTTAATTTATAATTTTTTTTAATTTTTTTTTTTTATTTATTTAATTTTTTTTGTTTATTCCTAATTTCTTTTTTTATTTCTCTTAGCCCTCTTCGAGGTTCGAACCTCGGTCTTTAGCATTCCACTACCACTCTACCATAGTAATAAAATTATTCAAATATTTTATTCAAGAATTTTTGGAACAACATTAATTCTCTAAGTACTAAAAACTATGCTGGGCATTAATTTTACGATTTTAGAGCAATTTGTACTTGAAATGGTACCGAAAGAACATAAATATTGGTTTTAAAAAAATATTTGCTGTTTTTTTCTGTATAAAAATACTAAAACTTGATTAAATGCCAAAAGTGCTAAAATTTAGTACGCCGTTTATGGCTCAATGGCCGTTGTCCGAGGATGTAGAAACAGTGATCGTGTGCTTAAAACCGGAACCTAATAGTAGAGCCAAGCATTTCCAATTCATTTCTTTATTTCGGACCAATTTAATTTTTATCATATCATTTATCGCGAATACTACAAATTAAAAACTATTCAAATAACTTATTTAAAACACTTTTTAGCAAATAAATTAGATTTTTCTTAAAACTTAATTTATGGATATCATCAACATAGTGAAAGCACATTAGGTTGGTGTGCGCATAATATTATTATATATATATATATATATATATAAATTATCTTTTCTTTTCTTTTTCATTTTTTCGTATGTAAACCTTTTTTCAAATATTTACAAAGAAAAAATAAATATACATTTTTTTCTTAATATTTAAAATCCTTTCCTAATAAAACACCTGCACACATAACACTTATAAATAATATCGCCAGAATCAACATAATAAAGAATTATGATAAATGTCTTGTAAATATCAAAAAAACAAGATACTAGCCGCTAACTGTCCATGTTAAATGAATTTTTTACACCTTGTTTTAGATTTTAACAGTCATGATTATAAGCTATCAATTACTATAATGAGAATGAAAAAAAAAAATTATATATACAATATATAAACAAATGTATGTATTATAAATAAAAATTGGTTTTCAATATTATTTTATAAAATTTTCTGGCACGGTTCTGGCCTTTAAAAACAATGATGATATTTTATATTTCAAAATTAATTTCATTAAAAAAGTAAAAAAAAAAAATTATAATAAATATTTTTTTAATATGAAATTTTTCTTTTGTTAGACCTTTTAATCTTTAATTTAAAAGTTGTAATTAAGTGATTGGTTTTAGAATATAATTTAATTTATTAATATTTAATTACGTTTGGTATATTAATATATAACCACAAAAAGATATAGATATACTATTGCCGATATTTACGCCGCCGTTTGTATAATCGAAACAAAATTTAAGTGTTTCTCAAGAATAATAATAAAAAGTAAACCCATTCACGTCTGATCCTTCTACAACCGCAACTTATCATTTTTTGAATTGCTAATATAGCTAATTTTTCATTTCTATACTAATTTTAGTTTTTTTTTGCCAATTTTCTTTTCTTCACCTAAAAACATCAGTAAACTACACTAATAGCGTACTTTTGGACTATAATTTTTTTTATATTATTTTACATTATTATATGGACCATTGAGCTTAGAATTTCATTCAAACTTTTAGCTGCAATAAATAAATCAGAAATGATATCTTTTTGGTTGCTATGTAGTTTTTTTGGAAAATTATAAATATAAATCCATGGTCAGTATTCAGATCTTAGATAAATTCAAAACAAGCTTACTTACTTTTTAACTTAAATTTATTGACTTTGTTATAGATTCCTCTCGAAGAATCAATTGTATGGTTGTTGGTAAGCAAGACACAAGCGTTATAAATTATTACCACATGAAAAATACTCATTTTAGATTTAGTTGTGGTGATGTCAATATCACATAAAAAAAATATGTATAAAGAAAATTATAAATCTTGGAATTGAAAATAATTCTCAGTTCGTCTATAATTCACTAATATTTGTTGATGATGTGAAAATTTTTAAGGACGGTTGCCTACCAGTAATGCTGATTATATTCATTTAAGGTTAATATGTCTTTTTGTGAGTCATGATACGCAAACTCATGGGTTGTAATTAAACACTGATAAATACAGAGTGGTGTCCTTTCGTAAAAGGGTTCATCTTCGGTTCTTTACCAAGATTTTAATCATTAAAAAACCCGTACAACATTATTAAATGCTGCGTTATTTTTAATAAAGATTTTAAGTTAGACCATTTTAAGTTAGACAAACTCGCTAGGGAAAAGGTTTAGACACAATTCGGGTTACAGGATGCAGCGACAGCTACTAGCGAGAAATATATCGATGGAGTTATTACAATAACAGCATCGGAATGTTTTTTTTTATTTTCTCATTTTGAACTGAAATGATCCCTTTAACAAAAAAAAACTTGTCAAGTTTAATGTACCTGAAATTTTCTAAAAAATCAAGTTTTATTATTATCAACAGAGACGTCGTTCTTAATTGTCATAACTCTGTAAGAAAAAAAAATATTGAAAAAACTGCACAATGGTAAAATGTTACAGCTTTACAAACAAAAATCTGATATTAAAAAAAAAAAAATTGGGAATAAAAAACAAAAAAAAAAATAAAATCATATTGTTCGAAAATTTGAAAAGAACACGCACCTGGACTTCTTTGTTCTTCGGCTGACTATGTTTCAAAAATAATGAAATAATTTCAAAAACTTATATAAAAAAAATAAGAAAAATTCAAATCTTTAAGAATGCACGTATATAACTTAAAAGATTTTCTATATACACTTACTTAGGTCCATTAATCCTGTTTTTAAAGGAATCCCTTTTATTTATTTCTAAATGTTAAATATTATGTACATATATAAAAAAAAAATAAAAATTCCTCTATATTTTGCAGTAACAAATAAATTTAGAAGCCTGATGTTTTAATTTTTTTTTTTGTCTTTTAATTTTAATTTTTATTTAAAGTTCTAGTTTCTCTCTTGAAAACTATTACTTTTTTATGCAGGATGTAACATTACGTCATACATTACGTCATATCGAGATCTTGACTTGATTGAGAAATCCTACCGAACAGATTGTTCACACTAAAAGCTAGAACTCTAGAACCGAAGTCGTTACATTTGGACGCGTATTCGATTTCCGTCCAATACGTACGCTTTGTGTCCAGCCGTAGACCTAAATATTTGATCAATATTTGCTTGTCGACGATCTGCAATATTTCATATACAGTTTTTAATATTGTGTGCGCGAAACTTTAATTGAGATTCGCTTTTAATTTATTTAAAAACAATTTCTAGATTTGCCTGAAGTTCATTTTTGAATAATAAAAAGTTAAAAATAATTATTTATTTCTTAAAATGCGAACAAATAAAAGAAAATTGTAAAATAAAAGTTTTTTGGCAAGTTAAAATCTCGTGGCGCAGGTTTTTCCCAACTCCATTTATTTTTATTAAATTTTACACCAGGATAACGTTGATTCTTGGAACCTAGCACTCTCTTTTCCTCTTTCGAGTACTGAATATGTGAATATACATGGTTACCATATTATAGCCAAAACTAATCCCGAATTTTCACCCTGACACATTTGCTATGTTTATCTAAATTTAACATTTCAACAAAAAATAATTGTTAACAATTGTTAACACATTATGTATGCATCGATATTTTTTAATTAGGGCATGCATTACCGGTTTACCGTTTGCTGGTTAATCGTAAATTGTATCTTAAGAGCATTACCGAATTACCGGTAAATACACTTTTTTTTACCGGTAAAACTTGCAAATAAAATTACATTAGATAATTCGATTCTATAATGTTTTCATTTTTCGAACAATATGCAAATGAAAAGAAATGGATTATTATCAGGACCATAATAAAAAGGGCAAATACTTAACATCTGTTTAGAATCAACTAAAAACTATTCGGCCGACGAGAGTGGAAGCAGAAAAAGCTTTTTCGATGGCAGGTCAAATCTGCACCAAATTTCGTTCAAGTCTAGATAATTCCACATTGGACAATATGTGTTTTTACGAAGTTTTTTTAATTCGCAAGAGAAGATTGAAGAATATGCATAACTTTTATTTTTATATTTTTATTAAATATATTTATTTATATAATAACTATTGAAATTGAATACAAATGAATTAAATTCTTGATTTGAAATAATTAACCTTTTAATTTAATAGTACGTAAATAAAAAAATGTCTTCAAAAGGATTAAAAATATTTAAAAATTCTGTAATTTACCGGTTAATCGGTTCCATGAAAACTTTTTACCGAATTATCGGTAATTTCAAAAGTCGGTAAATGCCCTATTTTGAATCGACTTCAAATTAAGCTTATTATGATTCATTTAACGGAAATTTCCAAAGAAAATATAATATATGTATTCAAATACGTACATCTAATTCTAATAAATTCTTACTAAAAATTGTAATCAGAAAGTTAATTTCATAGTTCATTTATATGTACGCATAAAAATTTCCTTATAAGTACTTATCTCTAATTCTATACAATCGATAGTGTGTTGTTGTTCTAATCAATCTTTTATTCCAAAAATTTTCAAATACATAAATAAATTTTATATTCTTCAGCTGTTAAGGTATTCAGTAAATTACCCATAAGTGTAATTTCACATATATATACTTACTACACAAAATATTTTTACTTCCTCAGCGCGTGCTACTTTCCATATATTCAAAATACATATTCGTTGAATAGAAATTTGCTGAAAGGGATTATTTTTAAAATATATATAATTATAATCCAGTTGAAGAAGGTGTTATAAATTCACAAAATTATGGGAGCTTTAATATTGATAAAACTTCTGACTGAAAATCAGTTATAAAATATAGCAGAAAGATTATAACTAAAACTGTAATATTTTCTGATAATATGTGCATCTTGCATTTATTATTAAACACCTATATGCGATAACTCGTAAAAAACAGTATATCAATAATTGCATTGTATTAAAAGTTGCTACTTAAAAATTGTAGATCTCAGCGGTTTTCCCAGCGAAAATTACAAAAAATGTTTTTTTTTTTTATACAATATGAGTTTCTGAAATTTTTATGAAAAATATAGTTATAAAAACCCTTTTTAACAGATAATAGGTACAATACTTTAAAAAAGAAAAGGATTAGCTATTTTTCCTTGCTATGAAAAACAGCAAATTTGGCTAACGTTAACCGAGTTTCAGAAATAGTTTTCTCACAGAATATTCGAATTAACAACTTTGCTACAATATGGTTTCTATAGGCGGTCTACTAATTAGGTTAAAATTCGTTCAACCTTGATCTTGACAGAACTTTGTTATTTTTATTTAATGCAAGTTATTAAAATTAAAACTGTGTTTTAATTACATATTACATATACCATATATACAAATATAAGAATTTGGAATATAACAATTTGGAAACAATCGGGGTCTAAGAATTTTTTCAATTTCTTCTAATCGATATCAACATAATAATAATTAAATAATTAAAAAAAAATTAAAAATATATATATGTATGTTATATGAAAAATATTTAGACCATTGGTTGATTGAGAGCCTTTAACTCCCAAACTAGGAGTGACGCGGAATTTAATGAGATTTCGAATTTAAAGAATTTAATTCGAGTTCGTAGTTCATTACTTTAAGTTATAAGGATTTTAGTGGCGGTGGGACGGACGAATATTCAATGAAAACATTAATTCCTTTTCTTGTTTTTTATGTAAACAGCATAAAAAGCGCTTTAAATTAGCTTAGCAGTTAGCACAGTTTGTGGTCAAAAAATTTAGCAATTTAAAGTCAAAATTAATTTTCTCAAAATGAATTTTCTCAGATGAGTGTCCCTCTATTAGAATTTAATCTTAAATTTTTTTTAACAATAATATTTATTTTCAGGCACACATCTATAATACTTTTGGTAAGAAAAAATAAAATTTTAAATTTGACCGTGATTTTTTTTAAATTTATTAATAAATTATTTTAGGGTGATGATCGGAATTACAACAAAAAGAAAAGAAAAAAAAACAACATAAAAATGCCAAAACATCTGCTCCGAATTCAATTTATTCAGAAAAATGTGAAATATGAAAATAATGAATGCCCCGTTCTATATATTTTTCAAATATTATTAGTTTCTAGCTATGCATGTAGGTACAAATTTCTGGTTTTAAAAACGCACACCATACAACGTAAATAACACTCAAATTTAAAGAAAAAAAAAAATCTATTGTTAGGATTTTTTTTTAATTCGTAAAAGTGCATAATTTACCTGCAAAAATTTACCTTTATGATTTTTAATATAAATTTGAAAAAAAAATTCCCTTCTTTTGCGCAATACGAGAGTGGTTTAGGATGTAATTCAGACTGAAATGAGTTTTTATATAGAATTTTCCCCACATTTAGAAATAATAATAAAACATTTATATAATATATATTATATTATATGTATGTACATACATATATGTATAATAAAATGTTTTTTTGATTGTTAATTTTTGATAACGATTTAAAAATATATATTATATGTGAAGAAATTTTTCTTTCTAGGAATTTACATGAAAACTTTCTGAAACTTTCGAAAATTTCCTGTTTTATTAAATCGCTTGATCATTATGGTACAGATATGATCTACGTAATTCACGTGCACGTGTGTATACGCACGCAAAAAATCAAATTATATGTAAATGTATGAGACGTGTTATACTCAACTACGTAAAACGTAGGTTATGCGCGAAAAAATGGCGTGAGGTATACTAAGAACTGTCCCAGAAAAAACCGACCATCAAAAACACAAATAAATGAGATAAATTTAAATAAAATTAGTTTTGTTTATTTAAGGAAAAATATTTTAAACATTTTTTGAAAAAAATTTGGATTTATTTTAATTTTTTTAATTTTCTATATAAAATTTTCGTGCATTTCTTCTTAGTCCTTTTATTACACTTTGTACACGACTTAAAAGTTATTGAATCTGATTCTTTTTTGTATTGTTTTTTAAATCCAGTCATATAGATAGTTGTTTTTCTTGTTTTTTTCAGTTTTCTTTTAACATGGGACCAAAATCTCTCTATTGGGCGTAGATGTGGACAATTTGGGGGATTTGGGATATTTTGGAACAAAATTAATGAAGTTTTCCTCATAAAACTTTAAACATGTTTTGCTGTAATGACACGTGGCTAAGTCTGGCCAAAATAAAGTAGGAGTGCTATGAGACTTTATAAATGGAATAAGGCTTTTCTTGAGACGCTCTTTCAAGCAAATTTCAGAATTAATGGTTCCAGTTGTCCCGAAAGGCTTAGACTTGAAGCTGCAAGAACAAATAGCATGCCAAATTAGGAATTTTTTTCGGAAATTTCGCTTGCTTGCTATTTTTAAATTTATCTGCAACTTCTCCCCCATCAGAAGCAACATAAAAATCTTGGCCACGAATTTGTTGGAAATCGGCTTTACAATATGTTTCATCATCCATAACCATAACACAACAGTGAAATTTTGTTCAAAATTGTCGATACAATTTTCGAGCGTGCCCTCAAATGTTGCTCTATGGACCGAACTGGAACAATTCGAACTTTGAAACTTCTCATTCCAGCCGGGGCTTAATTCTTTCGACAGATGACTTTGATGTTTCAAGTTTATTTGCCACATCTCTGACCGAAGAGTTAGGGTTTTGCTTTATTGCGGCTATGGCACGACTTTTTAATTTTTTAACGACAAAACCGCTTTTTCTTCCTGACCCTTGCTTTCTGTCCACACTCTGAACTTCCTTAAACTTACGTAATACATTCTGGATAGTATTTTTGGGAATTTTCAATAGTTTTCATAGTGCACGCTGAGACAAATTTGGATTTTCAAGGTGTTTGTACAAAATAAATTTTCTTCTTTTTACTTGTTCGACCTTCATTTTTTTTTAAATTAAAGAATCACAATGAAACGAAATTTTTTATTTATTTTTGAACTATAAGAAACACATCGACTGATTTGTTTAAATTTAAAAAAAAAAGTATTTTGACGGTTTTTGTAAACATATGAAAGTGGTCGGTTTTTTTCTGGGACAGTTCTTAGATACCTAATGGGATAATTTTCGAATCATGTCTCTGAAACGGAGACTAGCCGATCAAAACCATATTGGATTTCTATTTTTGCGGACTGCCTCTAGCCTTTCACCAAGTTTTAACCAAATCGGACTCTTGCAAGAAAACTGCATTTTAGCCAACGAATTATTAATTTTAAACAAAATATTAAAACATTTATAAATAAATAATGATTTCTTGAAAAATTTTGTTCGGAACATTCATTTCAAAATAGATTTGCGGTAGTGCTCACGGCAAGAAAGGTATATATAGCTAAGACTCGATTTTTTTTGTGTTGACGCCAATTAGAAAATTAGTCAACCAACACCAAAAGTTTTTGTATTTTTTTTTTTTCTAAATAAACGAAAACTATTTCCGTGTTTTGAATGACAGAATATATATCTGATCCTATCTATAACATAAATACGTTATTTTTGTCTAGATATCTCAGCAGAAAGGATTTAAATATGATGATAACATTAAGATTTGTTATTTTTCGGCTCATTCACCAAATTCTTGAACAATAAAGTTTGAATGAATTACATACTTTTGTTGAACCATAAAATATTTAACAATTTCATTCAACTTGGAAGAAGCAGCTTTAAATTTCCTGCAGTTGAATATAATAAAACCTGTATAATTAATGTTTAATAACTATATATATACATATATACAATATACATACTATCTATACTATCTATCTATAATAAATAAATAACATTATATAAAATAAATAACATTATATAAATTATATAAATAACATTATATAATCTTTATCTTAACTCTCAACGCAATATTATTTCACATAATACTTTAATAGATAACCAATCTTAACAATTGATCTAAAGATGAAATTATGTTAAACGAAGAAAATAATAACATAAAATTATGTTTTTAATGGCCACATTTTTATGCTTAGTTAATTTGTTTTGTATATATAGTTATCACTTCCAGACATTGTATCAATATGAGATATAATTGTTTAAACAAGCACCTAAGAACACTATTCACGTACACAATATCTTTCAATCATTTTTAATATAGGTACCTTTTTTTTTTTAAATCATTTTTATAAAAAAAATTATAGATATAACTCGAATATATGCATTACATAACTTCTGTAAGATATTTGAATTATTATCTTATAATAGTTATTTATCAGTAGTTTAAGAATATTTTCTTGATTTTGTAAATATTGATATAAGAAAATTTATTTTTGATTTCCCCTTTTTTTTACAAAATATTTAATTCGTCTGGAAAAGTAGATTTATTTTTATATTTTTAATCAGTTTCTTTCACTTTTAACGAATTATTTTGAGATTTTTTTTTAATTTCTTATTTTTTTATTTATTTTATATTATTAAATTTAATTCATTTATTTGATTTTTCCATGCCCTCTTCGGGATTCGAACCTTATTAATGATTTTTTTTTTGCATTGAAAACGTTCAACTCTACCACTAGGCTAAGCAATTGATATTTGTGTGTAAAATAGAAAATATAAATTCAATACTGACTACAATATTTTTCTTAATATTCAAAAAAATTCATTTAATCAAGAATAATTTATTTAACTAATAGAAAACTGTAACCATAAAATATGAAAAAATTATCATCAAATTAGAAATGTATTCGCAAAGAATCATGTTTTTAATTTTCATGTTTCGTTAAAAAAAAAAAAAAATACACAAACGAAGGAAAAAAATTCTTAGACATTGTTAGAATCACATCAAGTAAATATTTACTTAAATTAAGAAATATTTACATAAATGAAGAAATAATACTTGAATCATGGAAAAGGACAGACGAGAAATAATTGGAAAAATTAAGGAAATATTTAACATATCAAGTAAGTTCGACTTTGAATTATGAAAATTCGTGTTTTTTCTGAACTTTTAATGATCATGAAAAGGTGTTGCGTGATGTAAGAAAAATATTTCCCTCAGTGTTAGTAGTTTAAAAAATTTTAATTACGTGATTTTGACATTTAATTTTTTTCGCGGTCCCCATTTTTGGTGGTTCCACAACAGCTTTAGTTTTTAAGTTTTTGTAAATAATTCTGTTATAATTGCAAAATTTTCGGATACAACTAAAAGTCTAGGCTTAGAACTTTTGAAGATTAGACATTTCTTTCATCACAGCCACTGCAAAAATTCACCATGGTAAAATTATCTACACTAAAAATCAGAAATTACTGAGAAAATGTAGACTTTTGAAAAATATTTTATTTTATTCTTAAATTTTGATTTAAGGAAATAAAAGGTATCTAGTACAGAAACTTGAAGTTAATTCAGGAAAATATAAAAATGAAGGAAAATTAATGTTGAACTAGAAATATGAAAAAAAGACTTGTTGTCATTATTACGATGTAATTTGAAGAGCAGTTGCAACGTAAATAATTGTTTTAAAAACATTCGAATATGTATGAAATCAGCCCCTAATGGATAGGCAACGAGAAATGTGTTAGTTTTCTTACTTCTTATAACATTTATTTTATTAATTTTACTCAATTAAAGTACAATTCTGAAATTCTAAAATACGTGTAAAATTCTCTACGTGTAAAATTTTAAAGTCAATTGGATAAAAAGTGGTTTTAAAATTTTCATCATCGACCCATCAAGAAAATAAAAACAGAAAAATATTATAAAAAAATAGAAAAATCTCTTAACATAAAATATATTTCTAAATAATTTAATTTTAATTATGAAAATAGTTCATCTTTTCATTATGCTATGTCCTTAATATAATATTTTATCCCCATACTATAAAATAGATTCAGATTGCACACAATAATTTGAAGAAAAAAAAATATAAAATTATCCTAAATAGAAAAAAGAAATGCAGTTCATTATTCAATCGCAACAATTTTGTTAAAAAAAAAAATAAAATTAAAAATTTGTCAAAAAAATTTTAATCCAACCGGATATTCTTTCATTAAGATTTCATCCTAAATAGTTCAAAAAACCATAAAAATCTTTAACCTTCCGTTCTTTTATCATGTTAAATTTTTATTTTTTCGAAACAAATTCAAGCTATAGTTATGCTATTATATGTATATCATACATACATATATATACTGCATACATCTACTTCTACTCTACGTATGTACACCTGTTTCATATCTTTAAAAGTGTTTTTTGTAAAAAATAAAATAAATAAATAAAAATACTTTAAAGATCCTTTTCTAAAAAAAAAAAAAAAAAAACGCAGGAAGTACATTGAACTCGATTTTATTATAATAAGTTTAAATTATTTTTCTAATACATTAGTTAACAAAATAAAATTGTTTTCCAAAAAAATGTATATTTTTTAATAAAAATATTTTATTATAAATATTATATACATTATGTATATGTATAATTTCGTTGCCGTTCTCCATATCAGTCGCACTAACCTAAGTTAAAGATCCTAAGATGTCTGGCTTAGAAGTTACAGGGGCACAGCGCGAGGGTTTCAACTAATTTTCATACAAAACTTATATAAATTTTCAATGCAATAAAGTCCTTATAACTAATTATCTTACCGTAGCGATTTTAAATCCCTTTCCGACCTGAAATTTAAATAGATGATCACAATTTGATGCAAATTGGTGTACCTAATCCTTACAGCTCAAAGAAGTCGAATTTTTTTTTTTTGTCCCCTAATCCTTGTAAAAAGGACACACACTTTTTTGTTGCATCGGCATTTATTTTGAAAATTTTTTTACTACTCCGTATTAGATTAAAAGAAAATAAACGCACTTTCGATTCATGTAGGATTTATAATAAATAAAAACCATATTTTCGTACGCTTAAAATCTAAACTCACAAACGTGTATTATAGATCGGAAAGGAACATGTTAACTTTAATTTAGTGCAAAACCTAAGATCCTATAAGAAATTTTATTCCGTGTCCACAAATATATTTTTTTTAGGTTTTTTTTCAATATCCTATAATGGTTGATATTTATATATTTTATAAATAATTAAAACCATTATTATTTTTTTTTTAAATATAAATTTTATTATATTAATAAATAAAAAGAATTTCAATAATTAATTGTATACATATTTCTATATAAGAACTAAATTATAACTAAATAAAAATTGAAAATTATTTAGTAAACTAGATTTATGAATTTAAAATAAAATAAGTGAACCACTACAACCATTTTATCTTAGACAACCTTTATAAGTCAGACTTTGCTCTATTCCCTTGAGAGCAGAAGTTAGAGAGGTTCTACCCGTAATTAAAGATATTTTTTATTTAAGTAAGTGAATAAGTGAAATATGATTTGCTATTTCTTAAAATATATATTTTTTTTATTTATTAATTATCGAATCCTGACGCAAATTAACTTAAAATGTTAAAAAATTAATTACTTAATGAATTTATAAGTTGATTAATATTATATAAACTAAAAAGAAAGTTAATAAAACATGATGTTGAAAATAAATAAAAAAATAAAATGTAAAATATTGTAATTATTATTATACAAAAAAATAACCCACATGAAACTTTTGGCATCAGGTGTTCATTACGACAAAAAAAAATTAACTTGTTGTCATGAAATATATAGGTGTAGGTATATTATCTACGTACTTTGAAAATCTAACCAGTATGCTTCATAGAGCATATCCTTATGGAATTTAATTTTGTTGCATTCAGCCAGCCGTTATTTTTTTTTAAGTAAAAGCTCCCATTTATGTTTTCTAATAACCGGCAATAATTACGATTTCATTTTTCTTACTTGCAAAATAATATAAACTGTTTGAAAAAATAAATACAGTCAAAACTCGTTTAACCTAGCTCCTATCATCCGGGAAACTCTATTATACGGCGCAATTTCACTCTAACATCTGTGCCAATTTTAATTTTAGTTATTTTTCGAGTTCAGGACTTTTGCCATAATGATGTGCTTATCTTAAGGCATGTTCGAGCTTGGGTTCTATTCCCACCTCGGACTGGAATTTGTATTAATTTTTTTAATTTTTTCGCTTGTGTTGTTACAAGGAAGCTGGGATAAAATGTGTACCTGAAGGCAATTAATTTCAAGTTCTAATGTTAACTAAACTGACGTTTGAAACATAGTTAAAGCAATTAAATTTTAACATGCATACAAATATAATTTGTCTTGCATTAAATGCAAAAACTTTTTATATTAGTCATTATTTACATAATATTCTTCTAACTACCCTTATTTTCACTTTTGTTTTTGTGAAACATATTAAAACAAAAGGAGGAAAAAATTATTCTACAACCTGACTATCTCGTGCAGGACACGCGTACACAATTTATTAAATTCAGTTTTTACCAGAGTATAGTGTAATAAATTTTTATAGTCAGTAGTCAGTAGTAGAATCATTGAACCGCAAAAATTTTCTTGCTTTTAAATTTGGTATGAAATTTTTTTATAAAACAATTATAGAAAAAAAAATTTTTTTCAAAATGTAATATGGAATGTAATATGGAAATTCAATGAAATTACTTTTATTAAGTTAGATTATTATAGAATCATATATACCAGGGGTGGCCAGACTTTATCCCGACAGGAGCCCAAATTTCAAAAATCAGAATTGTCGAGAGCCGCAATTAGAAATTGATTAAATATGTAAACTGTCTTTATTGTCATTTTCATTTATCTTTATTTTCATTCATAATTTATTTAATAAAATACTATTATATACATTAAAAATACTTATAGAAAATTTTTATATGCTGTTGTTTTATGTGTTTGTATCTTGACCGCGAATCGTTGAAAATCTGGCTCATAACTTGTTAGTGCCGTACGAATAAACTCAGTTAAATGTTCATTTGTTAGCTGGGAACGGTGCTTCGATTTAATAAATTTCATTGTTGAATTCAAAGATCACAGCAGTATGGTGTACCAAATATCGAAATCAATTTATAAAAAATAAACGTGAGAACTTTTCTTACGCGGTTAAAATAAATCGGAAAATGTTGCTATGTTTATTTATAATGAAAAATCATATGACAACGAATACATTACATAAGAAAACGGTTTTTTTAAAATTGTATTTGTATTTTTAACAATATTTTTTCGAACGTGGCTAGAGCCGCAGTGAAGAAGAACGAGAGCCGCATGCGGCTCGCGAACCGCAGTTTGGCCAAGTATGATATATACATTCGAAAAATATGTATATCTACAATCTATATAATAATACCGTACCGATTGCGAGTTTTTTTTGATCCAAATAGGAAACTTTTTTACACGTTTTAATTAACTCACTTTCGTTGCTGTAGATTTGTGTGTTTGTCCGCAACTTTTTCACAACCAAAAGTTCATTCAAATTTGGTACATAAAAGGAGGAAATGATAAAACACACAAATTTCGTAACAAAAAATTTATTAGCCTCTTACCCAACAACCTTCCATTGGGGAGAGCTTTAAAAGTTCGTGCGATTTCATTCTAATTTGGAACATAAAAAGACGAAATGATTAAACATACAAATCTCGTAACAAAAAAAATTATTGACTAAGAAGAAGAAAATAAATACTTAATCTCATTACAAACTCTCCTCATTTAATATTTAGTTCAGTTTAATTTTGTCTCAAAAGTGGAAAGGTGTTTAGTTCAGTCTCTCATTTAATATTTAGTAAAGTTTAATTTTGTCTCAAAAGTGGAAAGGTGTTAAGTGAAATTATAAAGACATTTGGATTTTTAATCATAAATTACAGGTTTTAACATATAGTTACAACATTTTACACGTAGTTCTGTTTAGTTTGTTTCAAACAACTGAATAAAAAACCAGCGAATTGTACCTTTCAATTACATAATTATGAGATTTAAATTAATAATTATCCGCGATTTATTTATATATTTTAATTTATTACAACGTTTTTATCAACTCACTTTCTTGTCTGTTTGTCTGTCCTAGAAATTTTGTAATCAAATTTTAGACCACTTTCCGACAAGCTACAGCTCCGAAATTTTGAATATAGCTCTGAACCCGATGACAATACAATATTCTACCACTTTAATCGTGATTTGAAAAGTTTTTCGTTTGTTTGTCTGCCCGAGAATATTTGCAATCAAATTTTCACAACCAAAAGTTTGTCCGATTTCATTCAAATTTAGTACATAAAAAGAAGAAATGATTGAACACACGAATTTCGTAACAAAAAATTTATTGGCCTCCTCTACCTTGCTTGGGGAGTACTTCAAAACTTCGTCCGATTTTATTCAAATTTTGTACCTACAAAGAGCACATGATTAAACACACCAATTTCGTAATTTTGACAATCAAATTTTATAAGAAAAATTCCGCTTTGTTTCAGCTTCAAAACTAAAAAGTAGAAAATAAATATTAAATCATAAAAAATACATTTTATAAAAAACAACGTTTTTCTTGCGCACTAAAAAGTATAAAATAATTTTACTATGAGTTTCATTTTAGTAACAGACTTTATAACTCCGGCTCATTCAGAGGATTGTGAACACACATACTTGAAACTGATTACAACAGTCTATAACTAGAAACGTGGGGCACATTTTTACAACACATTTACAGTATTACCTCAAAAATGCGCCCCACGTTTCTAGTTATAGACTGTTGTAATCAGTTTCAAGTATGTGTGTCCACAATCCTCTGAATGGGCCGGAGTTATAAAGTCTGTTACTAAAATGAAACTCATAGTAAAATTATTTTATACTTTTTAGTGCGCAAGAAAAACGTTGTTTTTTATAAAATGTATTTTTTATGATTTAATATTTTTTTTCTTTGTTGTCTTTTCGCGATTCGACCCTTGGTCTTTACCATTACAAAGCATCATCTGTAGTAAGATACTGAAAAATAAAATTTTATATAAGTCTGCTGTGGGAATATTATAATGCCTTTCAGGTTCCATAACTCTTATTTTTCATATTTCCTTAAATCCTAGAAAATCTATATTTTCATATTCAACAAAGCTCGAATATTTCGATTTTCGAAATTTCATAAATATTGTTATTAACTATTAAAATTGGAATAAGGAAAAAAAGAATTTTCTGGTTTTGGATTCTTTTGTTTCAGAAATTTATCAACTTTTTATTAATGTGTATTTAAATCATCATTATTTAAATCAAGATGAAGTTTATTAAAGTACATATCGCCTGCTCAGAAATGAAACAACGTATATTGAAAAGTATAGTTTCGAGTAATTTGAGTTTAAAGATTTGAAAATTAAAAAAAACGTGAAAAAATATCAAGTAGCGTACAATTTTCATCTAAAAAACACATTTTAATCAACATTAAGAATATTGCAAAGTAGTTGTACTTATAAAATCGAGTACGAGGAATCGAATGGTGCTATTGTCAAATAATGACGTATAAATGTCATACGTTGTTTCATTTCTTAGCAGACGATATATACCTATGTATTATATCATGCAAAGAACTGATATTGTTTTTTTGAGGAATTTTTGAATTTGACTTCTGTTTAATTGCACCATATAATTCCTTTAATTGGACTGTCTGTGTTAAAGTATCTAACTCAGCACACGTTGCAAATAATCTGAATGATTTATTGTAAATTCATTTCTTTATTATTACGATAAACTTGAGAACAACCGTCATTTTCAATATTTTCTAGTTTTACGTTTAAATTAAATCAACAATGAACAGAAAATAAAACCAAATGTCTTGTAATTGATTTAAGGAAGGCAACGAGTTTCAAACTGAGAAACCAGCTTAAATACGAGTCAGGTGTAGTAATGAAACTTTCAAGTACTTGTGAAGCCGACCAGCCGCCACTTTGGCTTTATCATCATTTTTAGGTTATAATTTTTATTTTAATGATAATTTGAACACCTCATTTCAATGTACATATATGCTTAGCTTGTTCCAAAAGTCTAGATCTACTCTATTTTCATAATTTTTGCTCAAATATTTTATATATTTTTGTTTAGAAAGAACCCTACCAATTTTTGAGACTAAAATTATTATCAAAAACTCTACATTTTCATCTTTTTAATAAATTTGCGAGCAATGCTGATTAATAAAGAATTAGTTGTTCCGGTTTATAATATTTAAAATCAAAAGGGTTGAAATCCCTAAATTTCGAATTCTGCTGTTTTTATTTTTACTACAATTACTTGAATATATGTTATTTTGCAAATGTATTTCGTTTATCTCCAACACAATTAATCTTAACATACTCAACAACTTGTAATTTTTCTATTTCGAAAAGATTTACACACACGTATATATATTATTTTTTCTATTGTAATATACTCAACTTTTTCTAAATAAATGATTATTATTCAAATCGTTCATCGAACAAAACATAAATTGGTTTTATTAATAAAAAAAGGAATCCAAGTAATCGTTTTGTTGACATAACCTAAAAAGAATAAATTAGGAATTTTCAACCCACGCCAGCCTGAACCAAACATTGAGAAAATCACACAATCCACGCCAGACTGAACCAACCATTGTCAAATTATACAGTCCACACCAACCTGAACCAAACAATAGTCTTAGTAATTAATTTTCTTTTTAGATGGAAAAAATATTTTATGTGTGTACGAAAAAGAAGTAAATTTAGATACAAAACTAAGTAGACTAAAAAATACTATAAAAAAGGTTACAAAAACTTATTATACCCACAAAAGTTAAAAAAAAAGGTGTTTTTTTTCCAAAAAACAAATTGATGTCCGATTAATGGTCTATTCGCAAACATCAGTCTTGTCACCAGTCCGTTTAATTATACTTTGTAAAAAAATAATAATAACGTTACGATCGAATTTTCATGTTGACAGTTCGGTGACTTAACGCTTCTGATATGTGTGAATAGATCTTTCAAATTTTATTTTTTTTAGCTTAAGTCAAAAAAAAAACCGAAAAACCTAAAATCGTAAGCCTATTTTTAATATATTTTGTCCAATTCTATCATTGAATGTAACTAAACTATCCAATAAAAAGTAAACTTTTTGGCAAAATTAAAATTTTTAAGTATTTTAATATATCTAGCCTTCTAGTTAATGTTACTTTACAACTCCGTAAATACTTAAAATATACTCTTACAACAAAACACGATTATGTTATGAAAATACAAAAATCTGATATTCTGTTTATTTGGTAGACATCATATAAATAAAAAAAAAAATGAATCTGGATATAATCCAATATTATATACATATTTGCATCGTGTACCTGATACGTACTTCAGGTTGCAAAATGATTAATAACATTTATCCTGTCGAAAATTAATTGAAACGTGCAACTCAGAATTTATTATATGAATTTTTCAAACAGGTAGGTATATGTATACACTTTGTATAAAACTGCTGGAAGTAAATTTATCAAAAGATTTATATTTGAAATAAGTGCATATTATGTAAGTAAACAGAGATAGATCATCAGTCATCATACAGATAAATTAATTAACAGAAAAGACTCATATAAGCCGTCATGGTTTGAAGTTCTATTGATGTGAATTCAAATTTCTCCTCGGGTTAGACTTTCTGTTAAATGTTTAAGTTTTCCACAGAACTAGATGTTTGTGATGCTTTCTAACTACAAATACAAAATTATTCTAGGTTATTAAGGTTAGCATAGCAATTGATACGATGAAAAATCGTATTTATGGTATTATATGAAAATTTTGATTTTTTTGAAATTTGAGTAATTAGTTTGAATGTTTTTGCCCGTGTTAGTTTGAATATTTTTGCCCGAAAGGCAGCGAATGGGTGGTTGGTTAGTTAAATTGGTGGAACAACTCAACTAGAGTTGTTCCCAATTAGCGATTACGGCACGTTTTGACACCACTCACTCTCGTAACCTAGTCTGGTGCCTAACACAAACCTCTAAACCCAACCCGTGACGTTAAGAAATTTCATCGCTTGTCTCAGTTTGGTTGTAGCCAGTACATTTAAATCTTCGTATGATAGTCACCTAATGTGGTTTTTGTAGTTCTTGCCAGGGCCGGATTTTTGCAGATAAAAAATTTCGCGCAACAGCGGCATTTTTGGTTAAACAAGGCCCCAGTTTTGCGGCATGCTCGACAACTGCCCAGTAACCTTATAAACCGTGAGCACTGTCCTTACGAGACATTTTAAGAATTTCTACGGTAGCAATGTCCCTACGAGACATTTTAAAAATTTCTACAGTCCTTTTTTTGTCATAAATCGCACCGTCCATCTGTGATAAATACTGCTGGTATGTATGCCTTTTTATTATGTTCTGAAGCGGATGTACTTATTCTGCGAAGGAGGCTACTACACTGAGGGAAAAAAATTTCTAGAATCGTGCAATACACTTTCATAATCACAAAAATTTAGGAAAAAAAACGAATTTTCATAATTCAAAGCGAATTCACTTGATATGTTAAATAGTTGCTTAAATTTTGCAATTTTTTCTCGTCTGTTATTTATGGCTTTTTCCATGATTCAAGTAAACTTATCTTGCTTGATTTAATCGGCTTATTTTCATTAATGAAGTAATTATTTCTTCATTTATGTAAATATTTCTTAATTTAAGTAAATATTTACTTGATGTAATTCTAACATAGTTTAAGAATTTTTTTCTTTCGTTTGTACATTTTTTTTTTTCAACGAGACATGAAAATTAAAAACATGATTCTTTGCGAATACATTTCTTATTTGATCATATTTTTTTCATATTCTATGGTTACAGTTTTCCATTAGTTAAATAAATTATTTCTTGATTTGATGAAATTTTTTGAAACTTAAGAAAGATATTGTGGTCAGTATATAATTTATATTTTCTATTTTACACTCTTTCTAAATTTCAATTGATTAGCCTAGTGGTAGAGTTGAACGTTTGCAATGTAAAAGTACAAAATTCGAATCCCGAAGAAGGCATGAGAAAAGTCAAAAAAATCAATTATAAATTTAATAAAATTAAATTTAATAAATATAAGTAAATAAAATAAATAAAAAATTATAAAAAAAAAATTAATAAATTAAAAAAAATTAAATAAATAAAAAAAAAATAAAATAAAAATAAAAAATAAAATAAAATAAAAAAAAAATAAAATAAAAAAAAAATAAAACAAAAAAAATAAAAGGAAAAAAAATAAAAGGAAAAAAAATAAAAGGAAAAAAAAAATGAAATAAAAAATTATAAGATATAAAAAAAAATTTTTTTTGCCCATAATTGTCGTCCTCTTCAAGATTCGAACCTGGGTCCTCAGCATTGCAAACCGACATCTCTACCTATAGGCTAAGCTATTGAAATTAAAAATGTGTTTTTTAAGGTCATGTGTTTCTTGATTCGTGTTTCTTTTACACGAATTATCAAAAAACTCGCACATTACAAAGACTTATTATTTCTTCATTCACGCAAACAATATTTCTTTCATGAAGTAAAGTTGATTGTTATGTGCATGAAAATGTTCTAAAAATTATGGAAAAAAAATACATGATTCGAGAAAAAAGGCGAACGGGTCAAAAACAAGTCCTTTTTTTCCATGATTTATTCACATTTTATAGGATATTAGCAATCTTTTCTCTCCGTGTATGTATGAGCCAGTTCATCTGCCCGCTCAATTTCTGAAAGGCTGATTTCTTGTTTATTCTTTCGAAGTGGTTTTGTCAGATTTTTTTTATTTGCTTTCTTTTCTGGGCAATATGCTGGAATTCAATTTTATTCTAATTTAATATTATTAGAAAGGACCTTAACTTATAATGATATTATTGAAAATTTTATCTATGTTCTTAAACCCCCGGTTTTTTTTTTAATTATTTATACTAATATTTCGGTGGATCTTGATTAAGTTTAGATAATAATTGTTTAGTTGTATAGTTAACATTAAATTAACATAACGCAAGTTTTACATTAAGGAACGATAACGAACATATTAACTTTAAAGAAGAAAAAAAAATACAAACCCCTCGCATAGTCAATTAATTGTAATGCACCAGCAGTCTCAATAATGCACGAAATACTACACGTCAAGTAACAACATATGTGGATCATAAGGATCACCTCTTCCGGTTCAATTAAAAGAAAAAAAAACTATTTTATTTTTCTTTTTTAGTTTTTGTTTAGGGTGCATCCTTTTTTTTTTTGTTTCTTTTCGTTAACATATATATTTAATGCATAGGCATTATTTATAAATTTGTTTAAGTAAAAACTTGAATAGTGTAGCTAAATAAAATTTACCAAAAATGTTAGTTACAAATGTGCATAAATAATTGATTGTACTTTTATCGGAATTTAAAATTAAGTTGAAAAAGTGTTATTTCATTATTTCGTGATTCATTATTAAGAATATATTTTTTTGAGCGCAGAACGCTTCTTCAACAATTTACTCACAAAATTATTAAATACAATTTTAACACTATTAGAAATTGATGTGAATATAGTTCTAATCTTGCGCTCTGCTTGAAAATATTCAATCCCTATTTTTAGTAATAATCATGTTTTTAATTTTTAATTATTTCCAGGATTTTTGCGACTAAACCTGACTCGCAGCTTAGGCTTCTCAAGATTTCGGATCTTTAGCACAAAAATACATATTTACGTGGTCAAATTTAACACTAAACATATCATGGACCGATTAATGACCGATTAAGAACTTTTTACTTTAAGAACTATTGCATCGAAAATGCGCATATCAATCTTATCGCTTTCACACTTTGACTTCATGACTTTTTCTAAGAAGTAGGTATATACAGTTAATATTTATTATTTTTTTATTTGTATTTTGTTTGTTTTGAGTAATACTTTTATAACGTCGTTGTGTATCTTTATCTACCGGAACTGGTTATTTCATATTTGTCAAGTGTTGGTACATGTTTCGTGTAAAAAGCAGAGGTTTAGTTCACATCTAAATGAAATTTATGATCGAATTCTAGGTCTGAAGAGATTAAATTACGATAAAGTATATTCTAAAATTTCTAACAAAATATACTAGACAATTGCTCAATGTTTTAGGATTCTCCTCAAGGATTTTTTTTTTCAATATTATGGATCCTCTGAAGTAGATCCTAAAGAAAAAAAAAATTTTTTTTTATTATAAAAAATTTTAATATTTCGGTGATCTACATAATTCTTTATTTTCATAAAAAAAAATTATTTAAAAATATTATAATGAATTCAATTCATATTCATTTTATTTTTTTTTAAATTATTATTACGAATAAAATTTTTTTCAAATGATGAGACCGCAGCTGTGCTAATAACAATATTGTTGTTAAGAAATCATAATATGGAACGAGTCAAAACTCGAAGTATATGACACCTGAAGAATTTACACCTGCAAATAATTCTAAAGGTATATTATAGATAGAACCTATAACATATACAAAAAAATATTAAAAACTATCTTGTACCTGAAGGAACAAAATAGATATGTATGTAGTTCAGTTATTCAACAAGGGTTGAAAATAAAATTAAAAAAAAAAAAAATATGAAAGGATGTACTTTGTGTAATGTAATTTTACATATAAATAACTTAATAAACAGAAAAATTTTATTTTATAATATTTTAACATTACTACGCAAATAAAGTATTTACAATTTTTGTACGTATTTTGTTATCACCAGACTTTTAGGTACTTTATTTATTACGATATTATTTATTTAATGATTATTTATTGATTTATTGAAAAAAAAAAAAAATCAATTTAAATAAAAATGAATAATGCATCGTCATTTATTTAGCCAATAAACATAATATACATTAATTTTTGTCAACGGAAAGCTTTACGTTTATATTTATATAGGAAATTTATACTACAGGGTTATTTATACACAAAACTGAAGTCAACATGGAATTTCCGAAACTTTTTATATTTATATCCAATATTAATTTTGCGAAATTTTTAGCTTACGACAATACGGTGTAAAATAACGACTAAGTTTTTATTTTGCCACATTTATTTTCACTAATTTATTTTTTTTGCTAGGAAAAAACACAACACAAACACTTAATTCAAGTGAGACAAATTGAGAAATTAAAACAAATTCCTGTCCGAGGTAGGAATCGAACCAACGACCGAACATTCCATAGGATAATAGCAATACCACTACACCATGAATTTTATTCATAAATTTTTTTGGCATTGATTTATTAATGAGGAAAATTTTTTTTCGATCCCATACGTCCACCCTGAATTTATAAGCCAAATCGATCGTTCATTCTGTTTCTTTCTTATGTCAATAACTATAAATTTTTCTGGCTCTAGAAATCCTTTGCTTTATAAACAAACTATGTGACTCAAAAAAAATTGTGATTCGTAATCAAATTTTGCGATTGGTTATTTAGAGAACGGAATTTCGTGCAGTAAAAATCTGAAAACGTGCAATTTAAACCTCAAAACGTGCAAAAACGTGCAATAAAAAAATTCAAAACCTAAAAGCCTGTAGGTAAATCGAAAAGAAAAATATTTAGGAAATACAATTTAAAAAAACCATTTTTTTTTTTTCAAAGTATAGCGACTATTCTGTTTTTATCATATACGGCGCTGCTTCTCTAATTAAAAGTAAAATTTTATCTTGAAACATAGAGTTCTTAACGAGTTCCCAAAAAACATTTTTTTTTGTTCAAATCACTTTATAGCAATAAAAAAAAAAAAAATAATTATTGAAATATGTACGTACTCTACTTATTTTTTTTTTAAATTTCATTAATTTTATAAATAATTGTGTCCAAAAACTTTAAAACGTGCACTTGTTTTGCAAAAAAATCTAAAACTTGCAATTTCGTGCAACACAAAATGGGTGTCCAAAAATTTCATTTTGCAAGATTCGGATAGATTTTTTGTTCTAACCAGTGCGTTGTGGGATTCAAAACATTTAACAACCGGTTCGCATCCCGTAAAAAAAAAAATAATACAATTTTTTTTGTGGTTTCGAATCCTCTAAAAAGTTGTTTTAATTTTTTTTAATTAGATTTTAAAGACCTTTCCAGAACACATATATACTTTCTCCTTCATAAAAACTCATAAATTTTTAGATTGATGTTTCCAAATGTTGTAATTTCAAAACAGGCTTGCTTGTTACACGTTTATCACTGTGTAAAAGCATATTTTTACTCTTATTCAGTTCTTTACTGTGAATAGCATAGTTAAAGAAAAAGTAAATTTTTCAGATAAATAAGTAAAACGCTTGTCAAATTTTCCAGTATTTCTTTTATAAATTAATAAAAAAGCAAGACAAAAATGGTTTTATTGCAAATTGTACGCGCATCACCTGTCGAGATACTCATCGTGTGATAGTAGTTTTAAATTTTTAGATAACACACAGACACACAGATCATATTTTTGTATAATTGAAATTTTATTTGTCATACAAATTTCAATGTAAATTTAAATTGTATATTCTTTGAGTACTTAGTTGAGAAATTGCCACGGAGGGACTATTAAAACAGTGAATAGTTATTTCAAAACTGTTTCAGGCGATTTTCGTGAACCTACAAATTTTAGGAAACGGTACGCGCGAATCTTAAATATTTTAGGAAACGGTTCCCCCGAACCGGTGTGAACCGGCTGAAGCCCACCACTGGTTCTAACCCATTCTAATTGCCCAAAAAAAAAATTGCAATTGCGCGAAATTCCGGTCTCTTATTTATTTATTACAAAATAAAAAAAAAAATTTAAAGAGACAAATAAAAAAAACTTTTTTTTTCTCCATATGAAATTCAACCCATAATATAACCAACCCATTCCCAAAACAGATTACGAATTATACTTCGTTCACCTTATAAATTTCTGAGTGTTGAACGTTCTTGTCACGAATGTAAATAGGCAATAATATTCTTTTTACAGCAACAATATGGAATAACATCCCACTTCGTTTTGGCTGGTGCGGTTCTATCTCTTTTGATGTTTTTTTTTTATAATTGGCTCGTTTAGGGCGGGTTTAAATATTTAAAATCACTAAAATGCTGTTTTGTGACTAATCAAGAAACGGTGGCATTAGAACCAGTAAACTTAGTGAGTTAAAAAAATTATTTTTTTTGTTTAATTAGATTTTAATTCAGAGTTTAATTTGTTTTAATGAATTAGAATCTTTTGACAGTTCAGAAATATAAAAATATTGAATCATACAATGTACCTATACATTATTTTTATATATATATATGTATAATAATACTGTAAATTTTTATTTTACGTAATAAAAGAAAAAAAAAAAATTTTTTTTTTTAAATTAAATATAAATCATCAGAAAGTAAAAATATTTTTGTAATTTAATAACTTTATATATATACGTATACATAAAATAATTGAAAAAGTATTATTTTCTTCCAAAAAAGAGTCGCGCAACAGTCGAAAAAGATTTATAATCCAAGCTTGGCAAAAGGAAAATTATTATTTCATTTTTTTTTTAATAAATATTTTACCTATAAAATATTGAAAAACAAAAAGTAAATTTTTTTTAATGAGTTAAGGGGATTGGGTGACGCCACAATAAATATAAGAATTATCATTATTATAGTGGGTTAAGTAAGAATATAATATATAATAATAAATTTATGAAATCGTCCCCCTTTTCTCCAAAATAAAAAAAAAATTAAAATAAAAATATTAATTTTTTTTGTTTAAATTATATAGATTGTAGCATGTGGAAAGAAAAAGAAAATCATAACACACGTAAATCATTATCCAAAAAATATTACCGGAAATCTCAGCAGTTCTTTTTCTCTGCGCATTATTTTTTTACTTTTTTTTTTCTTCTTGGATATAGAAAATCCAATCGGTTGCGACTGAAGTGTCGAATAGTTTATTAATTTTCGTATTATATCTCTAAAACTTATTATAATTATTACCCTTATAAATATTAGATTATTACCGACAATATTATAATCCTAATTTTAGTACAGTGCGGTCCATATTGATCGATTCAAAGTAAAATGGCAATAAAATTAATTCTATTTCCGGACTTAATAATATTCTTACAAAAATAAGATAAGTAGTCAACGCAAGATCCAAATGACAATTATTGAAATTCAGTATGATTTCAATTCGAAGTAAAAATGTACAGAAGTAGTTAAGCTTGAATTTTATAAATATAAATGTAATCATTGATGAATTTAATAATAATGACAATAAAATGAATGTTAATTAAAACACGGCATTTCATTTATTACAAAGGTGAACCGACGCTACCACAACCTCAACAACCTCAACAACCATCAAAAACCGCGCATACCTTCCTAAGCTATTAAACTTAAGTACAAACTATTAATCTTACGTACAAAATTATATTTATTTTCAAATTTAAGTGTACCAAAAAACTGCCGATATTTTCAAATATTCCAAATATCAGGCGAAAATAATATATATTTATAAAATTTATGATTCTATGAAACTTTAAAAAGGGTTCTACGTTGATTTTTAATTATTTATTAAGGCTGGTATTTTGAGTTTGGGGCACCACCCAGCGGTAGATCTACCTGTACGTTAATGAAACTGCAGCTTGAGGTCCCCGATATAAAAGAGGATTTAAATCCGAAGAACATTTTAGATTAAATAAAACAAACTTGGTTATAACGTAGGTACGAATAATTACTAAAATTATTTTGTTTGTTCTTGAATTAAAATTATTTTCCTATTATTTATGTATATATTTTTTTTAAGTTTTTCTTAACATTGGTTTCAAAAACAGGTAATGGATTTTAGGGGTCCTGAAAATAATTAAGCTTAAATTTCCAAAAAACATAAATCCCCACTGTCGCCACCACAGAATTTCAATCATGATGATATTTTTTTTTTTATTTGAATGAGATTCAAAAAAGTGCAAGCACTTGTGGCGAATCTTATTATAATACATGTGTTTAAAATTACAATCGAGAAGATCTAAATCTATACATTTTGTAGATATTATGGATATGTATTATATATGAATTCATTTAAAATTATTTAAATTTATTAATATTATGTAAGTTTTGTATATACTGTAACCATAAAAAAGATGGATAAAACTTAATTAATTAATCGCCATTTGTGTTAGGAATTGTTCATTAAAAAACGTTTCAGTTATTTTTTATAATAATACATAATAATATTCTGCAAGGCTCAATGAAATGAAACACAACATTTATAATTTGAAATCTTTATATATTTCACATTCTCAAAATTAATTTTTTCATTCCTAAGAATTATTGTTCTAACAAAATTTAACATTTAAAAGTTTGCTCTCACAAGTTACAGTAATTTTTGTATTTATTTTTTTTATAATTTAGGAATATGGTTTAATGTAATTAAAACCAAAATCAATTTCAAATAATTTATGATATACTTTTGGTATACGGTTTTAAATTATATGCAATTATAAATTTTTATTAAAAAAAACCAAAACATAAAAATTAAAAAAAAAACACAAATAAATATGATGAATATATATTATATATTATATATGTATAGAGTTTATGATTTCGAAACCCTTTTTTCCAAAAAAAAAAAAAAAAAATGAATAAAAATCATTCAGGATATCCAAAAAATATAAAAATGCAAATTTATTTTTAACACCTTAATTTTGTATTATTTTGTGTTGAATTGAGAGGAGGTGTAAAAAATAAAATTTATAATATGAAATGAAATCAAAAATTTTCTACATATTTATAATTTTTGAATTCGATTGAAAATCCATTTTTGGAATATTTAATTTAAAATATATAATAATAAATTATTAGGAATCTTAATTAATTTGGATTTAGACTTATATAATAATAATTAATTTTTATTATCATAAAATTTCACCTTTTTCTTTGTAAGAATTAATTTTTTATTCAAATTTGTGTTATGTGTAATTCTGGTATATTGTTCTAAATGAATATACCGATGATGATTGATAGTTTTGCTGCTTACGCTAATTAAGGAACTTGTTAAATAATATATTTTAACCTAGGACGATTTTTTGCAAGATTTGATTAAAATGTTCAATTAAATTTAGGCAACACAGTAAACAATGTTTTAGGTTCGATTATATTCAAATTCCTGTATACGACGAATGAAGTTCTCATTAATGTATCTATATCTAAATATTTGTATAAGGTTCAGAGAAGGAATAAGCAATTGACAAATGATTTCCAAGTCTCAAAATCCCTCTTTTTCTTTTTTATAAATACTTTGTTGGAAAGAATACCTATACCAGTCATTTTGCTTTTTTTTTCATTTCCATTCATTTTCCAATACGTTAGAGTAAAATTTCCCTAAAAATTAAGTATAAAAATTGATTTACGATTTCATATGGAATTTAACAATCGAAAGCCTCTATCATCTCGCTAAAATCTATCAAAAAAACTTCAATATAAAGTTATAATAGTTACTATTTTACAATGTACTTAAACCGAATTACATTAAATAATGTGTATTAAGACAAACAATAACGGCTCTAACGAATCTAAAATTTCTACAATCTAGATATACACATTTTAAATTAAAGATAGCTTATCCTCCTACTTCATCAAAGGTTTATAAATTATTTTTAACTATTTTATTTTATTTAATGAATTTAAAACATAGTTTAAATGCGCTCTATTTGATATTCATGACTTCAATAATATTGCTTATATTATAGTATTTTATTATTTCTATATAAGCCATATTCATTCAATTATGGAAATTATAACTATTAATTATAAAATGAAAGTTATCTTATTGACTAACTTTTAAGAAAAACAGAACACCTGTTTTATAGAATCGCAATAATTTCCAATAAGAGTTTGGAAAAAAATAAAATGAAAATTTAGTTTTTTTTTTAATAACAAATGAATATAACATTAAACAAATTTGGAATGCTTGAAAATTACAATTTTTATATCCAATTTTCAAAATATTACTACGTACTCATAAAAATTAAAACACTTGTTTTCTAAATAATTATATCTGCACCACACATATCCAAAGATAGAATTTCCAAAGTAATAAAAGAAAAATACTCATTTTTATTATAATTTTTGCATTAAAAGTTATAAATTTTTGCATTAAAATGTCAATATCATTTTGCAATAAGTCGAAATAAATGTTATAGTAAGAAAATTGAAAAAACTGATTTTATACATATTAGAGGACAGTGTGAGCATTGTCTGTTAAAACGAAAATTTATAAACCATTTATATTCCAAAAAACCAGACTGTGTCCATGTCCAAACCAATAATTTTTAGCAATTGTAGTGAAATCGTTTTTATGATTTGTCTTATAAAATAAAGCTCAAATGAATGATCTGTTTCACGGTCAATGTTTTGTTTTTTAAATGCCAAAACTGAAATTATATAAGTTCACAAAATATTCACATCTCGTAAGCTTATAAGTCAATAAGTTATAAAAAGGAACTTTAAAAAGATAGCCATTTACATTAAAAAATGACTAAAGTTAAAAATTGAAATAATTAGGTACATTAGTTTTAAAATGTTTTTGCAAGGTATCCTTGCGAAGACGAACGTGTTTCACGATAAGTACACAATGTGGACAAGAGGTGTCGTGGTATTAAAAACGTCAATTGATTTATGCCCTGTTGACGTTTTGTTATCCCATCATATGATGGTGCGTCTCACTACTTATGTCATTTACGGTTTATCTTCATTTAGTATGACGTCAATATAACCATAAATTATGAATATTCACACGTTATTAATTTCAAAACAAGAATATTATTATGATATTTAAAGTAATAAAAACGTGTGCCCTTGGCATTAAAAGCGAAAAAAAATTATGTGCTTTTATTTTTCTTCGTACAAGAAGTGCAAAACACTCGCATATCGCGTTCTACGTTATTGGAAGTAACAAGAAATAGCTTTCGATAATGAATATAAAAATTGTCTGCAAAAGGCTTTTAGACGCACATTTTTCATGAAATTGCAAGATTTTATAATGTCGTAATTGAAAACCATTGCAATCGTGGTCAGCGGTAATCATAATTAATTAAAGCATATTCATAATGCTTAAAAACGAGTGGGTGGTCACAATGTGGTTGGTGTTTCTTACATGTTAGCGATGTTACTTTATTGAATATACAAAAAAAAAATAATAATAATAATATTATTAAATGAATGTATAAATATAAAATATTAAACACACAATAAAACATTTCAGATAAACATTTTCCTGATCTTTATCACAGGTGTGGTCGCTTTTACGTATCTTCAAAGCAGCCACATTAATATTTTCTTTTTTTTTTCTTGATGTTTTTATCTTTTTGCTTTATGTATATGGGTCGTCGTCGTGAAAGAAATTTTTATCAGCATATTACATAATAATAATAAAAGGAATTTGGACTAACTGTGACATACTATAAATGTAGGTATATTATGAACTTTTGATATTTCTTTTTCAATTTAACCTTTTTTCGGTTTGAAACTTCAAAAGGTCGTTAAATAATAATTGATTCACAATTATAATTCATTTTGACCCCAAAGGCAATATATTATTATCCTCATGCGTCAGATATGTAATTGTTTTTGAAACAAAATTTGATATTAAAGGTTATCCCAAAATTGAATTTCTTAAGAAACATTTCCAAACTAAAAGTTTATATAGGATGACAATTTATTTACATAGTTACAAGATGAAGATAAAAGATAGACAATTACATCAATGATTCACCAGCTAGACAGATCATTATCATTTAGATACTTATTTATTAAAGAGACCCTCTGCCACATATTAACCAGACTTAATTTAGATTCTTAAACATTTTTTTGGAATAAAAAGTCTTGAATCCCGTCATTTTTCATCTATGTAAAAAAAAATTTAACGCATTTATTTATACTTATATTTTTATGATAATTAATATAACGTACGTAAGTCTGTAGTGAATATTATGTTAACAACATAAATACATATATATTTCACATCTTTCAATATGAAAATAAATTTGAATCTAAAGATATTTCACAAATTCAGAATGGAGAAAAAATCAGGGAAAATTTTGTTTTACGGAGGTTCGAAAAAAAGACACCAAATATTTCAAATTAAAAAAAATATCTGTAAAGCCCGGGTGAACAGAACAGAATCATCGACTGAAATTCTGGTCAGAATCTCATGAGATTGCTGCCTTTAAAATAGAAACCGAAACAGAATATATCAGCGCAGCTTTGAAAAAACGTGAATAAATAAAGACAAAAAAAATTAAATTAAATTCAATTGACATTCTGGAAACAGAAACAGTAATAGAAAATAACCTCGTTTGAGGTTATTTAAATTCTGTGGACAGAATGAATTTTTCTGTCGCTCAATTCTGTTGTAAAATTCTGTCGCAGAATTGTATGGGATTCTGAATTGTATGGGATTCTGTTTATGTTGCTAAATTCTGTTTTAACGACATCCCGGCTTAATAATGACAACTATGAGAAATTTTCTGTGTAGTTTATTTATTTTATTCTTTTACTATGCGTTTAATATTAATTATTACTTACAATTTAATTTCTTTTAGCGTATTTTATTTATTTAATTATTTTATTTAAAATAATAAAAAAATAATAAAAAAAGAAACAAATGCCTTTTTGCTTGTCCTTCCGGAAAACAAGTTAAAACCTTTTTTTTCGCAACTTAATCTAGCAGAAAAATTGCGGATGCTACCCAGGGGCGTCAGAAACGGTAAATGAAATATATCCAAAAATCGATTTTTACAATAGAAAACAGTTGTGTCCCAAAAGTCATTCCCCATATATCACGCCTCGGAAGTACAGTTGAAAATTTTGTGATGTTACCTAATGACTTGCCAAAATGTTTATGGGATGGTTGGAAAAAGAGTAAAATTTACGTAAACTTTGTTAATGTTATGAAACGTGATGAGGTAATGAGGGCTTATTTCAAAACCAAAAACTTGTTCTTTCAAGAATTGCTTCTGATTATCGTGATGTACATAATAGAGTTTATCTAAATGATAATCTTTCAAATGAATTATACAGAATGAAGAGAGAATGCAATGAAATGATGAATGACAAGAAAATAAATGTGTATATAAAATAAGTAAGAACTTTATAATTATCACAAAGTTAGATAGGTCAATCATCAAATGCCTGGATAAGAAGCAACTTTTAGAGCAAGTAGTGATAAGTTAGACTGTCCTTTTCCTTTAATTTTTTCTTTTTTCCTTTTTTCCTTCTTCTATCTCTCTATTTTTCATAACCTTGTTATAACTATCATTCATTTTACTATATCGATTACGTTTTTTATTTTTTGACTGATTTTTAACAAAAATTGTATTGCATGTCCATTAAGTTTGTATCTAAAATTGTATAAAAAAAATGCTTTTATAGCTTTTATTTATTTTATTAATTAGGAAAAACTTAAAAAATTTAAATTTATAACATATAATTTTGATTTCTTTTAATAAAACACATTTTTGAACTTTAGAGTAATATTACAAAATTTCAGTCTCTTCTTATTATGAATATTACACGAAATATGTATACTATACATACATATTTAATTATAATAAAAAAAATCAAAATTAAAAAATATAAAATTTTATGAGAAACTGAGAGGAAGTGTTAAAAAAAAATATATAAATTCAAATCGTTCGAATTTAGAAACAAATAGATATTAAATGAAAACTATTTTACTCGAATTTCGAGTACGAAGCGATTTCTAGTTAAAATTTATTTTTATTCTTCTAAACCAGCGAAGCCCAAATTAGAACTAATTTAGAGCATATAGAAAATACTAAGGTTTTTTTCATATCACACCAACCCAATTTTTATTTAAAAAACATTCACTGTAAAAAAATTATTTCTAAAGAAATAATTAAGAAAACTAAATTGTGTGTTGTATGTTTTTTGAATAAAATTACGTTTTATTTTTCAGTTTTAATTCAATCCTAAAAAATTTCAAAAATGCTTCTTAAGCTGAAATATTACGATTCACATCAACTGACAAATTTTTTTTAAAAGCTTTCCTTTTCTATTTAAAACAAAAGATTTTTCTGTCAGATTTTTGTTTTACTTAATACAGAAATTTGTATGAGCCAGAAAGGGAAAGAGATATAAAATTAAGCAGAAATGATTGAAGAAAAAAGCTTGATTTAAAAACTTATTCAAATTTGACCCTTTCATAAAAACTCAACGGTCAATTGATTTAAATCGTACTCTAATAATATTTTATATAAAAAGTGATTCCTGCGGGATTTTAAAAAATTAAAATAAAATTGTATAAAAGACCTTCCAGTCTAAAAGAGTAAGAAATATAAATTTTATATTTTTAACAGTGTATTTAAAAAGACTAGAAATAAAAAGGAAAAAAAAAATTTTTTTTTTTTTTGTGAATCAAAGTGAGCATACGAAATAATGAAATGAGTATACGATTTTATATGCGAGTATACGATTTTTTTTTTTCATTGAAAATGATTATACATTTTTTTATTCCTATGCATTTGAGTATAAAAAAAAAAAATTTTGCTCGCGAGCATAGGCTTGGGCATCAGTGTTCTAAACAATTACATTTTTTTTCATCACCGTAATAATAATATAGAAGAAAGATTGATTTACTTCAAAAGTTTTTGATATATTTACGTTGTTTTTGTATTTTCATTAAAGTGTTGCTGTTATTCACAAAACAAATCATGCGTTATCGCATCAAGTTAAAGCGCCTTTTAAATGATAGTCGCCTGAAAATTGGCGCCTTCCATCATAATAAAAAGAGTCGTCGGCGACTCTAAAAGACGACTTTAGCGACAGGCGACAGCGACTTCCATGATAAGGGCTAATATGTTGCTCAAATTTTCTTTAAAAAAAATATAAATGCTTTTTCATGGTGACGAAAAAGCTTACAAATGCACATTTGTGTCGATGTTTATCAAACCGCGTCTATTCCATTTAAGTTAATTTTGAAATAAATGACAAAAACTTATCAAATCTTTATTTCTTGTCCGATTTTTATGAAATAAAATGTTTTCGATAGGGTTTTGGCACTGCTATACCTGTGTAAAAAACCACAAATATTTTTTAAGAATAAATTGCATTTTTACCTAAATGAAGTTTGGAATAGACAAGTTTTGAAAATCACAAATGGAAAAGACAAGCTTTAATTAATACTATTATGGAATAGACAAACTTTGTTAAATAGAATTACGGAATTGACAAACTTTGATATTAAATTTGATTTTCTTTTTTATAAAATAAAGTTTATTGAAGAAAATAATAGAAATTCTATGAATACAAAACTCTTAATAAAATAAAAATAAAAATTAACAAGAATAAATTTATAAAAAACTAAAATAAAATGAAATATTTCAGATATCATTTCTAGATTTTTATAAATATAAATAAATATTTTGTTAAATGGACAAAATATTTTCCGTTTCCAAAAATTCGCATTCTTCGTAATTTTTATCAGACACTAAATCAATATCGTTATCAATTATATTTTTATAAAATTGCAGATTAAAACTTTGGCGCCAACTGTCTCCAAAATGCTTCTTCAATAAATTGTCTACATCTTTCTTTTTAGCTGCAGATACTGAATTTCCCAGTTCGAATCTTTCACGAACCATATTTTCATAACTTCTTCCTGGTCTCATTATTGATCGCGCTACACCCAAATCAGATTTGTATGTTACCTCACCACGAATTTTTATAGTAGCTCTTGCCTTTGTGATAACATAACGTTTAGACTCCTTAAACTTGAAGTGCCACTTCGAAGTTGGTTTTAAGAACTCAGCCGATTTTTCTTTCCAATCGAAAATTGGACAATCTTCACTTCCAAGGCGTATTACATTACCATAATCCCCAAAAATATCAAAATACTCTTCTGGAGTTATAATGGAATCATGCTGTCGAACTTTTTTTTCAATTTGAGCGAATACTCTGTCTGATGGTAAAAAGGAGTGCCCGACTATTGGAAATATTATTTCTATCTGTTTAATGCTTTTACCGTAATGAAATAGCCAATAACCACACATACCTAACGAAATCATAGTAAAAATAAACCAAATAAAAAATGTATACATAAAAATATGAATCTAAAAAAATTCACAGAATTTTAAAAGAATATAAAATACCTATCATTGTTGTATTTTTATTCTGACCAGAACATCCATCAGCCATTAATCTAATTGTAGTGATTCCTTTCAAATTCAAATCACAAAGAGTTTGAAAAATTGCCGATGAAATTTGATTTGACCCCTTTCTACTTTCATTTTCAAGCCAACAAAATAAATTAACATTACCTCTCTTAAGTGCACTTTTTGATGACCCAGTCACAACTCCTAGATTATATAAATATAATTGTCTGCTATAATAGGCAGCTTGATCTTGTACTTTGGGTAAAACCATGTTTTTCTGGCAATCAAAAGAAACTGTAATCAAGTCACTTCTTTCTTCTTTCAAAAAACTAAAAAAGGCCTTTGCTTTTCTCTTATGCACAACATATTCCGTCATTAATGTTTGCTTTTTTGATTGAATTAATTCGTTCCTGATTTGGAGCTTTAATCTGATGCATGTAGAGCACTGATCTTGGGCTGGTGACTTAAATCCAATATTAAAATTTTCATTAAAAACTTTTCTGAAGTAGGACGGTGAAACTTTTAAATCCTTGTTTTCTTTTTTGTACAATACAAATAATTTGGAAATGGAAAGGGTGCTTGGTAAATACTGTCTTCTTGCAATTTTAGCTCGACAATAATGAACTTCAATCGTCCGAAATTTTTTTATGAAATCAATGATGGATAGTTTTCTTTCAGAGTATTTTTCACTCTTACGATCACCACCTCTAAGTTCGGTCGTCGGTTTCCCCTCTAAATGCTTCTTGCACACTCTTTGGATTCTATCCTTCATAATATTTAAGATAGCAGTAAAACATTTCTGGCATACTTTAACAATTTTTCCATTTTTCTTACGAACAAAATGTGTTATTGTGATTTTTTTGAAATTTTGTGAGTTATATTTTCTACGATTTATTCGAACTGGTCTTTCCACTTTACAATAATTCAAAATGAAAGCGTCTTCCATGGCTTTACTTCCAGACTCATAAAAATTCTTAGCAAATTTGACTACATCATCCCTTGCCAGTGTTTTACATTTAAATGAGCTTTTATCATTATGTTTACACGGTCGCGGCTTAGGAAATTGAAAAGGCCTATACAAAAAATATCTTACATAAAAACATAATTCGCATGATGAAAATATAAAGCCTCCTGCCTTACCTTTTTGCTCTTAAATTGTTTTGTGCTTTATTTCTCTTTCGAGCAAATTTTTTTTCCACTAAAATTGGTACCTCTGAACTCTCCATTTCGTTTTTTTAAATTATTTTTCTTTTTTTAAAAAAATTTTTAAAATTTATTTTTAAATTGTTTTTCTTATTTTTTAAAATATTACACACAGCCTTTTGATAACAAGTTAATAAAAATTGTCACACTTGTTGACAGAATGATAAAAATTCCCGCGTTTTCGAAAAGACCTGCTATGATAAATAGCAAAATGGAATAGACGAATTTTGAATTCGCACATTCTTGTAAAAGACCTGCTATGATTAATAAGAAAATGGAATAGACGAATTTTGAAAAAAAAATTGGAATAGGCAAGCTTTGATAAACAGAAGAAATGGAATAGATGGCCTTTTGAAAAAAAACACGAAATTCTTTGCAAAATCTAAGCCGATTAGGATAGTTTGAAAATTTAAAAAATATCAAAAACTGATAGAAAATTCGAAGACGAATCCAACGATGTATCATACTCATTTTTTTTGAAAAGTGGAATTGACGAGTTTTGATAAACATCGACACATTTGTGCATACTCATAAATTTGAAAATAAATAAATAATGCCCTTAAGCGCGAAATAAAATAAAAGAAAAAAAAAGAATGTCTTCAAAAAAAATCTTCCAAAAAAAATTTCCCAAAAAAAATCGACTTACCTCTTCTGCTGCTGGATTCGAAAAGAGAAATTGTTGATTTTTTTAATGTGAAGTTGCCAGCAGAGTTGAGTTACCATTTTAGTTCTTTTCGTGGCAGATTTTGGAGCCCACCAGTGTTCTCAAAACTTATTTTTTATTTCAGTTAAATTTTGCCTTGAAACCAGACAAATTAAATTTCGATCAAGTCAATATGTCCAGTCAAAATATTTTTCAGTCAAATTTCCAGTCAAAACTTAACAAAATAAGTTATCATATACATAGAAAAAACATTTTTTTTTCTTTTATTTTATTTTCAATAGTTTTCAAATTTCTGTTTTTTCAAATTTGTATTTCCTTATACATGTTACCTTATACATGTTATTATATTCATTTATTTTTTTATAATGTTTATGATTTTCTCAACAGTTTATTACTTTTAATTTTTTTTTTTTTTTTGAAATTCAATATCTAGGTAACTAGGTAATTACCCATAGTTTTCCAAGTGCGAATGAATAGGTAATTAAAAGTCGGACTTATGGTCACTGTATGTTAACATCCAAAATTCTAAAGCAACGTTTTCGAGATATTTGCGAAAAACTAAAAATATGCTGAATATGTCCAAATCATGGTTATAGATTAGGTAGGTTGTAATAGGTACCTTCCCAGTAATCTGTGTAAAATAAGCAACAAAATGGCTTGATAAGAAGTTAACTATGTATACATAATCTAGGTACTAGTCCGTACTACCTACCTACCTATTTTTTTTAAAATGAGCTAAACTTAAGAAATATTTAAAAATTTTCTGCATATAGAATTTTAGAAGTATGTATACGTTATACCTTCATACCTACAATTCAAGAATTTTTCTCTAATCAACTTAGTAATTTCTGCTTTAATTTAAAAAAAAACTTAACATCTTCTTCTTCAATGGCGCAGCGACCCAATTCTAGTCTTGGCCTCCTCTTTTTTTTTTTTTATCATGTCCATTTTCGATTTTCTGTTTCTTTTCCGTTTTTCCGTTTGTATCCATATCCAAGACTTGTTTTGAGGTTTCGTAACTGTTGTTTTTTTTTTACGACGTGGGGTAGCTAACCCCACATCCAATCCCGTAAGTTAGGGATAGGGTATTTAGTCCAACGTAGCCAACTATGCAGTTATATCGCCAATCCTCGGTCGCCATTGCCTCATTTGTCTTAAACAGGCACCACGTGAAGGTTGGCAGTTGGTTGTGAGAGGCTATATATTCGCATCTTCCACCCTTGAAGCCCAAAAACAAAAAAAACAAAAACTAAACAGACTTTTTGTTTTTAAACAATATTTTTTATATATATATATTTTTTTAATTGATGATAAATATTTGGCGCTATTAATTGTTCTCATTTCTTCAAAAAACATTTCTGTCTTTACAAAAAAAATAAATAAAAAAAAACACCCGAAAGAAAATTATTACGCATTATTTTTATACCAGAAAAGAAACAAAAAAAAGAAACTAAAAATTTTAATAAAATTAATTTTTTCATATCATAAAAGTTTTGACTTTTTTTTTCTTCATGAAGCTTCTTATGTATATATGCCACTCAAATTTTAAAATAGCCTATAACGACTGCGAAACAAAGAGAGGATGTAAATTTCGAAAGGATCGGATGAGTGGTTAGTTTTTGATATTTTGTAGTTATTCGTAATAAAAAAATTGATTTCTATATATCCGAAGAGGCCCCCTAAAAAGAGAGGGCTAAATTTTTTGTTATGTGGTTTGTGTGTTTATACATTTTTATGTACCGGGTTGGGGTCTTAATTCTGTATTGCATAATTCTGTATACCAAAATTCTGTTTAGCAAAATTCTGTATTAACAAAATTCTGTATTGCATAATTCTGTATAGACAAAATTCTGTTAGATAAAATACTGTATTGTAAAATTATGTACCGCAAAATTCTGATTACAAAATTCTGTATTGCAAAATTCTGTATTGCGAAATTCTGTATTGGAAAAATAAAATAAAAAATTAAGCGCGCGCGCATAATTTTTTATTTTATTTTTCCAATACAGAACTTCTTTACGTATATTTTTTTGTATAAACTGTTGAAAAATAAATTTGAATTCAATACTGAGAGCTTTCCAAGGACTCAAAACAATGTACGGGCTTGGCATAGACCATAGACGATTAAAATGTTTAGCGGGTAAACGTCATTCAGGATTGATGAGTAATCTAAAAAATGAATTATTATTTAAAATGCCAAATGGAAAAGGCTAAACTGGGAGAGAGTCGCTAAACAATCAAAAAAAATTGAAAGAATTTTGAAGAAAAGGACAAAATTAGAAAATTGCGAGTTTCTTAAATTAATTGCAACGCATTTGTCTTTATAAAAAAAAACACAAGAGCTGTCATGGGAGATCCGATTGGAACGTAGTTCCTTTGCGTATGAGTAATTTTCATTTTAATTAATTCAAATTAAGTTTTTATTTCCAATTAATCCAAATTGAATAATTGCATCATTGTCACCTAAACCTAAAAATATAAGATTTGCAATAGAATAGACTAAATTAAAATATCCATAATGACTTGACTTGACTTGGTCCCGAATACCGCCTTTATATTGACAAAATTATACAAGATTTATATTTATTTACATTTAAATTAGTATGAAATCTAAATTTTATTTGAAATATAAAATATTAATTAGTTAATAATAAAAAATTAATATTTTCTAAATATTTTATTAATATTTTATAAAATCAAATAAAATATAAGTTTTCATCAAATAATATAAAATGCGACGGCGTCGACTCATTATTTAAACTTTAAAAAAATTAACAGGTATCGTTAATTTATTTATAAATTTTAATTTAACAAAGATCGTAGCCAAAATGGCAAAGTATCGAAATATCTAACGCTGGCAGACGACTTGACTTGCCTTGGTACCGAATAGCGCCTTTATATTGGCAAAATAATACTGACAAAACTATTCATTGAAATAAATTAGTATGAAAATCTAAATTTTATTTGAGCTATAAAATATTAATTAGTTAATAATAAAAAATTAATATTTTCTAAATATTTTATTTTATAAATATTTTATAAATTGAAATAAAATTTAAGTTTATCAATTTTCATACAAAGTTCATTCAATAAAAAACACAAGAGCCGGCGGGACGTTTGATAGATGTGAAACATCGGAATTATTTTGTACAGATAATATTGATAGATAACTTTGATAGAATTTTGGATTTTAATTTTATAAATTTCATTGGATGTTTACTATTCTTTTTGTTTTATTTCCATTAATTATTACCAAAGAACGCAATATTTATTAAAATAACTAAAAAATATTTAAATACCTACATTTTTTTTATAGCACGAACGGATTTCTTTAATGAATCATAAGATTATAAGAAAATAAGTTTGGAAAGGCAATTAGTTAGTTTTTTTTCTGTATGAAAAAGTCCAGTTTCTAAGTTAGTTCTCATGACGGTGTATGCCCAATCAATCTGTATGCATTTTAATAAATTTTCATTGTAGCATAATAAAGTCAACCACTGTTTTGCACTAAGCGACAAGACAACAACAAAAAGCGAAACAAATATTCAATTTCAAACTTCCAATTGGAAAGAGAAAAAAATATCAAAAAAAAAAAACTTTAAGCGACGGGAGTTATTTTTTTTTATTTAAAAAATAAAAAAATATCGTTTAATAATAAGAAAGTTTTGTTTTATATTAAAAAAAAAAATAAATATTTAAAATTAAATTAAATTTAACATTCAAATTCAATAGTGAATTTAAATAATTTTTAAAAACTTCAAAATTTCAACAAAAAAAAAAAATTTTTTTTTAACTTTTTTTTTTTTGTTTATCATATGTTAAAACACTTAGTGTTAAAATTTTTAATAAATTTTGCCACAAGAGCGTCTGATAAGGAACTACGTTCCAAAAACCAAAATTTGTTATAACAAGAGATTTTTTTTTTAATAGTGATAGTAGTTTATTTACAAGCTAATAGTTTTTTTGTAATAGGAGTTTATTTACAAGCTACGTGATTAACATGATTATACATTTATCCAACAACAATAATTGACTCCTTTTTTAAATTTTACTCCTACTTCGCCATACAGAATTTTACTATAACCGAATTTTGTCCATACAAATTTGAATGAAATCGGACGAACTTTTGAAGTGCGCCCCCATGGGAGGTCCCTGGGTAGGAGGCCAATCAAATTTTAAAATAGCCTGTAACGACCCGCGACCTGAGACAAAGACATGGTTAAGTATGAAAACGATCAGTTGAGCGATTTAGGAGCCTATTCGGAACAGACAAAGAGACAACTTTTGCTTTATATATTACTCGCTGTACCCGCGCACACGTTGTTGTGGAACACACGTTTTAAGTGAAATTTTTGTTGTCAGATTTATGAACAATTATAGGAGCTGGTAATTTTATAAATTTGGGAAAATATCTAAGAAGAATTAATATTTATAATTTCTACTTATTCAACACTTAAATTGTATGTAATCGAATGGTATCCTTCCCTTAAACAGGTTTCCAAACCAAACCAAATTTGTGTTTTTATCCATTTCCTCTTTTTGAAGTTGAATGAAATCGGAAGAACTTTTGCAGTCCTCCCCGGGAGGGATTTCTGGGTAGGGTGCCATTCAAATAGCCTATAACGACCCCGAGACAAAGAGACGGTGTAAATTTTGAAACGATCGGTTGAGTGGTTAAGTTTTTAATATTTTGTAGTTATTAGTAATAAAGAAATTGATTTCTATATATTCGAAGAGACCCCCTAAAAAGAGTGGGCCAAATTTTTTGTTACGAAATTCGTGTGTTTAATCATTTTTATTTAAATTTTTTGTTACGAAATTTATGTGTAATCATTACCTCTTTTTACGTGCCAAATTTGAATGAACTCGGACGAACTTTTGAAGTCCGCCCCCGGGGGAGGTCGCTGAGTAGGAGGTCAACAAATTTTTTGTTACGAAATTGTGTGTAATTATTTCCTCTTCTTACGTACCAAATTTAAATGAAATCGGACGAACTTTTAAAGTCCGTTCCGAGGGCAGTTCCCTGTGTAGGATGTCAACAAATTTTTTGTTACGAAATTTGTGTGTAATTTTACATACCAAATTTAAATTAAATCGGACGAACTTTTAAAGTCCGCCCCCAGGGAAGGTCTCTGGGTAGGAGGTCCTTGGGTAGGAGGTCAACAAATTTTTTGTTACGAAATGTGTGTAATCAGTTCTTCTTTTTACTTACCAAATTTGAATGAAATCGGACAAACTTTTAAAGTCCGCCCCCAGGGGAGGTCTCTGGGTAGGAGGTCCCAGAATAGGAGGTCGCTGGGTAGGAGGTCAACAAAATTTTTGTTACGAAATTTGTGTGTAATCAGTTCCTCTTTTTACATACCAAATTTGAATGAAATCGGACAAACTTTTAAAATCCGCGCCGAGGGGAGATCCCTAGGTAGGAGGTCGCTGGGTAGGAGGTCAACAAATATTTTGTTACGGAATTTGTTTGTAACCACTTCCTCTTTTTACGTACCAAATTTGAATGAAATCGGACGAACTTTTGAAGTCCGCCCCCGGGGGAGGTCCCTGTGTAGGAGGCCAATCAAATTTTAAAATAGCCTATAACGACCCCCGACCTGACACAAAGACATGGTGTAAGTTTGAAAACGATCGGTTGAGCGGTTTAAGAGTCTATTCGGAACAGACAAACAGACAAACATACAAACATAGAAACATACAAACATACAACTTCAGTTTTATATATATAGATAGATATATTCAACAATGGGACATTTATATAGGCGCAGTGAAATGAGGCGGCGGGAAATAAGGCCGCGATAGGTTTTTTGTTGCGGTCTTATTTCATTTTGAAAAATGAAATAAGGCCGCGAAAAAATTCTCGCGGTCTTATTTCATTTTGAAAAATGAAATAAGACCGCATAAAATTCCTTGCGGCCTTATTTCGTTTTGAAAAATGAAATAAGACCGCGACAAAAAAAAAAATTAATCGGAGGGCTAGCGCCGCAAATCCCACTGACCAACCGCCCGCCCGCCGCCCTGCTGCCCCCTGCCCTGTGTGCTCACCTCACAAGATTACGCGGCGTTATTTCATTTATAAAAATGAAATTAGCCCTCCGAATAATTGTTTTTTTTTGTCGCGGTCTTATTTCATTTTTCAAAACGAAATAAGGCCGCGAGGAATTTTTTGCGGTCTTATTTCATTTTTCAAAATGGAGTAAGACCGCGAGGATTTTTTCGCGGCCTTATTTCATTTTGAAAAACGAAATAAGGCCGCAAAAAAATCTTCTCGGCCTTATTTCATTTTTCAAAATGAAATAAGACCGCAACAAAAAAACGTCGCGGCCTTATTTCCATCCCCCATTTATATAATATAGCCGTCAAATCCTGTTCAGCTACGGACTCCGAATGATTTATTTTTCTAAATGGAATTTTTGTTGTCAGGTTGATTAACAATTATAGACGCTAGTTATTTTTAAATTTAGGGGAAATATCGAAGGGGAATTAAGATTTATCATTTCTACTTATTCAACACTTAAATTATATATTTAATTATATATTTAATCGAATGATATCTCTCCTTTAAACAGATATTCAAATCAAACCAAATTTGTGTTTTTAATCATTTCCTCTTTTTATGAACCAAATTTGAATGGAATTGGAAATACTTTAGCAGTCCCCCGGGAGTGGTTTCTCGGTAGGGTGCCATTCAAATTTTAAAATAACCTATAACAACACCGGCACAAAGAGACGGTCTAAATTTCGATACTATCGGTTGAGTGGTTTAGTTTTTAATATTTTGAGTTATTCGTAATAAAGAAATTGATTTCTATATATTCGAAGAGGCCCCCTAAAAAGAGGAATTTGTGTGTTTAATCATTTTTATGTACCAAATTTGAATGAAATCGAAAGTTCGCCCCCACACCCAGAGGTTTTTGTTACGAAATATGTATATTTAATCGTTGCCTCTTTTTATGTACTAAATTTGAATGAAATTGGAGAAACTTTTGAAGTTTGCCCCAGGGGTTGTCTCTGGGTAAGAGGCCAATAAATTTTATTTTCCGAAATTTATGTGTTAATCGTTTCCTCTTTTCATGTACCAAATTTGAATGAAATCAAAAACTTTTGAAGATCTCCCCTAGGGGAGGTCGTTGGGTAGGAGGTCAATAAAGTTTTTGTAACGAAATATGTGTGTAATCATTTACTCTTTTTACGTACAAAATTTGAATGAAATCCGACGAACTCTTGAAGTCCGCCCCCAGTGGAGGTAGGAGGCCAATCAAATTTTAAAATAGCTTATAACGACCTCTGACCTGAAGCAAAGACATGGTGTAAGTTTGAAAACGATCGGTTGAGCGGTTTAGGAGCCTATTCGGAACAAATAAAGAGACAAAGAGACAAACAGCAACTTCGCTTTTATATATATAGATAGATAGATAGATAGATTATTATTTATTTTTTCCTTACTGATTTTAATTGGGTTGACTTTTCCTTCATATTCGCGGAATGATTTCTAATATTCCAGTGTGCGATGTTTCAGCCAATGGCACCTTTTTGAAGGTTTTTAAGGAGTAGGTTAAACATTTAAACTGTCAGACCTTGGCTCCTAGCACTAAGTCAATTAAAAATTTTGAGTTAAGATCAATATTTTCAATATTGTGAGTTGGATATTTTGGGGATAACGGAATCTTGGCTGAAACAGTATCATACAAATAAATCGGTTGAAATTCCGAGGTATAAAATTTTTAGGATTGATCGACCAAATATTAGGGGTGGAGGAGTTGCTGCATATGTTTAAAATAGTTGAGAAGTTCACATTTTAATTAAATTATCCAGAATGCCTTTACTTAGAAATAGTTGTTAACAATATTCCGGGCTTGTTAGGAGTTATATATATTTCTGATAAAAACATTTCTTTACATAAATTAGATTCTGTACTCATGGAAATATTGTCATGGGTGATTTTATAAAAATTTATTGGATCCTAGTACTGAAAGTTAACCGAAAAATATTTTTAAAATTACTCTATGAATTTAATCTCCTCTAACACTTCTACTTATTTTGACACTTTTCATCAGTCACTCCCTCTCGGATTTCTGTAAATATATGGAGAAAATTCTCCAACTTCAATTTAATGGACTGTATTATAACTTATTTTAATTTTTTTTCGTTTCCTTTAAACTTTGATTTTCTCGATTTTCTGCACTTAAAATAAAATAAATATTTGTTTTCGCCGTTGAATCTTTTTTCGAATGAAATTTATTCAATTTAAATTTGAAATTTCACCTTTGACATTTCACATTTGACATATAATACATGACAGATTAACCATAGATATACTAAAAATAAACTAACTTAAAAATTCATAGAGATATAAAAAAAATAATGACAATTTAATTTTTGACAAATATAATTAGGGTTAAAAAATTTCAAATTGTATTCTTCGTTTTGCAGAAACAATATAAATTATCTGAAATATAGAAATCAAATGTGGGTTCTATCTATTTTAAAGTATGCTTTGATTATTTCTCTTAATTTTCAAATTCCAAAACTATCACAACAATTATCCTACATAGATTATAAATATATTAACATTGATGCCTTACTGGAATGTTGCACTGCATTGGAGTTTAACTCTTTCTATTCGACTGTTAACTTAAAACTGGATATTCTAAATGAGAAAGTTAAAGATTTGTTCCAGCTTTTTGTTCTGTTAAAGACTGTCAAATTAATAATAGGACTTGGTTGAAATCATATGCGTTAAAATGTGATAAAAATCTTAAAGATTTAGCGTTTAACGGTATAAGGCTTATCTGAAACGTAAAGATGATGAAAGATGGAAATTTTTTGTAAGTATAGCAACAGCATGCTTGTGGTTTGAGTAAGGAAGGAAGTGATGGAAGTTATTTGTTGGATTCTAATAAATTGAATAAATTTTTTATTGAAAGTCAGGTGGATGGAGAGAGAGAGGTCTACCACGGATCTTGAAGAAAGCTATTTTCTGCCCTCAAATCTATTAAATCTACTGCTACTTGGGTTTATAGAATCTCCATCAAATTTTTAAAGATTATTTTTCCGGTGTTTGGAGCCCATTTTTAGAGATTATTTAATACTATTGTAATCACGTCTACTTTTCCCTGTGCGCGGAATTTGGCGAAAGTTAGTCCCATTTCAAAAAATAAAAACCCCTTGGAATCTGTCCGACTATAGACCGATTAGTAATCTCACCTTCTTTGTCAAAGGGTCTTGAGTATTGAAGTCACGAATTTGTAATATGCTAAAAATTTTAAGTGGTATTATTTCAACTTAATCTGCATATAGGAAGGGGTAATGGATATTACGGAATCAATATGGACAAAAGTGTATTTCAATTTTATTATTGCTGGTTTTCAGTAAACCCTATAATACTGTAAGCCACTATAATCTTTGTTTCAAATTCAATTTTTTTTTTCCTTTTTCTAATTCAGCTTGTGATTTAATTTACTAATTTCTTTCGAACAGATTTCAAAATGAAACTGCATCAATATTGCATCGGGTTTGCTTCCTTTGTACAGGGGTGTTTGGAACAGGTAATCTTTTTGAAAATTTTCATATAATCTGCATAAATACGAATGTAGCTATTTTTTATTATAGAAACGACGTCATTTATGGAGATTATGAAAAGCAGGGATCTGAGATGGCTGCCCTGGGGGAATCCTCAGCTAGCATTAAATGGGCTTGAGGTTGAATGAAGATCTAAAAACAACAGAGTAACTACGTCTTTCCAAATATGAAGAAATCCACTTAATGAAAAACTGTGGGAAAACTAACTTGGCTAGTTTTAAAAGAATATCGCTATGGAGAAGAAGGTCAAATGCCTTAGTAAAATCCGTATACACAACATCCACCTGATGACCCGACTCAACTGCATCAATACATAAGGAGGTAGTTTCAACTAAGTTAGAAACTGTTGATCTGTTCTTCATAAAACCATGTTGCAATGAGGATAAAAAATATCGTAAACAATCTGCTCAAAAAGTTTTGGTATGGCATATAATTTAGCGATGGGACGATAGTTCGTGATTTCTTTCCTCGAATCTTTCTTATGAATAGGTCGAAAAAATGTTTGTTTCCAAGTATCAGGAAAAACACCACAACTTATGGATTCATTAAACAATAGTGATAGCGGAAGAGCAAGATGTTCAGCTCAATTTTTTAACAAAAGTTCAGGAATTCCATCAGGGCCAGGGCTACAGTTGTTTTTAAGTTTAGATAAATATTTCATCACCCTATTGTGGTCAATAGACAAGTGAATCATAGAGGTTTTAGGAAAACTATCCATGTGATGTGACTAAAATATTGATCATCAACAATAAACGGTGAATTATGGAATGCGTCGCAAAAAAATCGACAAAAAATTACATATAATCTTTGGTCATTGCTTGAAATTCATGAATGGAGGAAATTGATCATTTTTCCTGTTGGAATTCACAAAATTCCAGAAACGTTTAGGATCTTCTTTAATTTTAGAGGAGGTCTCACTGACATAATTTTTAAAGGATAATTCCTGTTTAACATCTTTGAATATTTACGATCGATTTTACAGACATGATTTCTTTAAGTAGATGGTGAAGTAAACTGAAAATTGTATTTTTAATATTTTTTATCTAGGAAACTTAATTTTTTGAAAATGACTAAATTTTTTTGATTTGTTTCGTCCTGGTATCAAGCTTAGGACTCATCAGAATGATTTACTTGATACCTATCATTTACAATTCTAGAGATGAATGTTATACAATTTATTTTTATTTAAATTGCATGAAGATTTTTTATTTTTTGGTTCTGTGAGGTTTTATTTCTGGATATAAATTGAATATCAAATTCCTCATATATTAATTGTATTATTAACTTTATGAATTTCTGAAATCTCTATTCAATTATTATTTTTTTGTTAAATTTCTTATTTTTATTTCTCCTATTCTAATCTTGAGTGGTATTATTGCGTTTCATTTTCCGACAAATGCCATATGAGAACTTTTTGTATTATGTATTTCAAAATTGACTCTAGGTTGTGAGTCTATGTTTTTGAAATATTATTATGTTCACACATTTGGAAACCGTCAGGAATAATTTTCTATTCGTATTACCACACAGGAGTGAATTTTTTGAAGTTAAGAAATTATCAAATTGGACAATTACCGATCTTTTGTCCACAAATTATTGATTTAATAATTAACGTCTGTTTTTTTGTTAATATCTTTGAATATTTACGATCGATTTTACAGACATGATTTCTTTCAGTAGATGGTGAAGTAAACTGAAAATTGTATTTTTAATATTTTTTATCTAGGAAACTTAATAATTTGAAAATTACTAAATTTTTTTGAATTGTTTCGTCCTGGTATCAAGCTTAGGACTCATCAGAACGATTTACTTGATACCTATCATTTACAATTCTAGACTAGAGAAGGAATAGTTTTGACTAGAGAAGAAATAGTTGCATCTAGGGCATTGAACTAGATAACGAATCCGAACTGTGAGGTCAATGTTTATTAAATAACTTCCTAACAGGATTAGAATCCAGTGCGTCTCTCTTATGAATATTTAAAAAATCACGATCACTAACTACATTAATAATTTTGCAATTCTTCCTACTACCTGCACTTATCAAATTTTTAACTTTTAAATTAATCCTACTTTTTTCCCTATTAACATTTTAATTTACAATATTTTTAGATTCTATCCTAATTACATTATCAACTTTATTATTATTATTCCTACTTTCATCACGATGTTTAGACAAAGCATGATCGATCCATAGAGTCACCTCCATATCTTTCCGTTTACGACTATGTTGAGTATTTTTTTCGAAATAGACGACGTAACTTCAATTTTAAAATTAGAAAAAGTTCGATAAGTCTTATTCAAATTCATTAGCAATATTTTTACTATCAATGGATATTTTGAATAGTTTTTTTATAAAATTTGCAAGCCAGCGAGCTGTAGCATTCAACGGAGCTTTTTTTACATGAATAAAACATATCAACTGCATTAATATACAGTAATTTAAGTTTTTGAATGCGCTTATTCCAATCAACCTTCGACCACACGGTTCCAAATTGCACAATACTATCAATATTATTATTTACTGCAGATGAATAATTAACTTCAGCCTGACTGGTAATATTCTTATTAGCTATGACCGGTTTCATGATACTTACTTGAACAAAAAACAATTTTTATAAAATAATATAAATAAATTTTACCTTTACAATGCCTTGATACAGCTAATTTACCTATCTGAATAAATATTTATTGGAAAATTCTTTGTTTCGTTAAACTGTGTCTAGTATTAAATTTGATTTTTGGGCAGACCAAAAATATTAAAATATACCTACCTCATTATAGTTTAATTATTTACAAAAATCATTTTTAAATTTTCGAAAATAGTTTTTCATGCTACTTAATTTCATAACAAATTATCGAATACTAATTAAAGATTCATTTTTATGAAATTTTCAATCTTTTTTCTTCATTTTAAAATTTTGTAATTATGCCATTATAGTCGTCAATAAGAAATCTATTATTTTATTTATATTGTGAAAAAACAAAGAACAAACATCCGTATCTATTTATTAAGTATCTTTCTCTATCTGTGGGTGAACATTTTTTTTAAAAGTTTTTGTCTTAAAATTCATCAATTACAGTATTTTACACATTTTGAACAGATTTATGTTTACACCTTGAATACAAATCCTTTTTACACCAAACTTAATGTGTATCGTGTGGTTCATGTAAAAATTATTTATTTAACTCTTTTTATTTTTCTTGTTTTTTTTTTTTTTTATTCTTAATTTTACAATAACTAATGAATTCATATATTAACTTACTAATTTACAATATCGTAAATTTTGTAGGCAGAAAAATAATATTGAAAACAATTTATGTATATAATAAAAAAGTTGAATTTTTTATTTGTCAGATTATTTTAGCCCACATTTGTAGAATTTCACCGATAAAGGATAAAATTGATGGAAACAAAAAAATAAAAATAAAAACCGTTGAATAATGAAATATTTTAAAATTTTTTTGATAAATTTTGATAGCAAAAATTTAATAAAAATTTGGAATTAAAGAAATATTTAAATGTATCTAAGGAAATTTTACTTTAACTCAAATTTATGTTATGTTGGCTGCACAAAGGTCAAGAAGTTTGGAAACAAAAATTGGGTTTCCTTTTGATTTTACATTATACATGTACTCATGACAGAGGTGGTCTTAGGAATTGTATTACCGGCTTTCGGTAATCCGATTAACCGATAAACCGGCCAAAATTCATCTACGATAAATACCGGTAAATTTACAATATCGAATTTTTCGGTAAAAATACAAAAAGTGAAATTTAAGTTTTTTGTAAAACACATCATTGTTTTTTCTCAATACATAATTTTAAAAAACGATTCCTAAGAATTCTGTTCCCCCCGTATGGTTTTTCTACACGTTGAGGATTGCAATTGGCTCTTACGGAAAAAAGTTGTATTAAATTTTATACGAATACCACTATTGTGCTGTACTGATAAAATTAAGAAAAATGTTGTAAAGGAAATGATAATGATTGAAGAGGTCGAATGTCGTGACGAGTTATTGAAACTGGCTTATAAGTATTTATTGTCAATAAAACCAACTAGCGTGGAATCTGAAAAGCCATTTTTGCACAAAAATTAGATCACAACTTAGCGATGAGCCTTGCTTTTTATTGTTTAATTATGTGTATTTTTTGTTTAATAAATAATTAAATTAATTTATTTAAAATAAATAATAATTTTGTTTTAATAATCACATTGTTTTAACCAGGGCTGTGGAGTTCGTCTTCAAAATTACCGACTCCAACTACGACTCCGACTCCTCATTTTTTTCTTTGGCGACTCCGACTCCGACTCCTACTTTGACTCTCTCTGTCTGATACTAATGTACTATACTTTCTGCACCCGCACCAGCAATTATAAAAAATATTCCCGAAAAAATTTCCCGAAATTGTCATAAATTTTAATAAGAACATAAAAGGGTATTTCCCGTAATATTTATTCCCAGCAACCGAACTTGCCATAAATTTTAATATGAACATAAAAGGGTATTTCTCGTAATTTTCCCAGTAAGCAAAAATTGTGATAATATATATTTTTATTTTATTGGATTTCTGTGCCACACACTTGGTTGTTGCTTTGTTAAATTTAATTATAAAAATGTGTTTTTTAATTTAGTAAGTTTTGATCGGGTATACTTTAAATTTAATAGTTTTGGAGTCGGAGTCGGCTTTATTTTGGCGACTCCGACTCCGACTCCGACTCTCAACAAGCAAAAATTACTACAGATTCCGACTCCAACTCCACGACTCCGACTCCACGACTCCGACTTCGACTCCACAGCCCTGGTTTTAACTGAGATATTACATTGCGATAATACATTATTGCAATAAATTAATATTTTTATCAAATTAGCGGTAATTTGTTAATTCAAGAAAAAAAAGTACCGATTGCCGATGAAGCATCGGTAAATTTTGCAATCCTTAGGTGTACTCTTTATGAATATGAGACTAAGATATGATTGGGGGATGGAAATTAGGCCGCAGGAAATAAGGCCGCAGGAAATAAGGCCGCGACGTTTTTTTGTTGCGGTCTTATTTCATTTTGAAAAATGAATTAAGGCCGCGAAGATTTTTTCGCGGCCTTATTTCGTTTTTCAAAATGAAATAAGGCCGCGAAAAAATCCTCGCGGTCTTATTTCATTTTGAAAAATGAAATAAGACCGCAAAAAATTCCTCGCGGCCTTATTTCGTTTTGAAAAATGAAATAAGGCCGCGACAAAAAAAAACAATTATTCGGAGGGCTAATTTCATTTTGAAAAACGAAATAATGCCGCGTAATCTTGTGAGGTGAGGACACAGGGCAGGGGGCAGCAGGGCGGCGGGCGGGCGGTTGGTCAGTGGGATTTGCGGCGCTATCCGCAAATCCCACTGACCAACCGCCCGCCCGCCGCCCTGCTGCCCCCTGCCCTGTGTGCTCACCTCACAAGATTACGCGGCCTTATTTCGTTTTTCAAAATGAAATAAAGCCGCGAAAAAATCCTCGCGGCCTTATTTCATTTTTCAAAATGAAATTAGCCCTCCAATTAATTTTTTTTTTTTGTCGCGGTCTTATTTCATTTTTCAAAACGAAATAAGGCCGCGAGGAATTTTATGCGGTCTTATTTCATTTTTCAAAATGAAATAAGACCGCGAGGATTTTTTCGCGGCCTTATTTCATTTTTCAAAATGAAATAAGACCGCAACAAAAAACCTATCGCGGCCTTATTTCCCGCGGCCTTATTTCACTGCGCCGATATGATTATGCATGTTGATGTTGTTCATAAAATAAAGCATCCAGTATTTATATTTATTGAAAACTTAATTTTAGTTTTTTAGGTTGTTCATATAATTTAACTATATGGGTAGAACATTTTACAAAATTTAACTTTTTTTTTTTAATTCTCTTATTTGTACTTTTTGCCTGACAATATAAAAGGATATTTTTGCACAAGTGCATGTTCAAGGTAAATGTAATTTATTTAAATATTTTTAAATTCGTGTAGGAGATTAACTTATAATAAATTCTTTTGATTAAAATATATACAAATTCAGAACATATCTCTTTTGAAGAAAAAAAATTTTTTTTTTAGTCTTAATTCTTTTTAAGTTTTTTTTATATTTATTTTTAGCAAGAATCGTTGTTGTATTTTCTTCATTTACAAGCTACAAAAAAAAAATTCTTTTTTATTTAACTCTATTCCTGTGTATAAATTGCAAACAAAAATTCTTAATGAAAATTTATTTTTGATTTAAAGACCACCATATATTAGAATTTTATGCCCTGCTTTGTAAACATTTTTTTTTATTTTTATTTTTCATCTATAAAATATAATATTATATAAATTGAAAATAAAATGAATTTATCAAGATTTAAACATAAATTTGGTATAATTTTCATTAGATGGTGTTGCGGAATTAGTTTGAAATTTTTTTTTTTTTTTTTAAACAACTTAATATTATAAGATTTTTAGCTGCGCATGTAGGCCAATTTCAAATAGATAAATTTATTATTTCCAAATTTCAAATATTAGAGTTGCCAGAAGTTTAAGTAACATTTTGTTCAGGTAATGGCATGTCAATTATAAGGTTAAATTTAATGATCTTAGAAAACTTGTAAGAAAGATAAAGATACATTTTTCGTATTTAAACATTTTTACCAAAAAAGGAAATGTACGAATTAGCTGCCGAATGAAACTAAATATATGCCCACAACAAAATTATACCTACTAATTATAGGTCTGTGCTGAAACAAATTATGAATTTATCGAAATTAAAACTTAACCAAAATTACAGACAAAAATTATTAACGTTAGTTGTTTGAATATTAATATGTGCAGTTCAATAAGACTGTTACAAATGTTTTCTTTTTTGAGATAGGCAATTAATTTTCATAGTAATTGTCTCAGTGTGAGTTATTTAGTTCTTTGATGGCCTAAAAAAAAATAATTACTTGCGATTTCTTACAAAACAAATTGATGTACAAATACAATAAATGTTTTATTATATGATATACGAAAGTTTGATTCTATAGCTTCTGTCCATTCTAATTTCATCAGTCGCAATATATTTAAAATTTTATTTTTTATATGTTTCAGACATTTTCCTTTTTGTTTATTTTAATTAGAAAAAAATAAACAATTCAATGTTATAAAGATTTGTTCATATTTCGGATAGCCGATTTTGAAACTGGTTTAAGAAAATCGCTGCAAACACTATCTCCAAATGCAAATATGCAAGATTATTGATTTCATTATTGCCACGCGATAAGAAGAAATGTACCAAAACAGAAACTTCAGTCATCGTTTGCGTTGTCATGGAGCCGGAAACTTACGAAATTGGGCTTTGAAATCGAAGAAGATGAAGAAAATAAGTCTATATTTTCTGCAAAAGCAATTTTATGCGTTGTTTGCTGTTATATAAAATTCAATTAAATTTCGGTCTAAATTCATAATATTGGAAAAAAAAATAATTAGATAATAATAATTATCGTTAATTACGAATTTTTCTCATGAGAAAAATAACGACAATTTTTTTAAATCTAATAAAAATAGATTTTTTATTTAATTTATATTTATCGGAGTTGCGCTCCGGTGAGCTCCGGAGCTCTGCCCAAAACTATAATGTCCTTTCAATATTCAAAATAGGTATTTTTAAATTAAATTATTTATAAATAATATAATTATGTACCTACAATAGATGCTACAAAACCTGAAAATTGAATTTTATATTTTTATATTAAATGCCAAATTTTTTAATCAATAATGAATGAAAAATCTAATATCAATGAAAACGGTACCTCTGTACGTTTAAATTTGAAGATTTTTTTTTTTTTATAATAAATTCAGGTGGTACAATTTTAATCTCTTTTTTGTTCCCATAAAAGATATGTATCAAAAATAGCAGGTACATTTTTTTTATTATTATTTTGAACTGATTTTTGGAAGTGAACCTGTTTCACAACAAACAAAAAAAAAAACACTTCAATAAAAACTAGAATCTCTTAAAAATTAAAAAAAAAAATATTCGTAGAATTATATTTTTATTTTCAAAAAAATATTGTTTGTTCGTACGACAAAATAAAATAAAAAAAAAATCTTTTTCTTTAGAAAATTGTTAAAAAGTAAACTAAAAAAAAAAATAACAAAACAAACAAACATTGCCGAAATATGAAAACACAATTTAATACCAAATGTTGAGATCAAACAACTTAGTGACTTCTTCGCAGAGTATTGAAATTTTTTGTATAAATCAAAGTTATATTTTGTGCAATGAAAAAATTTATCCAGATAATAATGTGACACTGACCGAATGACTATTAAGTTACGGCTTCTTCTACAGCTCGAGCCCAGAAAATCAGATAAATTTCTAGATTATAGTTTTTTTTTTTTTAAACAAACTCAACACAGAACAGGCCAAATCTACACATTTTTACTCTCTCTATTTTAACTTGACAAAAGTATCTATATATGTTTGTGACCGCGGAATCTTGCGACGCCAAGTTAACCCATTTCCTGTGATCGGATCGAGCTGAAATTTTGAAGGTAGATTCGTTGTCGATGAGAATGCATTCTATTAAAAAAAAATAGCTCGGAGATAATTAATTAATTTATTGAATTAAAAAAAAATCAATCCCTATGGAGAAATGCTGCATATTTTTAGGACCTTTGCAGTTTTTTTTGTCCCAAAAGAAAAACAAACAAAATGAAGAAATGCTGCATATTTTTAGGCACTTGACAGTTTTTTTGTCATAAAAAAAAACCAAAAAAAAAAATAAATAAAAATTTGACAAAAAAATCCCATAAAAATAGAGACAGTTTTTAAAACTTTGTTTTTTAAGGTTGTTTTTTTATATACATAAAAAAATTAATTTGATGTTCATCCAACAAAATGTGAATATTAATTATTTCCCTCTGAGCTGAACACTAAAAACTATCTAGAGAATTTTTATCTTTCCCCAAAAATTACTTATATTATTATTTCATTAATATATAAGTTGTTTTATATAGTGTAAAACCTAAATTCTTTGATATGTTTAAATAAAGTTTGGTGTAACCAAACAAATTACACTGAGCAACAAATGGCGTATTAAATTTTAGAACTTTTGGCATTAAATCTATTCCTAGTATTTTTATACAGAAAACAACTTATATATCAATATTTTATATTTTATTATATTCTTTGGGCTTATCAACTCATGTAAGTTATTCAAGATATTTTATTATATATATTATATTTTATATTATATTTTATATATATATTTGCTTATAGAATTGATGCTAAAAATACATATAATAACTAAAAATAATTTTAAAAGTCGTATGGATTGAAATTCTAAAGACCGAGGGTCGAATTCCGAAGAGAGTATAAGAAAAATAAAATAAATACATATTAAAAAAGTAAAAAAACAATATAAAATTGAAATATTTTTTCTACTTCAAAAAAATTTGATTAAATTTTAATCTAAAATGCATTGATTTTAGTTAAACCGTCATTGGACGAAATACTTGATTTTATGCATTTTTACTTGATTGTAGCACGTTTTTTTATCTCAGTAAAATATAGAAATTGAAACAAGTCCGCGGTGTTTTCTACAATGACTCAATGATCTACTTAAATTGTTTACGTATTAGGAATTAAATTATAAATACTATGGAACCATTTTTTTTCGGGAATATACATTTAATTTTGAATAAAATGGTTACAAACTTATTTACAACGTGAAAGGAAAAGTTTGGCTCCATAAGAGTTCATTTGAATAAACTTCATATAGGCATACAATTTAAGCTTGAAAAAAGTCCTCGAAAATTAATTAAACCTTTAAGACTAGACTATTTCAAAAACTAAGAAAGAATATCCTTTTTTGGAAAAAAAAAATTTGTGTAGCTTAGTTTATATTGCTTTCAACTTAATAAAATACTTTTTGATTAAAATTATTTACTTTTTATGGAAATTGTGTAAAAAAAAAAACTTTCTTTTTTAAATATAATACATACAATGTTGAAAACAAACAGTAGGTATAAATGAGCGACAAACATATTAAAATATTATAAACATTTAAGCATTTTTAGCTTCACATTTATTATGAACGTATAAATGTAAAATAAAAGTTGCAATTAAATAAAAAATTAATCATTTTTTTTATATCTCGGCAAAAAAAAAAACACAAATAACACAAATGGTCGGATTATTCCATTAACTTGTATTTATATTATTTATACTGTGTATTATAGCCTTTTGTAACATTCACGTTTTCTTAAGAACCATTGTCCAAGAAAAAATTTATTACTACGGTCGTTGTAATTTTTTCTTATTTTTTCAAGAATTTAATGTTAAACAGAAGATATATATATTTAACAATTAATTTAAGAACTTTTTTTGCTTTTTCAGAATTTTTTATTATCCAAAAAAAAAATAAAAAAAATTAAACATGAAAAAAAAAAAAACAAAATTTTAATTATAATTATATCTGTTTGTTCTATCTAAAACTTTTTTATCTTAAATGATTTAGATACCTATATATTAAGTTAATAATATTGAGATTATTTCAGAACAAATTTTTTTTTTGCCATTGTAAAATAGTGCTAATATCACTTAATTATTACTTTTATTAAAAAAAAATATTATGTTAAACCAATAAAATAATTTTAAAATTGTTCATGTTATTTCAAAATAATATTTATAAAGCGGGTATTTCATATAGTTGGCTGAAACATATTTAAGAAAAAACAACATTACAAAAAGTTTATCATATATATCAGCAGCTTATATATATCAGCAGGAGTGTGCAAAATTTTTGAAACCAATATTATTATTATAAAAAACATCAAAATAATTATATAATAATATATTTCTATGTGAAAAATATAATACGTTAATAAATATTATTTGCAATACTTCATACTTAAGGGCTAAATTATGCTCATTTATGAGGGGCGCGATCTAAAAAGTTTCAAAACCTCTGATATATATCATAGACTAGGGAATAAACCTTAAAATTCCGATTATCTCTATACTTGGGAATTATGCAAAATATCCGGGCGAGTATTTATTTCTTTTTTTATGCTAATAGTTGGAAGAATTTTTTATTATTTTGATTACTAAACAACTCAATCTACATTTACGACGATTTTTCTGTGAACCGGAATCGAAAATGCACGTTCAAGTTGTAGTAATACAACGTGCATCTTTTGATGAAGAAGACACTCGTCATAACTCGTTCAACATTTTTATTACTACCAAAACAGATCCACGAATCAACACAATTCGAAAAAGAGCTGAAAATTATTGAAGGAAATGGGAAGAGTAACAGGATCAATTATACCAAGCGCCACTTTTCACCATAAAACCTATTATAGTGGATTGCGAAAAGATTTTTTCCATTGCGGGAAATAGAAAAATACGTTCCAAATTGACTGCCGAAACTCTTAGTGGTTTTAGTATTTTTAAAGTATATTTTTAACAATCAAAACTCAACTGATCTTATCAACTATTTTTGTTACTAAAATAACTATACATTAAAACAAAATGTTTCTATATCTTACCTAATTATATTATTTAATGGAATTAGCTATATATTATTTAATGCAATAAAAATTTATTAAATTATTAATTATTAAATTTATTAATTCGAATGAACTATAACTAATGAACTATTATTAATTTTCATAATACACAAAAACATATTTATTAACTTTTATTTTTATTGTTTCATTACCCGAATAGCCCAGGTAACTCGAAATACCCGGGTAGTATAGTTCTCGAGTAATTGTGTTTCCTATCATTGCCCTATAATTTTATTGTTTTCCTTTTTAACTATAGATATTAAATTTTTAAGTAAAAGAAAATAAATTACTTTTATTTGCATTTTGATGATGAACCCAACAAAAATACTTTATTATATATATACTTTTGACGTTCATCGCCCCTTAAGGGGACTTGGTACCAGTTTGAATTTTTTGTCCCAAATTTTTTTTGAAAAGCAGTTTTAGATTATTTTAAAGTTAAATTTAGAAAAAACATTTCATTCACAACCTCCGAACTGTTTGATACTTTAAAAGGGTATAGGACTTTTTAGAATCGGTTAAGGCTAAGTGCTCGAAATCTCTTTAAAACCATTGTTATGTGTCACAAAATGGTTTTGAAGAGATTTCGAGCACTTATCATTAACCGATTCTAAAAAGTTTTATGTCATTTTAAACTATGAAACATTCCTAAGGTTGTGAAAGAAATGTTTTTTTTTAAATTAAACTTTAAAATAATCTAAAACGACAATCAAATTTTGGGACAAAAAATCCAAACTGGTACCAAGTCTTCTTAAACTCAACGCCAAATTAATTGGGTAAACATACATTCTTTGAAATTGATTACTCCTGGATGAACAAAATTGAAGAGGTTCAACTTTCCATGCTTCGTCAAGAGTGAACGTGTAAACAAAAAGTGAATTCCTTTTGCAAAATGCCGCATTCGTTATCATTCAGGATCAGGGCTGCCATATCGTGGAATAAGGGACTTAGAGTTCGAGAAAATTGAAATAGGTCGATTTAAAATTAAATAAGTTTTTTCCCCTAATTTTGTTATTTAAAATTTTAACATGCAAAAATGTCTTCTGAAAAGAGCATTAGACTACGTACAGATTTGTTTCGATAACGAAAATAAATGTCCAGGAAAATGTTTTAGATTAGTTTAGAGTTCGGGTCTAGGAAAGAAACATAAAAATGATTTCGATCCGCTTTATTTTCAAAAATAAACAATCTCTGCTACTTAAGATTTTAATATTTTGATCACGTTATATTTTTAATTAATATTTTGTGGCTTAAGGTCTGTAAGCCTTGCCAAATGCTTGAATCATTCATTTTTAGATGAGATTCAAAATTAGAACATACTCGTCATTAGCATAAAATTCAGATTTGTAAATATAGTTTTTTTATACCACATAAATATGTATATACACTAGAATTATACAAATTCATCCAGAACTATTAAAAAAATAATGTGAGATAAAAAAAATTAAACTTTATTTTTTACCACATAATCTATTAAGCTAGTCTAGTCTAGGATTTTTCACGTCAACATTATTTAATATATATTATGTATATGTAATTCCAGTTTATATATATATATCTTGATTAACGTGGAACTGTAAAATACTAAAAATAATATTTTAAATATTATTATCTTTAAAATAACAATCTTTCTCATCATTTGAGTTTTTTTACATTTTAAAAAGTTCAAAAAACTTTTTATAAAAAGATTTGTGAACATTTTTAAGCATCTTGAAGATATTTTAATTTCATCTTTTAACTATCATAATGCGCACAATTTAACATGATAATAATATAATATGATTTTAATCTGAAGTATATTTTCATTTTTTGTGTTCCATAATTTAAACCGACTTATAAATATAGAATGAATGACCCATTAAATAAAATAGGAAATGCAAAAATTATGTTTGCGGTATAAAATCGTAGTTTTAATGAAAAAAAAAAAAAAATTAAAACTGATCAAAGTAAATCTTGACGCTTTATTCGTTCTAAACATGAAACAACAATAATTTTGAATTCTAAGATAAGATAAACCCTAATTAATCTCAAAGAAAATAATATACAGTACAGTGTAGAGAATAGAAGAAGATCACAATCATAAGAAACTGGCAGTATACGCCGTTTTAAAAGGAGTATGTAATATTCTTACCAACAGCAAACTTTGGAAATCAGTGTTATTTAACAAGGTTGATATATCTAAAAATTTGTTGCTTTTCTTTTGTGCAATGAAAAAAATTGGAAATTTGAGTGCGTCCCCCTTATTAATAAGGTTGATATCTAAATTTGTTTCTTGTGATTAAAGGTATAATTTTTCACTGAACTTACTATAAATGAATGCCATTAACTTTGTAAATAAGTTTTATTAGCAAAGATTTTTTGATAGGAAAGTAAAATTTTATTATTTAATCTTTGTACCTTTGTCAGCATTTAAAATATTACATACAATTATGTTTGTTCTATGTATGTTGTACGATTCATATATAAATAAAAATCTAGTATATAAATTATAATTTTTTTATTTTAAAAGATCTATTGATCTTATTTAAATTTAAAATTTCAACCAAAAAATTAATAACCAAACATTTTATATAGTTAAATTATAACAATTTTTTTTTTTTTTATCTTTATATTCAACTTTAAAATAATATAAATAATATGTAAATTAAGTTCAACAGACATAATATTACTAGAAAATTGGTAAATTATGCCATCATTCACAATAACTGTGAACATAGCAACATTTTATTTCTTTATTTAACGCGCTAATAAATTGATAAATTTGTCTTGTAGGTGTTATATGTTCTTATTAAAAAATAATTTACATAAAAATGGTTAAATTTTAAATAACTTAATTTAAAAAAAAAAAAAAAATCAAAAAAAAACTTTTGCTCCAGTATTGATTAGAAAATTATGCAAAATAATACAACTATATGCATTTATAATAAAAAAAAACAAAATCATCGTCTCTTTGACAAACCTTTAAGTAATAATAATTAATATGAGTCATAATTTTCATACTTTATCGATATTTATTTTTATTCGGTATATCTCTATACGGTGTTCATGATGTTCATGAATTTTTATAAAAAAAAAAGTCGTTAAGGCTTAAAAATAATTAAATTAAGGCGCACCTGAAAACAAAACTCTTTAGCTTAGATTTTCGATTTAGTACGCTTAATCTAACAGCAACCTGTTCAAATTTACTGTTTTAAAAGTATATGTTGATCTTTAGTACTTCTTGCTAATATTGAATATTAATAAAAGCTAAATGTACCTTCTGAATTAAAAAAACTAAGTAGAAAAATAAACAGATAGTTCTAATATTAAAAACTAGTCGATTGTAAGCCGCCTAAGGCGCCCGTTGAACACTCATGCTAATTGTTTTTAATTCATAACCTCTTCATAAACTATATTACGCGTGAATTGCCGATGGTCATTCAATAATCTTCCCTGCTGTGGATTTGATACAATGTGTACCTTCACTTGACTTGCCATTCTTGAGCGTGACAAAGCCACATAAAGTTGACCGTGTGAAAATACGGTACTAATCAAAAAGGAAGTTCCATTCAACACGGAAAACATAAAGATAAAAAAATATTTGATAAAAAAAAAAAATAAATAAATAAATAAAAAAAAGCAAATGTCGACTAACTGTGGAAGAGGAATTCGTTCTTAAAGCACGCTTTAGACCTCTGGCGAAAACGAAAACGAAAAAACCTTTTTTCGCCAATAACTTATTAAATATAAAAAGTTTTGTCCAGAAATTTTGTCAGTCGGTAACAGATAAATTAATGAATAATTTCTATTATTAAAAAACATATTTTAAATTTATTAAATATGTTTAATTTTCATTTTCGTTTATATTTAAAATATTTCAAGACGAAATTATTTTTAATATATGTATAAACCAAATGAAAATTAAACATATTAAACATATTTAATAAATTTAAAATATGTTTTTTAATAATAGAAATTATTAATTAATTTATCTGTTACCGACTGACAAAATTTCCGGACAAAACTTTTTATATTTAAAAAGTTATTGGCGAAAAAAGGTTTTTCCGTTTTTGTTTTCGCAAGAGGTCTAAAGCGTGCTTAAGAGTGAGTTTTGTGAAAACAAAAAAAAAAACACGAAGCAGTCATAAGAACTGCCGAAAGAAGTTAATACTTAAAAGCTTTACTATGAATTAACAGTGGCTACAAATAATGGACTGCTTTTTCACTGATTTTTTATTTTAATTTACATTTTGTACTGAATAGTCCATTATTTGTAGCCACTGTTATTTTACAGTAAAGCTTTTAAGTATTAACTTCTTTCGGCAGTTTTTATGACTGCTTCGTGTTTTTTGTAAATTTTAAGCCGGGACGACCTAACCGCAGCCAAAATTTTTGGTCAGGTAATCTTTATTTCACCGAAGCCACCTATTTTGAAAAAAAAAATTTTTTGTAAATTTTGAGCCGCGACGACCCTAATCGTAGCTCCCTATCCAAAATTTTTGGTCAGGTAATCTTTATTTCACCGAAGCTACCTATTTTGAAAAAAAAAATTTTTTCTAAATTTTGAGCCGGGAAGACCCTAACCGCAGCTCCCTACCCAAAAATTTTGGTCAGATATTCTTTATTTCATCAGAGCTAGAATACGATTCAAATCACTTGACCAATCCGTTATGCAAAGCTTTCCCTTTCCATTACAAAATTCCATACAAAATTGCATGAGCTTTTTTTCTTAAATAATTTCCCCTAAATTTTGTACGGAATTTTGTAATGGAAAGGGAAAGCTTTGCATAACGGATTGGTCAAGTGATTTGAATCGTACTCTACCTATTATGAAAAAAAATTTTTTTTAATTTTAAATAATTTGAAAAACCAAAGATTTTTAAAAAATAATTTGAATTTAAATTTATCGCGCCAAATTATTTTGTTTTTATAAATGACAAAAATTATTATTGAGTGGACTTTTTTATTTTAGAGTTTTGAAACGTCAAAAACGCATTTCGTTTCGAACTCGAATGAGTCTCCGAAAAAAAATGTTTACCCTCTAAGAAGTATTAACTTCAATAAATTTTTATTTCTTTTCAGAACACTCAAAATTAGCCGACAGTTGCTTTTTTTTTTCTTAGGAATTTTTGAAAAATTTAATAAATTTAAAATGTTTTTTAATAATAGAAATTATTCATTAATTTGTCTGAACCCCTGCAGAAATCGAGCTGAAACTCTTATTTTCCTACTTTAACTATATGGGCTTTGAAACAAAAATCCCGATTCCTACAGTGGGGTAAGAAAAATGGGAAAATGAAATTTTGAAAAAAAATATAATTTTTTTCACATAAAACTCACAACTTTCGAGTCCCTCAACGGACTGAAAGTTTAAGAAAGTTTATATTCAGGACATAAGCTTTAAAAAAAAAATACATAGAATATTACCTCAACTGATAATGATAAATGCCACTGAACTGATATAATGAATTGGCTATTTAATTTTTATTTAAATTTCTAGCAATAAATTAATTTTATGTATTTTTATTATAATAAAATAATAATTATAAGAAAACAAATTCAAAAAAAATTTCAACTTCAAATTTAAGTGTGTGCATTTAATGTGTGTGTAATTTTTGTGTAGCATATGTGGATGATGTGATGCATGTGATGCATCATATAACCACACCACCATGTTACCGTATTTTCATGTTATCGTATTGCCATGTTACCATATTACAAATTTATTTTTCAGGAGCAAAGTTATGTCAGAAAAAAAAAAAAAAAATCTTGAAATCAAGATTTTTTGAAAAAAAAAAATCTGGACAATTTTCAAAACTTTGATTCCTAGTTTCCAAATAAAGAATTTGTTTTTTTTTTTTTTTTTTATTAAAAAAAAACAAATTAACACATAATCCCTTCTTGGGCTTATAAATTAGAAAAATTTTACAGGTTTTAGTTACATTTTCAGTTACATTTTGCATACATATTTGATTTTAAACCTAAATGAAAATAATAAACTTGTGTAATTAGAAAAGAATTAAATTAAGATTTTTGCTCAAAAGTTGGGCAAAAATTTTTGAAAATCAAAAAAATCTTGAATTCTGGCATCACTGGCGCATAGAAAAAATAACAATAAAAAAAAAAAAAATTGCGTTAATGGATCAGCCAGTCAGCCAGTCAATCAGTGATGAGCGTAAATATTTATATTTATATTAATGCGTTGGGGATCGTTATGTTGTATTTAGTGCTATAGAATTTAGATCACTAAATGGAGTATTATATGCGTCAATACACATGCAATCATTTAGATGCATCTGCGTAAATAATGAAAAAATTTAGATGCATCAGCGTAAATAATGAAAAAATTTAGATGCATCAGCGTAAATAATGAAATCATTTAGTTGTTTCGTATTGAATATTACGTAATACCTAAACAAACATAATATCTCTCACAATATTTCAATACAGCCAAATCCAAAAAAAAAAAAAAAGAGAAAAAATGAGAAGAAAAAATATTCTCTCTTTGCAACTACCTCTCCCCTACTCATTAAAACAGTATATTGGATATGTAAACAAAATTTGTTATACAACTCGTTCTGTATTTACACAAAAATACATTGACACTTGTCAATTTATATCACTCGACTTTCGGTCTCGTGATATAAGTATTGACTCGTGTCAATGTATTTTTGTGTATACAGAACTCTTAATTAATAACAAATTTAGTTTACATATTCAATAATCTACTATTATCGCACATGTCACTTGGAAGAAAAATACATTCGAACCGCAACATTATATACACCTAATTGAGTTAAAAAATTGAACGAACGTCAACACAACTGCAGAATTAGTAACAACAGTTATAACGATTAAACATGAAAGTAATACAAGGTCAAGTAATACCAGCGCCAAGCACACCAGCGCCACACAATTTGGTAAAACTTTTTGAAAGGAAAACATTATTATATGCGATCAATATTAACCGAACTGATTGCTCGGTAACCGAACTGATTGCTCGGTAAAGCAAAAGGAGAAAACTTGTTTAAATTCCACTTAAATCGACTTGATTTAAGTGCTAATGTTGATAAGAAAAATCTCAATTTGTTGAAATTTCTTATATGTATACATATATATATTATTATAATAATAAGGGTCTAAACGACGACATGCTTGCCTTCTAAAAAATAACACAATAAACTTGAGTAAAAATTAGTAGTAGTAGTAGTAATAATAGTAATAGTGTATTTCATTTTCTTGTAAAGTTCAGTACATAATATTTTATTTTAACTTAAGAACTATATAGAAACTTATAATCTATAAAAAAAAAAACTTATAATGCACAAAAAATGAAATAAACTCAACATTGACAAAAGTTGTCGTCTGTTGTGAGAGACTAAAAAAAACTGCGAAATTTTTCTTTTCGTTTATAATCAATAGAACGAAATTTAATAACCAAATTATATATATATTTAATAATATATATTTAATAAAAGTTTTGAATCCTACAAAACGCCATAACAAAGAAAAAAGAAGTACAAAACTAGTAGTTAAATCAAAAATTAAATTCGTCGACAAGCCGAATTCTGTACATAAAAGCCATGCTAACAAATTTATACAAACCATCCCAACCAACATCTGAAAGTCCATTTAATAAATCTAAGATTTCTTCCATATCCAAATTATTTTTTTGCAAGTATTTTCTACGAAATTCAGATAAGATTGGACAAATACCAACAAAATGCACAATATCTTCTACAGCATTTAGATCACAGAGTGAACACCTCTGACTGTTTGAGACTCTACTAGTCGAATTTAGCCCCACTAACCCGCTTCTGACTTTAAAAATCCAAGCGATCTTTGATTTTGAAAATTTATTTTGAAAATAGTTAACGCCGACTGTACTATCTAGGAATTTATAAATTCCATGTGAACTGATTTTAGCTCTTTCCTCATTAATTTTAATTTTTTCGCTCCTTAAGTGAACTAAAGTTTTATTGATTGAATCTTTCCAATCATCTTCAAAAAAAGGGACTGAGCTCCAATCGAATGCATCCTCAGAAAGTTCTCCCCACCTCCTGAACCAGTACGTGTTTTTTTCCAGGATTTTTTTTGACAATATATGGGGTAATCTAGAAACTTCATATTTAAATAGTGTTTTGACAACATATTCCATATGCAACTTTAAAGTATAAAGGTGCAAATCCAAAATTCCGGTCTCTAAATCTAAAATGTAATTAGGGGTCCATTGTGGCAAACCAAATAATCTTTTTATAAAAAACCTTTGAAACCTATCCACCTCTTCGAAATTTCCAAAGCCCCAGACCTGCGCAGCATAACAATAAATTGCCCGCGAAACTGCCTCGAAGAGTTTGTACTTAGATCCGAAATCTATATTTCTCTTCCCAAAAAAGGTTCCCCATATATTATTGATATTATTTTTAGCTTTACCTTCTCTCAGCTTTAAATGCTGTCCTATTACCAAGCCAGGAGTAAGATGTACTCCAAGGTAACAGTAGCTGCTCACTATTTCAATTTCACTTCCTGAGAAGAACCACTTTTCGATTTTCGATCGTCTACCCTTACCAAAAACCATTACTTTGGATTTGTCCATATTCACTGTAAGATTCCACATCTTACAGTAAATCTCCAAGTTTCCGATCATTCGCTGCAGCTCCGCCGCATCGTCAGCCAGAATCACGCAATCATCGGCGTACATGAGAACCCGAACCAGCAAGTCATCAATCTTAAGCCCTCCCCCCAAAAAATCATGTAAATCATTCAGAAACAAAGCAAAAAGCAGAGGCGAAAGAATACAACCCTGTTTCACACCCATCTTTGTATCAAACAATTCTGACAATTCCTGCCCGTCCCAGACTGCCGCTTTATTTTCTACATAAAGATTTTTTATGAGATTCAGAAACTTCGTAGCCACGCCCATGCAGCTTAGTTTGTAAAAAAGTGCCTTACGATCAATAGAATCAAAAGCTGCCTTAAAATCTACAAAGAAACAGTACACCTTTTTATTCTCAAGATTTTTTAACTTAATAACATTAAACAAATTAAAGATATTATCTACAGTCGAGTAATTAGGTCTGAATCCGGACTGATACTCATTTAATATTTTGTGTTTGCATACCCAAGACTCCAATCTGTTTTGCAGAATACCCATCAGAATTTTCGCGACACAATTCATAAAAGAAATGCCACGATAATTTTCAACTCTATTGGGATCGTTTTTTTTAAATATTGGAAATATCACAGCATTATTAAACGAATTCTCCGTTTCGCCTGACTGCAACATTTTATCGTAGACCAAGGCCAAGCGATCAACAAAGTTTTCCGGAGCATGGATAAAGAATTCATAGGGAACCCGATCCTGTCCTGGTGCCTTGTTTGCTTTTACTTTCTTCAAAAACTTTATAATTTCATCGGCTGCAATTTGTTTATCCAAAATTTGATCATGAAGGAAAGGAACTGCGTATTGGATAGGAGGTGCCAGAATAGGTGGGTTCAGCAGGAGAGAAAAGTATTCTTTGAAATCCCTGGCTCTTAAATCACCCCCTATTTTAAATTCTTTTTTCTTGAGTTCCTTAACCAGCTTCCACCAATCTTCTGAATTTTTAACTTTATTTATTTTTTGTAGTAATACGCTATTGTATTGTGCTTTTTTAACTCTACACAGATTTTTATAATAGTGATTTGCTTCTAAATATCTTTCTTTATTACTATGCTCATTACAGTTTCTCCATACCTTTAAAAAATACAAACTTAATTTTCTGGAATTGTGACATTCAAGGTCAAACCATTTCTGCTTAAAATTAATCAAATTATTTGAGGCTTGAGGATGCAGTGAGCTTTTTATGGAACCAACAAGAGCTCCTGCCGATAATTCAGACTCTGATAATTGATTTACATTAAATTCTAATTTTTTCCTAAAATCCTGCAACACATTCTGATTAAATCTTAATTTAGGTAAAAGTTTAAGTTTATTATTTCCTTTCTCCCCGCTTTTCAAGTTTAACTTTAAAACTATTGGGAGATGGTCAGACCAGATCTGCTCCTCTACAGTCAGACTCTTAACTATAGGTAACACATCCAAAGAAACTGAACATAAATCAATAACTGACGAGCCTAGAGATGATATGTACGTCCATTGCCCTTCCTTATCTCCTTCACATCTACCATTCAAAATAACCAACCCATAGTCGTTACAAAATTCTATAAAATCTTTACCTCTTTTATTAACTACAATATCTTTAGAAACACGAGTCATCGATATTCTATCACTATCTATACAATCATTGGTATAAGATTGATTCAACTGACCCAGTCGAGCATTACAATCCCCCATTAAGATCGAAGGAGAGTCTAGCTGTTGGAAAACAATTTTCAAATCATCTAATTGTGAACTCCATGTTTCGTTTCTTAAATAAGTAGGCACGATAGAGTATACTTCACTATTTGCAGTTATTAAGGAGAGAAATTCAATATTATTTGTTACTTTAAATTCAATCTTACAACCCTTATCTACTATATTCTCATTAAATCCATAAAGACCTCCTCCAATGGCTCTTCCATGTACATTGACACGATGTGCCGGTCTCCAATATAACTTAAAATCAGGGAAATATTTGTAATACAGCTGGTAGTTTTTTTCTTCTACATGCGTTTCATGAAGTACAAAAATATCGTGCCCCCTCAAATACCTAAAAAACTCGGAAAATAGAAACTTGTTAGCAAGACCATGACAATTATAAGACACAATTTTAATAAGATCGTAATTTTCTTTTTTTTCAGATATATTATTTACCTTCACTTTACCTTCTTCTTTCTCCACCAACGAATTATATTTTTCAAAACCTTTTTTATTCATGACAATATTTTTAGTTTTATAAATTTTCTTACTCAAAACATTATTTTTTTTCCTATTAATTTTTTTATTTTTATATTTAGAATTCAAGAAATCTTTAATACTAATCTCACTCCAGACGACCCTATACTATTTTCTATAACTAATATTTTTCTGAACTAATAATTTCAAATCAAAATTTACATTGCTAAAAGTATTGCTATAAATTTCACACATTATCTTTTTCCCATCATTATCAGCATCACATTGCAGGACATCTCCCTTCCAATAAAACACCTTCCCATCAATTCTTAGTTGATCACCACGCACTACGATTTTCTTCGAATTATCAATTTTCGTAATATCCGACCTCAATTGCAACATGGCCGATCTTCTTTTTATGCCTTCAGCAGGCAAATCTTTTTCCAGGAAAATTCCTGTACCTTTCAAAAGCTTAGATGATATAAACAGATCTTTTACTACACCAGCATCTTTTAATTCAACTAAAACCGTCATCTTATCTCTATGCTCATTTAACTTTTTCGCATAGTTAACCTGTATATCTTTCTGCATCACATTTTTGAAAAAACTACTTGCTTCGTCCATTGCATTGTTACCACGTTTTAGGCCTCTAATTAAGATATTGGAACTTTTGGCAGTTTTTTCCAAAATTTGGACCATTGTCCTCATTTTTGTGGCTTCCGACTTTACTTCCATTAATTCATTTTTGAGCATAGAATTTTCCAGGCGGATTTCATCAATAAGTTTGCTGTGTTCCTCAATTTTCGACGAAATCAAGTGTACCGATTTTTCGAAAAGTTCACTGAACATATTTTTAAGCAGCTCTTCCAATGTTCCGCAAGTAATATTACCAACTGGAACACTTTTGTCAATCTGTCTGAACGTCATATTTGTTTTCACCTTCTTTGTATGCACTGCTTCACTTTCAGGAGAAGATAATTCACTATATAATCTTTTTTCCAGCTTAGCAATTATTATTACCACCAAAACAAACTGACCTTCAAACTTTAAAAAATGTGATTTTTTTTTTTTTCTTTCTGTTTCTTAATTTTAATGCAATATTATTTTTTTCTTTTTTATTATACTTTTTTCTATTGATTCTAGCAAAGATGAATTTGTGATAGATAATTATGATCAATAATTTCAACAATACTATTGTTTAAATTTTTTTTTATTTTTCTGCTTTATAAAGTTTAATAATAATTATTTTGATTTTGTTATTTGACTATTTATTTTAAATTTAATAAATAATTCACCGCAAAAAAAAAAATAAATAAAACAAACGTCTGTTCCTAATGAAGGCTAAACTCTCAAAAATTAAACAACAATACATATTTCAATCACATGACCCATGGGTTAAAATTCAATTTTTATGAATATGGACCACTAAGAATTTATTATTTATCTAATAAATGTCATTGCCCGGTGTGTAAAAAAGTACGTAACAAATAATGAGTTTGTTTTGTTGGGTTTATTTTAATGTTTTCGATGATTTGTTTTCCTGACAGCCCTATTAATTTTAGATGATAGAATATAATTGAATATGATATCTAAATACCTACTTCAGATTGGCACAGATGACGCGGTTATCTGAATTAAGCTCATTAATAATTACTAAGTTAATTTAAGATAATTTGATAACTAAGATAAAAATTCAATTCAACACAATATTATTAATATTGAATATTATATTTATGATTATTAATAATTTTGTTTAGAAGAAAGACGATAATTTCAAATGCACCTGATATGTGTAATTTAAAAGTTAATATGTACTTTAATTCTTTAATACTTTCAAATCTAGTACACATAACAATTATGTATATCATTGTTGTTTAAAATGTATGTATATACCTACAAAATAATAATAGTGGAATGAACTTTAAAATATAATGTCTGTTCAAATATTCAATTAGATGTAAATCGAAAATCTTATTTAAAAATTCCGTCTCATATTTTCGTCATCCATTTTTAAATGGAATTCCGGTACAGGATTTTTTTTTTTAGGTATATAAAATTTGTAGACAGAAAGACTTTGTTAATATTTAACTTGAAGACATATTTTTTTGTTTTTGTGATAAGTACATGGAAACTTATACAACAAAATTGAAGAATTTTCCATTAATAAATATTTAATCAACCCTCTAGTTGAATTAATGATTTCTGACGAATACAGTTCAATAACACAGAATTTTTTTGAAATCTTTTCTATTAAGAATTAAAATGAATAAATGAACATTGAACTTTTGAGATCTAGTGCTAGAGACCTTTTCGAATTTAGTCGCATTGGCTGCTTTTAAGATTCTAAGTGAACATTTTTATGAACGAAGTATATGTATGTGAGAAACTTTAACTAAAGTGCTTCTCAAAGCAGCACCATTATAATTTCATACGAGGTTAAAAAAAACCTGATACTCTTAGAAAATAAGTTTTGTGTCCCAATTAAAAATTTGTTTGCTATGGAAAATAAAGATTCAATTCAATTTCGATAAATCTGAAGATTTTTTTTGATATTGAAACAATATATTATTTTTGAAACCGAAATTCCAACGTGAATAATTTCATGATTTTTTTTGCTATGTGCTATTTTAATAAAATTAAACTTTACTTATAAACAAAATGAAATATTTTTTCTTCAATGCAATATATTTTTTCTTCCATGCAATATATTTTGGCAGTCCAATCATTCTAGGTAAATAAACATTTTGGACAAAACAAATAATTTGGAATTGATAAACTTTATCGCAAAAACATATTGAAAACAAACGCAAAAATTACAATTCAAACACACATAAATTATAAACGAATAATGAATGAATTAAAAAAAATAACAGCATCAATCACGTTATATTTATGTGTAATAACACTTAGAAGACATGTGATCAGTTCGAAATACTTATATAATAACAAGTGGAAATATTATAGAACGGTGAATAAAAGAAAATGAAGTATGGATCGCTTTTTCAACATTTCGTTTGATATTTTTACAATAAAGATCTACTCGTATATAAATTTTTGTCGAGCTTGAAGCTCTCAGTTCTAACTATTTTTTATAGGGTTATTTTACCGACATTTTCATCCGAATCCATTAAAACTTAAAATAAAGAACACTTGGCCAGTTAACAGCTTGTAACTCGAAAATTAGGAATCGCAGAATCTCATTCTTTAGCTGAGATCAAATAAGATTAGGGGGATTTAAGCGTTAATAGTTTATTAATTATCTGCATGAGCATGAGTATTAGTGACAGACGACGATCGGATATTTAAGATCGTTTTTGGCAATTGACTGATGGAAAATTGACTGAAAACACGGCGAAGTTTTACCTTATTTATGTAAAAAATTTTAAATTAATTTGCTTCTTCTGCCAACATAATTGACATTCTTCATTAGTCAATTGCTTCGATTTGTTATAATGTGTTCTTTGTGAATTCACATTATTTGGGTTCACTTTTGGGTCTTCAAATTCCAATTTAATGCCTTGTTTCCACTTTGCATACATACTAACAAGATTAAATATATAAAACATTTGGTTCTAATAACAAAAATCATTAAATGTTATTTTTTAAGAAGTTCTAATAAAAAGTGAACATTTGCTTTGTTTTAAATCTGGCCTGGCCAACCCGAGGCATGCGGACCGTTATGTATTTTTATGCGGCCCGTTGTATGATTATTATTCGCTGTTAAAAAAATTTACTACAAAATTCATTATTAAAAAGTTTTTATTATGTTCTTTTAGTCCGTTTCATCATAATTTTTGTAAAAAGATTACCTTCAGATCTTCATTAGTTTTTTTTTATTGATTTTGATTGCGGAAAAGTATCCTAACTTAAGATTATTTGCTAAAAAAATTGTAAGCGCCTTCGGATCTACATAATGTTTGTGAAGCTTTTTTTCAAAAATGAAATTTAATAAAAGTATATTTAGCGCTTCTTTAACAGACTATCTTGAAAACCAATTATATTGTGCAACTACCAAAATTGATGTAGATTCAAAAACATTGAGCGATCGCAAAAAAAAAGCAAATATCCATTAATAAATATTATATTTAAGTATATACTGTGATAATAAAACTAAATGGTTCAATAAAAAATGTTCTTGAAACAATAAAAAAAATCTACTGTGAATATAAAAATAAATGTTTTTTGAAATAATTAAAATAAATATATGGCACTGAGTAATACAAATAAATGCTAAAAAACAAAAAATAGTTTTTTCATATAATATATAGCCTGCTGAAAATTTTAGATAAAAAATTTGGCCCTAAGAGCGATTTAGGTTGGCCAGGCCTGTTTTAAATAGTTATTGACAATTTTCAGTATGTAAGTTAACTGTTACAAATTTAATATGTATAAGATATATACATTATGTATTTGGCTTTATTATTATAAATTTTGTTATTCGCCAACATTTGATAAAAAAATTTATAATATCAAGGTACATATGTTAATTTAGAAGAAAATTTAAATATAAAATAAATATGTCGGATAAATGCTTTGAACAAAATAAAAACTTTCCGACTAAAATTAATTTTTTTCATAATTCAAGTAATTCAACTAAAAAAAATTATTATTAATTGAAAATCATTATATGAATTCAATTTAAGTATTGAAAGGTAAAGATTTCTAACATTTATTGTGAGCTAAATTTATGTTTTTAGAGCCATTAATTTGCATTTGAAAAATTTTCATCTCAAGCTAGAGTAGATAATTATGGACATGGCTGAACAAAAAAAAGTAGAATTTTAAATATAATTCTTGTTAATTCCGCCGAAGGTGAAAGAAGATTCATCGTAATGAATAATGTATATTGACAAACGCAGTTCGTTACTTATAGAGACTACAAATAATTTAATGAGAATGAGTTTAATGCGAATCTTATATTCTTTTTTAACCTATTTATCTAAACTAAGTAAGGAACCCTATTAATGGCAATAAAGAAATTAATGAAAAAAATAAATATATATAATTTAGAACATAAATTTCAGTTGAGAACTTATTTTAATTTTGAGGATAATATAATAATATATAAGGCCAATCGAGTACATATTAAAATATTTCTTAATAGTTTGAATAGAAGAAAAATTAAAAGTATCTACATACATACATATACAAGCAGTGGTGATATTGGAAATAATTAACCACCGATACGTTTGGAAAAAGAAATTTGAGACACCCATAATGTCTATGAAGTAAAAACAGTTAAATATGAAATATTTAATTCAATAACTGTCAGATATATCTTATTTTGCACATGTATCACTGGCCACATGATTGTCTTATGATTTCACATGTGACAAGCATCAAATTCTTATATCGAATCTCCCATTAAACTAATTGTCGTTAAATTGTTTCTAGTTTCTATAAAAAATAAACAGTTTCGTTCAGGATATAGCTCAAGGTGCTGAAACCACTTGATTCGGCAGAATTAGCATGAATCACTTTAAAAATTCTCTTTTGCTATACTTTACCGTACCCCTGAATATCAGCACTGCATACAAGTAGTAACTACTTACGAAATTTTTCCCATGTTTTGCCACATGTTCTTTTTATATTATCTAAACCTCATTGACGAATTTAGATTTTAATATTAAAATTTATAAACACATGAAGTGTTAAATAACAGTTTAAAAATGAATTGCAAATACTGCGTTGTCTAGCTAAAGTACTCTAACATATTTAATTTAAATAAAAAATAATCAATATAAATTAAGGGCATTGACTGGCAGTTCAATGAATATAATCTTTTTCTGTTAAGTCTTTTTTTTTTTTTTTAATTGAATTTTTAATATCGTGCCTAGTTTTAACATAGAATACGAAGAATGAACCGTTAAGGAAATATTTATGATCATATAACATTATTTTTGCATTTTGGAGTTTTCTGCATTTTAATTTTTGTTTATATTTGAGTTAGTTCGTGTAAATTGCTCATGTTATGTGTTTCATCATTGTAGACAAATTAGAAAATCATCGCGAAGAGTCAGAAGTATGAATTGATAAAACAGAAATTATTTAAGCTGATAATCATGTTAGCAGGAGAATAATCGTAGCAAATAGCAATAATTCTTGAAAGATAAAAGGACCAGATGACAAAAGTGAAGAACTAAACTACTTAGTTCAAAATCGTTAAATTTAATTTTGTGTTATCGTATAGCAAATGGAAGTTAGTTTAATGTTTATTATTCTGCTTCATTCAATTAACTAACAGATTGAAAATTAAAATCAGTTTATTATAGTTATTTCTTATACACAGATATTACAGGTACGTTGACCATAATTATCAACCAAAATAGAGCAAACGGGAATTTTGTTTTTTAATTAAATGTAGACTGTAACTCTCTTTGTAAGCAAAGAGACCAATTAAAATAGAGTAGTTATATTTTCTTCATTATTGCTTCTTCATAAATATTCGTGAATATCCTTTTTTAGCTTCGCTACCCTTACCAACCATGAATTTCATGGTTTGAAAATAGGTTGGCGAATGGGGTGACACTCTTATAAAAGATGGTTTGGTTCGAAATTAAAAAAAAAAATTTGTAAAATAAAATTTTAATTTTCTAATATTAAAAAATATTTTAATTTTTGAAATTTAAAGAATAAATGGAAATTAAAGTAATATCAAAATTTTTTTTTTAAATGTTTTTATTTTTAATTTTTTTTACAACCGACTACATCAGAGTTGACTAAATTTAAGTATTTGGCAAAACAAGTACCAATATACTGGTACTGCAAAAATACTGCAATATTTTTCTAGAATGTACTGATACTTAAAAAAATTTCAGTACCAGTATACTGATACTGTAAAAATACTGCAATATTTTTCTAGAATGTACTGATGCTTAAAAAAATTTCAGTACCAGTATATTGATACTGTAAAAATACTGCAATATTTTCTCACAATATAGTGGTACTGCCAAAAAAATACAGTACCTACCAGTATATTGAACTGTACAAAAATTTCTAAAATTGTTTGTCTCAATATGTGATTAGGGTTTCTGAAAACTCGGGTTTTCAGGACTCGGCAAGTCCGAGTCCTAAATTTTGAAAACTCGTCGAGTCCGAGTCGAGTCCATTGTCCATATAAACAAAAAAAAAACTAAAAACTTGAGTTATTTATTATATTACAACGCCTAGAACCACAACGTCAGGAACCAAAAATCTCAGGTATATAATAAATAATTCTATAATTTAAACAAATTTTAGTAATTTATTTTTTTTACAAAGAGCAATAAGAATTGTTATTGAAATCCAATATATTAAAATAAAAATAAATTAAAGGGAAATGTAGTCCAATTTATTGTATTCATTTATTATTAAAAATTAACTTTAAAAACAAATAATACCTAGTAGATTAATTATTTGGATAGTTAGATTTTACTTTATTAATTATTTTTTCGGTCTTAATGTAGAAATGTTTCAGAAATGTTAAAGATATATAGATTTGTGCCCATCCGATTTTAGTACAAAAACCACTATTTATTGCAAAATTTATTTCGTTTGAAGTTGAAGTTGATTTTATAGAGGAAAGTTGGTTGTACATACATTAATATTACTTGTTAGCTTTCCAGTATTTCTAAAAATCAAAAATTCTTGTTTCTAAAAAGTAAAAATTCTTCGGATTCAGCTGCGTTTTTCAAAATTAAATCAAGTTTTGATCATTCTTTGAGACAAATTTTCAAAAAAAAAAATATGAAAACTTGAACTCTGGATTATCAGCGTGGAGTAACGAGTCCGAGTAACTTCCTAATACTCGTCGAGTCCAAATCCGAGTTGAATCGAGTCCAGAAACCCAATATGTGATGAACTTAATTTCTGTATAATGCAATCAATATTAAACAAATGTTCGAGTATTCAAGGAATATTGTAATAACTTACATACATATTTATTTTATAGTTTGGTTTGAACCATTAAAATTTAATAAATGTGTTTTTGTCGCATATTAAATTTCTAGTACTTTTTTATTCTCTACATAGAGTTTCACACAAATTGTAATTAGCTTTTACACTGACAGACATTTTTTTTTGAATTCATTTCCGACCAATATATTTTTTTTGCAGAAACAATAATTCTGTTTCAACAACATTGTTTTTTTTCAGAGAATGAAAAATATTTTGCCAAAAAAGAGTTTCCCTTGCCTTAAAATTATGTTTATTCCTGCAACAGAATTTATGTTTTGGTAAATAATTTCCTTAATTTTTTTGTTTTTTTTGTAGATTCTTTAACTGAAATAGAATTAAAATGATGACTTTAATTTACTGGAACAAAATTTTTTTTACAAAAACTATCTATTTTTTGGGTCAAAAGAATTTAATTCCATAACATTGCGGTAAAAGAAATTATTTTCTCTTAATAAAATTTCTTTTTCCTTAAAAGAGTATTATTTTAAGATTCTTGGAACAAACTACTGTTAGTTGCAGGAAAAGTATGATCGGTTTCAAATAAAGTATTTGATGTGTGCACACACTGTGTGTGTCAACACATACATTGTGTTCACACTGTGTGTGCTAATACAAACATTTTTTGGTAAGTGTGTGGTAGTTTTAATAGATACCGAATTTATATTTTCTATTTAATACATTGTTGTATATTACTGACATAGCTCAGTGGAAGACTCTACATCACATTGAACACAGAAGGTTAAGCGACGTCTCGTAGTGATAGAACTTAGATGGGTGCCCATAAATAAATAAAAAAAAAACAATATTAAAAAAAAAGCGAAAACAAAAAAAAAAAAAAAAAAAACAAAAAAAAACAAAAAAAAAAAAAAAAAAAAAAAAAAGCAACAGTAAGTTGATTGTGGCAAAAATATATATGATTGCGGTAATAGTTAGCATGAGTTTGCCACAACCAATAAATTGATTTTGGTAAAAATATATATTATTACAGTAAACGCTAACGTGAGGTTGCCACAACCATAAGTTGATTTCGGCAACCGTCAAATTTCTATTGTTGCATTTTACTATTACGGTAATAGATCTCTTCTCTCAGTGTAGAAGCACAAGTTCATTAAAGTTTTCGTCAATATTCCTTAAATACTCGAACATTTGTTTAATATTGATTGCATTATACAGAAATTGAGTAGTTCATCTCATATTGTGACAAACAATTTTAGTAATTTTGATATACTGGTAGGTTCTGTATTTTTTTGCAGTACCAGTATATTGTGAGAAAATATTTTTACAGTACCAGTATACTGCTTATTGCTATCAGTACAAAAATACTTAAATTTAGTCAGCTCTGATATTTTTTTTTTTTTTATATATTGAAGCATTTTAAAGCATGATTTTCTCTGTAAATTTTCTGCAAATTGACAGGTTAAACTTTTTTTTTTAAATGGATTAAAACTATGTAGTGAAATTTCTAGGTTAGTGTCGAACCTGCTTTCAAACCATAAAAAAAAAAAAATTATTTGTCTGGAAATTCAATGTTTGTAACCTGAAGTGTAGCGAAGCTATAACTAAAAACATATTAAAACGTAATAAATTGGTAATGAATCGTAATAAATTGGTAATGAATCGTTTTTATTTGTCACCCACAAAGAACCCAATTATTTTCATTGTAATTTATCCGAATATCACCCATACAACCTAATGTTTGTGTACTCGGACCGATGAAGCAAAAATCAACATGATGGAAATGAAACTAAAAAAGAAAATGTTCCTTGCCCATCAACATCAATTATTGAAAAATTATTCAAAGTGACCTTGGCGAAAGTACATCTTTTCATCTTTAATAATAGTGTATCTAAAATTTCTGAGGAATTATCTGCAAACATAAATAGACACAAATTTATCAGAAATTGCAGCAATATTTAACAAAATATAGAGAAATCTAGGCGTAAAAGAAAACCTCTACCAACAGTTATCATAAGTGCAGCTTGGCTTCAAATTCAACGGTCAAAAGAAGAAAGTAAATACAAAAAAAACTAATTTTAAGGAAACTATAAACTCAATTAGTTTATTGTGTAAAACAATAACAAATTCGAAATTAGAAGCACAAAATTACTCTAAATTTATTATTCAAGTCCTATCCTCAAAATTACTTTAACTAGACTAATTTTATCATTTATAATTTTTTTCAGCATTTAATTTACCCTAGCTTTACCGTTGCAATAAATTAAGAATATTATAAGAATTAAGTTAAAGTAATTATATCGAAGTAACTTTTGATAGCTCACTAAAAAATAATTATATTTCTATGTGAAAAATATAATACGTGAATAAATAGGCGCTGGGAACTAACTCATCACGAATTAACTCCGCAAAACGAAAATGAACTAACTTATCAAAAAAATGCGGATTTAAAGTAAAAATTAAAAATGAACTAACTCCTCAAAATTTTAAATGAATTAACTCATCAATAGAGGAACTAACTCATCAAAATTAATATTATTCTTAAAAAGGAACTAACTCATCATTTTTAAAAGATGAACTAAGTCATCAAAAATTGGAAATTATTAAATTTTTGATGACTTATAAGGCTGTCACACTTCGGCTTTTTAATGGCTTTTTGAAAAAGCTATCATCGTTGTGGCTATTTCGTGGCTTTTTCCATACAAAAAAAAAGAAAAAAAGCTAGTGGCTTTTCAAAAAGCCACTAGAAAATCAGGGATCAAATAACAAATGAGCTCTGTGAGAAAAAAATAAACTAACAATTGCATACTTCCAGGAAGTTGGCGGCAATTTAAAAAAAAAAAACGAATAAAAAAACAAAAAAATTCCCAAAAAAAAAGGAAAAAGATATGACAAAACGAGAAAAAAAAAGAAAAAAAACCAAAAAGTGCAAGTGTGAACGCATTTAAAAAAGCCGTCATGAGTAGTGGCTTTTTAGTTGTAGTGTGACTCGCTTATTAGTTCATGATGAACAAACTCATCAAAATTAGTTAATGAACTCCTCAAAAAAAAAGTTTTATTTTGAATTTTATTACTAAAACTAAATTTAGTATTTTTTTGGAGGGGGGGCGGGGGGGACATAACATAAATTGATGTTATGTCGCTTTTAAAGCGACATGACATTAATTTATGTTATGTCTCTTCCTGAAAGTGTCATAAACTAAATTTTGTAAGTGACTCAACCTAAATTTATATTATGTAGTTTTGTGTCATTGATTGAAAACGACATAAGATAAATTTTTTTTCTATAACTTAAGTAATCATTATACAGTTTGTTAGCGGCGGTAAGGCCCGGACGGCGCGTGGTGGCGTGTGGTGGCGTGTGGTGGCTCGTGGTGGCGCGTGGTAGCGCGTGGTGGCGCGTGGTGACGCGTGGTGGCGCTTGGTGGCGCGTGGTAGCGCGTGGAGGCGCGTGGGGGCGTGGGTGGCGCGGTGCCGCGGGGCAACGCCGGGTGGTGCGAACGCACACGAGCCACCACGCCCCGCGCCATTACGTGGCGGCACCCGCACCCACCGCGCCATCACCCGCCCGCATCCTCCGCGTCCCACGCGCACCAACCCGCGGACGCACCCGCGCTCACGCCAGTTGTACGAAACTTTAAAAAAAAATTTGTTTGAACAACATCCTTTTGGAAAAGGCCTAACATTCTTTTGGAAAAGGCCATATATAATTTTATTGCCTACATTTTAAAAAAAAATTATAGTTCTGGAATGTACCGTAAAAAACCGTTTTTTCAATTGCAAAAATCCCCTTTTTCGCAACTTAACCAATGGCTACGCTTTCATTTTATTCAAATACATATAAAATTAAAATTTTTGTGTTTTTTTACGATGAACTAAGTCATCAAAATTCAAGAAAAAAAATATTTATGCAAATGAACTCACTCCTCAATAATGTGGAATCACCTCATCAAATTTAAAAATGAATTAATTCATCAAAAAATGCGGATTTAAAGCAAAAATTAAAAATGAACTAACTTCTCAAAATAAAAAAGTGAATTCTCATCAATTCAGGAACTAACTCATCAAAAAAAAACGTCATACCTATTTTGGAAAAAAAAATTAGTTTTAAATAATTTGTAAACGAAAGATTTTAAAAATTAATTTGAATTAAAATTTTTCGCGCCAAATTATTTTGTTTTTATAAATAACAAATGATTATTGAACTACCTATTTTGAAAAAAAAAAAAAATATTAGTTTTAAATAATTTGTAAACGAAAAATTTTTAAAAAATAATTTGATTTTAAATTTGTCGCGCCAAAATATTTTGTTTTTATAAATGACAAATGATTATTGAGTGGACCACTAATATTTTTGAGTATTGAAACGTCAAAAATCATGTCGGTTTTTTCGATTTCGAATGTCGAATGAGTAGAATGAAAATGAATTTTTACCCCCTACAGAATTACTCAATTATATCATACAACGCGCATGGGCGCCGCCATGATTTTTTATAAGGTGGTGCATGTGAAAATTATTATTTTGATTTCACCAAATCTTTGACATATTGCGGGTTCATCACTAAGTTACAATTTCCAAGAACATTAATTTAATTTACATTTTAATTTAGGAAAAATCAGTTGCAAAACAATATTTTGAATTCATGAGAAAATTCATCTCAGTATGCTGAAGCGATGCTCAGAACTTTTAAAAGATTATCTCTCACCAGGGCTGCCAGATGGAATAAATGCAATTTCCTCAAATTTTTAAGAAATTTTCCCTAAAACATAGACTTTTTTAAAAAAAATCCTCAAATTATTTTTTTTATTTTTTTGTGTACTAAACTTTTTTTTTGCCCTAAATTAGTAAAAAAAATGTTTAACGGTTTTACTCACTGCAGTTTTTCCCCAAAAACAGCTTATTTTTGCAAGATTTCTTCAAATGTTTAATGTGTTCAGATTTTATGCGGTACTTATATGTTGTAAATCAAAAAGTTTACTTTCAACAATGGATTTTGAATTCAACGTACGTAGAAGAATATCGTAATGATATCAATTTCTTAAAATCATTAGGGTAAAAAAAATTCACGAGTCTGAAATTTTAAATATTGTTGACTGCCAACGTTAGCACAATATTTCTGAATTTCTAGGATCTAGGTCACAATCCAAAAAAAAAAAATCTAAATGACCCAAAATCCAAACTTTTGTTAAAATCCTAATGGGACAAAATGCAAACAAAAAAAATCCAAATGTCCCAAAATCCAAATAAAAAAATCCAAATGGGACAAAAGCCAAACTTTTTTTTTTTTTTTTAAATAATAAAAATACAGGTTACATGAAAATTGCGCACATGAAAATTTCTCACATGAAAATTGCTCACACTTTCATTCATAATTATCCCTTTTACAGAATATTAATAAATGAAAGTGTACGCAATTTTCATGTGAGCAATTTTCATGTTACCAAAAATACACAATGCAATAACTTCATTCTTATGTTAAAAGTTGATAAGAAAACATCGAAATATATACTACAAATATATTATTTTGAATTTATCTTTGATTTGGTATAATTTTGAATTTATTATGAATTACAACAAAATTACCATTATAAAAACTAATAAGGGGAAAGAAAAACTTTTTATTAACGGATATGATTACTGTTTAGATCTCAACAAAAATGGAATATATAGATGGATTGCTCCCAACGTAAGTCTAAAAATTGAAAAAGCAGGGTAAATACTGTATTACAAAACGGAGAGTACATAATAAAAAAAAAAATGATTTCCATTTTCATAATCCTCAGGCGTCAAAAATATTTATTTGTAAAGCTAATGCTTACATTAAACATGCTGCTAAAGTATCAATTTTTCCTCCATCAAAAATTATTTTAGATTCAGTTGTACAGACAGAGCCCGAATGTCGCCGCTATCTTCTCACAAATAATGCTCAAAGAAAAAAAGCAATCGAGCCCTAAGAAACTTTATTAAAGAACCTTCAACTATATCAGAAATCGATATCCCTGAAGAATTAAAATTATTATATGGCGAAATATTTGTTCTTTCTGATTATAGTTACAACAATGAAAAAATAATATTAGGCAGTCCTTGAAATTACTTGGCGATTCAAAGTGATGGCTTATGGACGGGACATTTTATATAGTACCTACAATAATGAGGCAACTTTTCACTGCTCATGGCGTTTTTGAAGGACATGTTGTCCCAAAAATTATTCTGTTTAATGAGTCAGAAAAGTAAAGAAGCCTATGAACAGTTTTTTTTTCAATTGTTTTTCCTAGCTGTTAATCAAAACTTTAATTTAAATCCTGAAAGAATAGTATCAGATTTTGAAATAGCCATTGCTTCGGATGCCAAGTCCTTCTTACCATCTACGGAATTCAAAGGCTGCCTTTTTCATTTTGGCCAGATATTATGGCTAAAAGTTCAAAAAGAAGGCTTGTCAAGCAAATACGGTAACGACGAAGTATTTAATATTCAAATAAAGATGCTGAAGAGTCTTTCATTAGTGCCACCTGAAGAAGTAAATGATTATTTCTCAGAGTTATATAATAATATCCATGACAACGATTGGATTAAAATAGCCAAATATTTAAAAAAAAATTATATTTCTGGAAAAAACGGTGCCACTCGATATGATCCCAATTTTCGGTGTATTGGTGATTCTCGTTCTGAAAATTTTCCAAGAACGCAAAATACAGTAGAGGGCTGGCATAACAGATTGCGAATTTTATTCGGAAAAAAAACATTGGTCTCTAAGCTCTTATTAACGAGCTAAAAAAGAACTAATAAATGCTCTAAATAACGTTGAGAAAATTAGATCTGGTGAATACCTGGCCATAAAAAAAAAAAAAACAAACTAAAATATAAGAAAATTAGGCGAGTGATTAAAAAAAGGCAAAGAACTGAGAAATTAGAGTATATACTTAAAATCTATAAGTACTCACATTGTACTTGTATCATAAACTGGAAATGTAAATATGCAAAAATGAATTAAAATACAATAAAAAATGAATTAAGTGAATTACAGTACAAAAAAAAAATTAAACGAATAACTATTATTAAAAAAAAAGGAGATTTCTTTTTCAACTTTTTTAAAATCTTAAGCATATTTTATTAGTAGGAACATTTATATATTTCATGAAGCGTCGGCTTGGTTTAGGTTAAAAATCGCGCGATTTTTAACCTATAACAAGCCGGCGCTTCGCGCCGATAAAAAATTACAAAGTTTGGATTTTGGGTCATTTGGATTTTAAAAGTTTGGATTTTGGATCATTTAGATTTTAGAAGTTTGGATTTTGGGTCATTTGTTTTTTTTTTAATTTGGATTTTGGATTTTGAAATTTGACATACGTAGCAGATCCTATCTTCAAATTTTCTTCAGAAAAAAGTACATACTTTCCTCAAATTTTTCCCCACGTTTTTTTTACTTTCTTTTTCTCCCGGAATTAAAAATTTCCTCAGTTTGGGGAAAAATTCCCCAAACTAGCAGCCCTGTCTCTCACTTTTAATTTGTAGACATACACACATCAAATTTAATTAATATGCGTTTTATATAAAGATTCTGAATAAAAAAAATTATATTGTTTTAATTTTCAATCCTTTTGTTAAAATTAACAATTTTATTAAAATTTTAATAACATTTTTATCAAACAAAGGTGGTGCAATTGCACCACCTTGCACCTTACTGCCGGCGCCCATAACAACGCGCCTAAAGAAGTATAAACTTCAAAAAAAATTATTGCCAACTATAACAAAATTTCAAAAAATGAGTGAAAGTAACTCAAGATATTTTTTTTATAAATATAGAATGCTAACCCTGACAAACTGGAATATGTTTTTATATAAAATATCCAGTTCATTTTCCGAAAAACAGCAAGTTGTAACAATATTTTCCAATGCGAACACCATATTAGAAAAAAACAACACAAACACTTAATTCAAGTGAGTTAAATTCAAAAATTAACACTAATTTCAGTTAAGGACGGGAATCGAACCCACGACAGAACATACCTTAGAATAAGGGCAATACCATTATATTTTGACGGCTGACAAGGACAAATTAGTAAAACAATTCCGTTAAAAAAACGGAAATTATCAACCGACTTCATTTTATTATAACAACGTAATGAGTTTGTAATTGTATCAATATCTTATTAGAATTTAAAGACTAATAAAATGTAATATAAAAATAGTAAAAATACATTCTTGTTTTATTGAGAATTATAAAATTCCGGAATCAGGATGCGCCACCGGACAGTGTCTTTCAAATTTCTGTCATATAATTTTCAAACTTTTATTGTGAAGAAAGTTGGACTTCTTAACTTCATAAACATCTTCGTCATAAATTATAAATTAAATTAAATTAAAACTAAATTAAATTAAAAATTTAAAAAACGGCCGACAAGGATTTAAAAATTTGTTATAGTGTATACGCAGGGGTGTCAACTGATTTTTCTATAAGATCTACTTCGCGCAGTAAAAATGGAGTAAGAGGAAAAGGCAATATTTAGATATCCAAATTCTAAGTATTCGACTGTTAAATTAGTTCGGTTTGTACGAAAATGCTGATTCGCTCAAATATGTCGAAGCAAATTAGGCGTATAAATTTTCAGCACATTTTTTAGATTCGGATATTTATTTTCAGCTAAATATTTCAAAAATTTATCTTCGGAAGACCTTGCGTTTTAATATAAATATCATTTTGACAAGAAATAATTTCTGCTTCAAATGTAATGTTATCCATATCAAAAATTGCTGAAAGGTTTTCTGCAATTGTTTCTGCTTTAATATTGCTATCAAATGGAAAACTCATAAATAAAACTACATTATCAAGTTTTTTTTAAAATCTTCGAAACGGTTACCAAATTCTTCAATAACGTTCTTAATTTCTTTGATACATTTATTTTCATCATAATTAGTAGAAGCAGAATTTTTTAATTGCGGATTTTTTTGATTCTTTTAATTGAAAATAGTATGAATATTTATTGGCGATCGACCTAAAATCACTACGCGATCGACCGGTAAATCGCGATTGACGTTATTGAAACTGGTGTATAGTATTATACTTGTCAAGCCCTTTCATTTGATGCTCATATTGAGGGAGTTGTGAAAAAATCCGCCATTTTGTGGCGGTGGCAATCTTGGATCAATTTTAATCAAACATAGCTAAGAACACTCCCAACTAATTCATTTATCAAACAAAAAAAAATCAAAATCGGCTCATCCGTTCTTGAGCTACGATGCCACAGCAGACACACAGACACGTTAAACGCATAGTTTTTGGGTCGGGGGTTAATAAACATAATTTCAGATTTTAAAAAAGGAAATACATAATTAATGTATAAATTAACAGATCAATTAAATGTTTTTGTAAGTAATATAAATAATTTTAATGGGCATGTGGTCGGTATGTTGTATTTATTAGTATAGAATTTAGATCGCTAAATGGAATATTATATGCGTCAATACACAACCAATCATTTAGATGCATCAGCGTGAATAATGAAATCATTTAGATGCATCAGCGTGAATAAGGAAATCATTTAGATTTTAGATGTATCAGCGTAAATAATGAAATCATTACATGGTCTCACAATATTTCAATACAGAGAAATACCAACAAAAAATGAAAAAAAAAAAAGTGTATATCAATTTTTTTTTTTTTTTTTGCATTGTAAATGTATAGACTGCAACTACCTTACACATGCACATTAAAACAGTATATTGGATATGTTAACAAAATTTGTTATACAACTCGTTCTGTATTTACACAAAAACACATAGACACTTGTCAATTTAAATCACTCGACCTTTGGTCTCGTGATATAAGTATTGACTCGTGTCAATGTGCACTCGTAATTAATAACAAATTTAGTTCACATATACAATAATCTACTATTTCATAATAAGTATGTGTGTTTCTATGTGTGTGCGCGCGTATATGTTGGTCTATATGTGGATGGCTGAATGTGTGTAAAAAATTGTTTTTTAAATTTATTTTATGAACAAATAAGTTTACTGATAAATTTAGTTACGGACAAAAGTTTAACGAACAAAAAAGTCACGAAGAACTCTTGACGGCCATCAATCAAATATCACGAACATCAACGTCTACAGAGGTACAAAATCGCAAAATGTTAGCAGAAAAGACTAAAAAAAGATTAATTTTATTCCTTTTAATAATTATTCTTATGCAAAAATAATGTAATAATTATAAAATACAAGTTATACATGTTATATAGCACTTGTTTTTGTTATTTATAAACATAATGACCCACTGTTTTCATCAAGCTTTATGAAAAGTCTAGAGCGTTATTGAGTATGTTTAGTAATATTTTTTTTTGTTTAAAGAGACAGAGTAGTGAAATGATTTTTAGTGAAACACCAAAAAGAAATCAATTTGTGAAATGAATAATATGTACAACTTTTAACTTTCTGAAAAAGGTTTTAGTTCAAATAAAACTAGCAATAAATCAATGCTTATTTGAAAAAGAATCTAACATGATAAATCGCTTACTTTTTTTATTCTTCATTTTAATCCAAATAGGCAACTATATAATAATATTATTTCAAGAATTCTATACAATTATAAAAAAAACCGGGTTAAAAGCAAATTTTTATTTACCAAAAACTTGTTAAATTTCTATAAAAATTTAAGATCGTGATTTATTTGTTTAGCACAATTGAATGAATAGTTTTTATTTAATACGTATTATTTTTTATTATTAATTGGAAAACAGGCGCAGAATAAAACACAATAAATATATGTACTTAATTATGTACTTAATGTAGAGAAATTTAAAAATTTTCTATTTTTTTTTAGAACTTACTTATATTGCAAATTTTTTGGAAATAAAAGTACTGGGGCTGCTCACAATTCTTTTGTACAGTCTTTGGGATTTATATCATCATAGGTTATTTTGGTTAGGTAGTCTCCAAAGTTTAATATTAAAAAAGTTAACCTGTTAAAAAAGCGTTACCTGTTCATTTTGACGATTTAAAAAAAAAATTATTAAAAAAAAACTAACTTGTTTTGGAAAATAAAAATATAGCATTTATCGAACTTAACACCAGGGGATGTGTCTATTGTCAATCGCGGTGAAAAAATAAAATACGATAACCGCCTGGGCAAACTGGACGTGACGGACGCGACGCACGCAATGCAAAGTTATTGCCGCGAAGTTCGTTTTTATTATAATTTTGCTGTAATTAATTTTGCTTAAAAACATTAAAAATTTCATAATTATAAAAAATGGTTATTATTGCCTACACTTTTTTTGAATGCGCGCGAAAAATTCGTGCTAAGCTGTTGCACGTTACAGGAATTTTTACACACACATTCAAAAAAGAGCTGAGGCTGGCTGAATTTTCGTACGTTTTCGATTTCTGTGAATTGAAAGAAACAATTTTTTTTTTTAATTAAAATTAAATTTAAAGTTAAAATAAAATTTAAAATTAATTTTCACAGTGAATTTAAAATTAAAAATAAAATTATAGGTATTCTTTTTTTTTTTGTTCCTGAATCTTGTGCTTTTTGTGGAAAGGTCAAATTTGTGGGTAAGTATTTAGTGTTATATTGAATGGGGGCGCTTATTATATTGAATGGGGGTGTTATTATATTGAAATTTTAAACGCCATGGCCGTCCTGGAGCCACGATTTCTGTTTTAATGAATTGGACGAAGCAATACCCAACTAGCTTGCAAAATAATATGACAAATTTTTTCTCGTTTGAGAAATTATATGGGGTCAATCTATAATTGTTGTCAAAATATCGAAATAAATTTTTGTTTTTCAAATTTTAAAGGCCATTGTCGCATGGTATGGTAGCATTACCCAACTAGCTGCGAAAATAATTTGGCAAATTTTTTCTCGTTCAAGAAATTATATGGGATCAATCTATAATTGTTGTCAAAATAAATTTTTATTTTTCAAATTTTATTAATTACATTATTTAATTATTTAATTAAAAAAAAAAGATGCCACCAAAAACAAATTTTGATGAGGACTGGAAGCGCCTCAAAAAGAATATTAAGGAAATAAATGAAAACTTGAATACATAGACGAGCGTAATTCAAGTTCAACTACATCAACAACTTCTAGTTCAACAACAAGTAGATCAACAATTAAATGAGTAGCTGGAGAAATCAGCTTTAGCTCAAGATCAACTAGTTCAAGAACAACCAGATTAAATATTAATTGAAAAGTTGAACACATTACAAGATACAATTCAAGAACATCTAAATCAACAACAATTATGTCAACAATAACCACCTCAACAACAATTAGGTCAACCATTTCAACAATACCCAGCTCAACAACAATTTGGCCTAAAGCTCCAGACCTCCAGCTCATCAACATTTAATTCAACAACATCCAGCTCAGCAACATCCAGATCAGCAACATCCAGATCAGCAACATCCAGCTCAGTAACATCTAGTTCAACAACATCTAGCTCAACAACAATTAGGTCAACAACATCCAGCTCAACAACAATTAGGTCAACAACATCCAGCTCAACAACATCCAGCTCAACAACAATAAGGTCAACAACATTTAGGTCAACAATATCTACTTCAACAATTTCCAGTTCCACAACAACTAGCTCAACTAGAACAGTGGTTACAGCCAGAACCACCACCACCACCATTAGTCTTTCGACAACATAATAGAGCTTATGTCTGGCAACCATATTCGTCTAACCAACAACAGCCCATAGAGGAAGAGTTTTTTCGTCCTCAACGGAGGCGTTATAGAAAACGGGCGCCTGTGGATGATGAAGATTATGATGATGATGATGATGATAGACAGCAGCAGCAGCAGGTGCACGGTGGCCGAGGGAACCAAGGTGGACGAAATGGTCCAGGAGGTCGAGGAGGTCAAAGTAACGGAGGTGGAAATGCTCAATATTATTGAGTAGGTACTCATAATTATAATAAAACTTGAATTTCTTACTGTAAATTCTAATAAATTTTATTACATTTTCAGATATTATTTTTAAAATTATTTTCAACGGATAGCTTTCAACTGTCATAATCCACATCAATTCAATCATAATTAGAATTAGAAAATTTAGAAATTGTAATCAATTAATGAAACATTTTGCTATTTTAATTAGAATCGAAAACATTATAAAGAATACATTATTTCAGAACTCAATAGTAAAATTTTTATTAAACTTCCGCAAAAATTTATAAACTTGTTTTTTGTAAAAGACAAACGTTTTATTAAATTCAGATTTTTTTAGCTTTATGTATATAATATAATATATAATAAATTTCCAATTTAACAAAAATAAATTTGTTAGTTTTTAAATTTTAATATTTCAGAACAATGAGATGCAAAGATTTCGTTTTTGGATAACACGTACTTTAATAAATTCGATTTAAAAATTTTCACTTTTCTTCACCTGTACCTCCTACTCCTAGTAAATTATCATTAATAAATAAAATATAAGTATTAGAGCTCCTATCTGTAATATTTATATACTTTCTTACAATTAAAAATTTCACGGTCAAGCCATAAACTTAAAAACTTGAGGTTATCAGAACTTTGTAAAGAAACCAAGATGTTTTTGTTTTTAATCCTTTATTATTATACAAAATTAATTTCAGTGTATTTTTAATAGGTCTAAAAATATATTTTTTTATTCAACCTTAAAATTTATTTTCATTTGCTATAAACGCATTAAAAGCTGTCAGTAATCAAAGATACATAACTACTTTTAAAATGATAGATCATTTTTATTCCATTAATTCAAAAATTGTTAGTTTCATAATTATCAAGTTCTTTATTTTAATAATAATGTACTTTTGCTAGAACTTTCTGAAAATCTTATACTAAGTCTATTGGTAACTGTCCTTTTCTATCTTCTATTAATTTCAAATTTTGATTCTAATAAGTTTTGAAATTTCTAAATCCGATTTTTGTGCCGCTCGGTGCAAAACGGTTTGACCATCTTGAACATTTGATCAAAAACTGTGCAGTATTAGTAGTTATGAACTTAAAATAGATATTTTTAGAAATTATATTTTTCTCACAACAAATTATATTGGCGATACTGCAGTTTATGTGAACCACTCAGAATCGGCTAAAACTTGGACGGGGGATGGAGGCGGTGCCCAAACCCACAAAACTGAAATCAGTTTAGGAGATATGCCCCTCTAAAGTTTTCATAAATTTTGTATGGGAATTTTTTTTTTGGCCGATTTGCCCTATTTTTGGGCAATGGGTAGAGGCCGTCCCTTAGATGTTAAATCCAAGACGGTTTTTGGGGGAAAGCCTCTATTTCGGAGATATGGCCCTTCAAAATTTTCATAAGTTTTTGTGCATAGAAGGCCTTGATTTTTTTTTCGTTTCAAGAGAATTGAATTTAAAGTTCTTTCTGCTGATTACCTGGAAGGGTAAGTTACTGTTTCATTTTAAATAATTTTTTTTTTTGGATATGAATGTTAATAAAAAACGTTTAGTTCTTTGAGATAAGGAAGAGGACGGACTCGGTTTATTTCGAAAATTAACGGAGTGAGGTCTATTTCCAGAGGAAGGCATTTTTAATTGCGCTTCTGATCATATTTTGCGTTTGCGGAAGATAAAAACTAGTCAAAAGACGATTTTCAGTGGTATTGTCGGGTTCAAACGGTTGGCAAAAAAAGGGACAAATTTGTGTAAGTACAGACGCAACTTAAGGTCGATCGGGTATCTTTTTTGAGAGGGCGCATTTAAGCTATTTCTTCTTTTGTAAATTTATGGTCGTATAACATAAATTTAAACGTAACTGGGCTGCAAGCAGATATAAACAGCTGGCACACGTTAGTAGATTGGAGTAGTTTTTGCCGCGAAGTTATGATGCTATTATAGCTAGGAAAATTAAGTTAGGGGGTCCTGGTAAAATAGTCGAAATAGACGAATCCAAGTTCGGAAAACGGAAGTACCACCGGGGTAAGCATGTCGACGGACAGTGGATCTTTTTGGGTATTCAAAGCGATACTGGAGCTTTTTTTATTGTTCCAGTAGAAACGAGATCTCGCGATTCTTTATTACCTATAATAAAAGAATGGATTTTACCAGGAACCACAATAATGAGTGTTTTTTAGGAAAATGTATGATGAAGGTTATATTCATTTGAAAGTCAATCATTCGATTTCCTTTGTAACTGTGGAAAATGGGGCGTTCAAAAATTCCATAGAAGGAACATGGCGTGCGGTTAAAAAATTTACCCGGGGTATTAAGCAAAATACATGTTTTTTAAAGAATGCCGATTGCAAAAATTAGATCTGTTTGTTGCTTTTATGGAAAGCGCTGGCAGGCTTTATAATCCGAATTGTAGAATTATTGATAAACAGGAGCATCACTGGGAGATTGAATTTTTGAACTTTTAGATTTTTGTCGTAGGTTTAGTCAGGGTAGGAATAAATCAGTATGTGACTGGTGGGATCAGTATCTTACTACGTCCACGTCGTTGATCCTGGGTAACGCTAAAAGTAAGATGAAAACTAAGAGATTTGAAAAGAATTAAATTAATTTAAAAAAGAACTCCCTCCTTTTTTAGAAATTTAAATTCTTGTCAAGTCCGTCTCACAAAAAATATTAAACAGAGCTTTGACGAGAATTTAATTGTTTAAAAAGGAGTGGGGCGGGCGGTTGGTCAGTGGGATTTGCGGCTGGCGCAATTTGACATAAAATAGCATGTCAAATCAATCAATGCCCTAATGTGACATAAAATATCATGTCAAATCAATTACCAGAACAGAATATGATTTCATCGAAAATCTAAAATGCATAAAACAGAAAATTTTATTTTAAAAAGGAAAACAATAATCCCAAAATATTTATGAAATTGACATTTGGTATTTGAAATTAACAAAAACTAATTTATACAGCCAAATCTATAACGCCAGGCAGCAAAAAATCGTTCTTGCAACATACCCAGTGATTGAAACTGTGATTTGTAGATCGGCAGATAAAAACTAGTTGAAACACATGACAAAGACTTGATAAATTTGAAAAATAATCATCTTTGTGATTTCTGATATTAAAATTTTATTTTTATGTGGAATATACCTTAAAGTTTATTTAATTTTTTTAGTTCAGCACTTTGTCTGGGTCTTGAAGGAATTTGCATGAATGCCACGAATGGCAAAATGTAGGTTGAACCTAAGCCCAACTTTAGGCAAAGTGACATCAATTGTAAACCACTGTAAGTTTATTCACATTGAAGTTTTATTTGGGATTTGCATGAAATTAAGGGTTTTCTTTAAAAAAAACTTATTCTGACGAATCCGTTGAAGATATGCCACAAATGGCAAAATGTGGGTTGGACGTAAGCCCAACTTTAGGCAAAGTGGCATCAATGGTAAACCACTGTACTCACATTGAAGGTTTTTGTGCTATAGTTGTGAATTAGAAAAATTAACTTTTTACCTTAAAGTATTAATTTTTTTAATGCAATCTTATCAAAGGTTCACCAATTTAATTAGTTCTATTTATTTGAAACCATAAAAGGCGTTTATAATTAAAAAATTAAAAAAAAAAAATTTAAATTAAAAAACATGCGATTTTAATTTGTACCATGCGATTTTAATTTGTATCATGAAATTTTATGGAAGCTATTGAAATAAAAAAATGGATAACTTCGCCTAAATATAAGTTTGTCCTTGAATCAGGGAGAGAGAACGGTAAATTTAATCTTGTTAGTCTGGTGGGATAATAAAAATTAAAATTTTGGTAGAGACAACGAACAGAAGTCAATCCAGAAGTTATTTTAATTAAAAATAATTCATCTAATATTCTTTGATAAAGTGACACCATATTCAGGGTGTGAAGTCTATCGCTGCAATTATCATCTTGTAGACTTCAACTTTAGATTTGTACACATTATGAAAAGGGTTCCAAATGACAGATCCATATTCAAGAACACTCCGAATTAATGAGTAATACAATTCGTGAATGAATCTCTAGTCGGGGATATTCAGGGCCGGTTCTAGCACTTTTATATACGTAGGCAAATTTGCCGCCATAAAAACAAAAAAAATTTAACAATTTTTTTATAAAGCAAAATTTATATTTTTTATTTTAAACTTTTTATTATACAAAACAAAATAAATCAACAAATTCAAAAACAAAAAAAATTAATTATTACAAAAATAAAAAAAAATAAATGCATAATTAAAAGTGGATTTTTCTAGCTTTTAATTCACCGAAATCTTTTACTAAATCTTCCATGTCGAATTCATCTTCCATGTCGAATTCATCAGACCAACTAAACGATCTTGACACATTTGTGATCTCAAGTACGATTTAATTATTTTCAGCTTTGAAAAGCTTCTCTCAGCACTACCAACTGTGACCGGTAACGTTAGAAGTATGCGAAGAGCTATCGAAAGAATTGGGAATACTTCGACCAATTTTGATTTAAAAATATATTGCAACACACTCTTTGGATCGCTTTGTAAAGTTTGAAATCGGTTTACTATAGCTTTAATTTCATCCCAAAGTTCGACTTCGCTAATATGTTCAGACGTAGGTCCTTACATTGTTTTATTTCATCTGTAAAATTCTTGCTGCCGATATTGTAAAGAAACCCGAAGAGTTTACTATATTCCGATAATTGGTTAATCTTTCATCTGTAGCTTGAATTGCGATGTCCAATATTTAATTCAAGAAAAATACTCTATAGTTTTGTGTTGGACTTGATATTCGTTCATCCCGACCTTCGTAGACTTTTTCCGCACGCGAAGAGAGGCTTCCTCATCGAATCCAGTTTCAATTTCTAGTTCAATTGCCAATTTTTGAACAATCAATGCTGCAAATTCTTTATCCGAGCGATTATTGCTTAGAAAAGATTTGGTAGCGTTTAAATGTTCGAGAGCTGAAGACAAGTCTAAAGTCTGTGATTGCAGAATTTTGCTAACAATATTAATTTGGAATAAAATGTTATACCAAAATACCAAGTAGAGTACAAATTTGAAGTTAGAAATATTTTTGGCTATACCCTTATCCTCTGCACAACTCTTGGCTTGTGGTATAATTGTTAATGTATTATCTTCAGCTATTTCAATTAACGCACTTATCTGAAACCGAAGTGCCCGAACAGCATCTAACCTACTTTCCCAACGAGTGGCACTCAACGGCTTGACAGTAAGGTCGCTTACATGATTTAATAATACACTCCAACGTTGAGTTGATGCTGAGAAAAAAGTATAAATTGCTTGAATTAACTTAAAAAATGATACAGCCTCCATACAACAATTAGCTGCGTCATTCAATACCAAGTTGAGCACTACAGGGTACGAAAAAAGGTCGGGAATTAAGTTGACGAATTCTGGCTTGTACACCACTATATTTTCCGCACATGTTGGCGCCTTTATCATACCCCTGTCCTCGCATGTCATTCAGTTTTACGTCTAATTCCTGCAACTTATCGATTATAACTTTTGTCATATTTGCTCCAGTTGTAGCTGCCTTTTCTGAAGATGATTCAGCTGCACAGAAGAACCTGAAAATAACTCATCTGCTCCATGTGGTATATATCTGGAGTAAAATCTAATCTAAGCAAGTAATAGTTAGCTTGTTTTAGTTTTGTTAAGACTTTATTTTTTATCTTATTGGCAAGTAAGTCAACTATTTCATTTTGAATAATTTTTCCTATGTAGGTGGTGTGAGTTTTGCTTGTTGTTATTCGTCGAATATGTTCATTTAATAGGATCATATTTTCCTAAGAATTCAATGAATTAAAAAAAATTTCCGTTATTCGGCTTGAAAAGTTTTTCACAGGTTCCTCTTAGTGCTAGATTTGGTCCAGCAAGAGTCCTAATTAATGTTATAATTCTTTCAAGAACTTGTCGCCAATGTTGTGTTTCAGACTGAATTCTTTTCTGATTAATGTGATTAATTTAATCCCTTATTTAAGTCTCATCTCCAACTCTCTCCAATTTAGATATGAAGTAGTGTGGATGCTTGATGTTTCATGTAGTTTGATAATAATAGAAAGGTTTTTCCAATCTCTGCAGCCACCGGATGATAGTGAGAATTTATTCGCACTGAATATGTTACAACAAAAGCAAAACACAGTATTTTTTATGCTGGTGTACACTACGTTTACTTTCATACCATTACACATTCGGGGATTAAAATGAAAGATGGAAATTTTTCTTCCTCAGGAAATGATGTCGGCATTTTTTGCATCGGTCCTTGCATTACTAGCATTGATTTGAATTTATCATTTACGATTATATGCCAGTTTCCTGAATCACTAAAAAAATCTTCATGTTTTTGGAATGTTGGCCATTTTGTCCGACGTTCTGCACAACAACTTCACTTAAATTGGAGATAGCTTGTACGTTGTCAAATATTTCTGCATCTTTAGCAGTATTCTCGTTTTCTATGTTTTCGTTTTCTGTTTTCAGTTCTATCTTCAGTAATTGGAATTTCGCTTTCAGTTCTTTTTTCAGTAATAGTTTCCGCAAATTCTTTGTCTCCACCGTCTTCATGTTAGTTTGAAGATGGTAAAGATGTTAGTACCAGATCGCCTGACGAACTTGCCAAAAACTGCAGCAAAGCATTCTTCTGTTTGGCACAATTTGATTCACGTTGAAGCCTAATTTTTGGTATTGTGACCCAGACAAGCGCTGCCTCTTACCCCGGTCCATTAGATTTTATTATTTAATCTTAAAAAAAATGTAGAATTTTGGCCCTAAATTTTATATTTAATTTAATTAACTTACCTACAGGGTTGCCGAATTGAAGTTATTGAATTCCCCAAAAAAAAACTGAAAATACCCAAATTTGGGGTAAAATACCCAAAAATGCGATTTTCAAGGAAATTTAATTTTCTTGAATAAGCAAAACAGGAAACGGAAGAACTGGTAACGTAGAATGCGGAAGAAATAGAACGGAACTGCCACATATTATTTTTATATAACTTTCCGAAGGGTATCAGTTACAATGCTTGTCAAATGCGAAGGAGAGAGGAACGAAAAATATTATAAATTTATAAAGCTCCACAATAAAAAAATTTATGTTATTTCATACCCTGAGTACGTGGAATGGATGAAATACCCAAAAAATTAATTACCCAAAAAATACCCAAGAATGGTCTGAAATACCATAATTTTGGGTAATTATCCTCAATTCGGCAACCCTGCTTACCTATTTAATAAAAGATGAAGACTAAATATTTATATTAATGTTATTACATTAATGTTGCACTTGAATATTAACACTGGTTAAATTTTGTTAATGTTGGTTCTAAAACTATAAGTGCTATTTTAAATATAATTAAATCTCCCCGAAAACTCACCGCCAACTAAGGAAAAATTTTTAATATTTCAAAATCTTTCTGAGAAAAACTACTTAAAAAAAACAAACAAAGTGCTTTGATCTGAATAAAAATTTTCATGAAAAAGCATGTACCACCGATATTGATATTAACTATAAAAAAATAGAAGCATACACGGCATGGAAATTGGAAACATTATTACTATTAAATCCGCACAACTGGAATTCTAAACAGAAATTCAAATTAAAAAAAAATTACAAAATTTCGAAAATGCCGCCCTACAAGTACTAGAAAAACGCCGCCGTCGGCTGTCACCGACGTCGCCTACACGTAAAACTGGGCCTGGGGATATTCTTTATGTTTACCAAACTGTGAAACTAGTGTAATGATTAATATAATTGAAAAACGTAAAATGGTTGGAATTAAATACAGTATCACCATTCAGCACTGATGATTGGACAAGCTTAAGAAGGTATTTAAATATAAATGTCCATGGAAAAAACAACGAATGCACGAATCTGTTAAAATTCAACATTATTCGAAAACTATACTGTATGTATTACTAATGATGGTAGAACTTGTTAACTTAAACTAATTATATGTTTAAATCACAGTATACACTTAGTTACTTCTTGAATTACCGGTAATTTAACAAAAATATAAATTTATTATATTATCTCAATGTAATATCGCAGTTAAAACAATTAGCCAATTAAAACGAAATTTTTAATTATTTTAAATAAATGAATTTTTATTATTTATGAATTTATTGAAACTAAAATACAAAGTATTAAAAAAAATGTAACATTTTTTAATATTTTTCTTTTTTAGAATATGCACATAAAAAGCAAAGTATGGCCTGATCGCTAAATCGTGAACTAATTTTTGTGCAAAGTTGACCTGCTGAAGAAAACGTCCTGTCAGATTCCACGCTAGTTGGTTTAACGATCAATAAATACTTATGCAATCAAGAATCAGTGCAATTTCTTTATCAAATTTATTTTTTTCATATTTTTGAAGGACTGCATCATTTTTTGTAGGAGAAATTCTAAACAATTTAACTACCTGTCTTATTTTAGCAATTATTGGGAAAATGTTATATTTCAGAACTATATCATTATTCATTTTTTTTGTTCTTCAGATATCATTAAACCTTCAGATTTGTAGATTTCAGGTGCGATTTCTTCATTTAATGATTCAAACTTATTTTCAGGGACATTTTTATATAAGACTTTAATTACCGCTAATTGTATTCCATGCGCTAAACATAATTGGTGTTTACAATTTACTGTTCTTCCAAGTTTCTTCATAACAGCCGCATCACCTGTTGTAATTCTAATTATACGACGTTCTAAATTCAAGTCGAACTGCAGTAATTTTTGTTTAATTAGTTCCTGCAAGTGCGGATCCTTAAACATGAATTAATCCAAAATTTGAAAATTTTTCTATAGTGTGAACATTAACATTTTTCGAATTGACGTCCACTCATCAAAAGTAAGACTAAATTTTGCACCCATTCGAACTAGATTAAATGCTTCAGATTTAACTTCACATTCTATCTTAGATCCATAATCCATCTCGATTTTTTTTACATTTTTATTAGCAGTCGTCTTAAATCATATTATCTACAAAATTTTACAAATGGTGTGCCATTTTTTAATTAATTAATTAATTAATGAGTTTTTTAATTAATTAATGAGTTGGGGTGTATCTTAACACCACTGCACTTCAAGGCAATAAATTGCTATGAAAACTTTACCATCTCTCTCATATACCTGCTAATATAAGACGAGAGGGCTCGGTACGATGTACGAAGCATGCAATGGACAATTAATATAACCACCAAACGATGCTTAAATAAAGCATCAGAAAAGAAGAAAAAAAAAAAAAAAAGTTATAGAAAAAAAACATTAAACACTAAAAAGTCTCGTTTCTGATAATTAACGAAATCACTAGTGGCATATTGCATAACACAAAGAATAGTTTCCCTAGTAAAAAATTTTAAAGGGTAAATTAAAAAATAAAGAAGATAAATAAATTAAATTAGTGGAAAATATCGTACTACTTGCTCCGGCGTCAACTAAGACATTTCATGAAGATTCACAAATAATCAAAATTAAAATTACTCAAATAAAGACAATCAGCATACATTGACCTATCGGCTTCAGATAATATATGAATGTCTTACATTACTTCGTCAGGGTCGGTTTGTATGTTGAAACAATATGAAAAATTAAAAAAAGTAAGATAGAAAATAACTAGAATTATCTTAAGTCTACCACTTCCCTTGGATTCGGATATATAGAAAATTTAAATATTAATTAAAGTCTTCCAATGTTATTAGAAAAAAAAAGTACCAGCTTTAAGGGATGCCTTAGCGATATTAACATGATGGTTTTTATTAGCAAAAGCGAGCATTCGAGAAATGGGATCATTGCATCCATATTCGGTTCTATGGTAAGCAAATTCAAATAAGTTAGTGGTTCAGAGGCTTCTGGTATTAACTCGAAAGTTGATCTTCTCCAGAATAAAAGGAGAACTAATTTCACCAATAATAATTTGATGAATGAAAACAACATCAGCAAATTCACGTCTGTCTTGAAGAGATTTAAGCTTAATGAGAATTAAGCGTTCTCTATACGGTGGAAGGATTAAGTTATCCTCCCAAGGAAGATGCCTCAATGCAAATCTAAGATTTTTTTTTTGGACGGATTCGACTCTATTGATGTCGACAGAAAAAAAGGGTGACCATACTTGAGAGGCATATTCTAACAAGAGATGTAAAAAGAAATCTAGCTATAAATGGGTCACAGAACTCTCTTGAACAACGTTTAATAAAACCTAGAGTGGAATTTGCTTTATTTATTGAATTTATATGTGGTTTAAATGTCAATAGGTAATCACATAAAATGCCGAGATCTCTAACTTCATGGACTCTGGAATAAGAATATTATTAAGTGTATATTGAAAATTAATAGGATTTCTTTTCCTTGAAAGATTATTCTTCATACACCAAAGGCCAAAGCTATCGTTCTTGAAATTACTGCAGAAAGACATTCGTCAATATTTGTCTTGAAATATTTCGAAATTATTGAATTACTTTTTCAAGATGAAGAAGTTGAAGATTTGCTTTTACAAATATTGAGAAAAATTCATTTTTTTGAAAATCAGCAGATGACTAAATTGTATGAAGAAGAGACTGACGACTATGAAGATGGTTTTGATGATTCTTGTAATAATGAAGAGTAAAGTATCACCATTTTTGAACCGCTGAAACTAGCCAGAAAAAGTGTGTGTTTTTCAACACACTGGTACCTACTTTTTAAGATATTCTGCAAAATAATGTTAAATTGAATTCTAATGTGAATATGAACTACTATTAAACATATAAGTGCGATGTAACTCAATTTTGACCATAATAGAAACGTTGTAGAAGCTGAAAACTTCAATGCTAATGAAAAATGTCAGTCTACAAAATTAGCAGTTGAAGCATTAAGTAGAAAAGATACAAATCTTTTTAGTGCTGAAGGTGTTCTGGTGAAAAACCAGAAAAATTCTTAAAATTAAAGTATCTTAAATCAAAATCGAAAATGGGTCGCATTTATTCTCATAGAAAATAAAAAATTCTGAAATAGGAGTAAATATCAAAAACTACAGACTTTATTAAATACTTTATTTAAAAAATAATACGAATTTTAAAAATATCGGGCCATAATGCTTCCTTCCTGTTTCATATTTAGTTGACTATTTCCATGACAAAAACTTTATTAAAAAATGTACTATTACTTACTTTTTTAATCATTATAAATTTTAGGTCGAGCAAGAAAAATAAGTCACTATAAAAACGGGTTGGAGCATTAACTTTTTTATTTATTATAACATTATTCGAGCTTATAAAACAATATTATTTCTTAACAGAAAAATAAATAAATAAATGAAAATCTTAAAAAAATATAAATTAAAAAATACAATATTTTGATATCAATATCAGTTTTCGTCAAAGCTTTCTTTCATTTTTTCAAAAAATTGTATATTATCCTTGATAGTACCAGGAGTTAATACCAAACTTGATGGTGCATCAATTTCGGAAAAGCTAAAATTAAGCATTCTTAATAAAAGCAATAAAAATTTAGTTAGAGCCTTATTAAATCAATTTTAAAATTTAATTGACGATAGTCGTTTGAAGTAAAATGATTTAGAATGAGTATCCTGGACAAACATTAGGACGGAATTTTTTTTTTCGAGAGTGCAATTCTATTAATTTCACACAGTAAGTATACATGTATCTCAAACAATGCCTAAATTGACAAACAAAACTGAAGTAACGAAAAATATTGCTGTCATATATGATTGTGCCTCAGAATAAGCAATATAGGTTCATATACATTAGAACTTTTCGAGACAATTCAATAATCAATCAAAGTTTTTGACTTGGTCCAATACGCTGATTATGTTTCAAATACGTGTTCAAAATACTTTGGTTGTATTAGGTTTGATTATTATTTATTTCTAGTTTAGGAGTTAATACAAGACACATATTGTTTTAATCGTTCTACGTTATTCTATATCTAGTTAAAATTTTTAGTTCGATTCAATATAGTGCTAGCATATAAATTACGATTTTCTTTTTATTAATACCTTTCTTCTTTTTTTTCTGTGTTATCGCATTTACTGTTAATTTTTAATTTTGATAAATTCTAAAAAAAAAATGTTATTGAGTTTTACATTTTGCTAAAGAAAAACAATAGTAATTTATACCAAAGGTTTTTTTTGAAGCTGAGAGGATAATAAAAATGCTTGGGCTAGAGCTTTTACAGACGGCAAAGACTTAACTACATCTTCTTCAATTACTGTTTTCTGTGAAGTTAACGGAGTTCTCTGAAAAGAAAAAAAAATACATATTATGGGAACATGTTATACTTATATAGGATGAACTTAAGAAAACTTAAAATTAAAAACCTTGAGTTAAAAAAAATGTATTCTAAAATAATAAGCTATAATTAATACCTACCTAATTCGTTTTAAATTATTGTTTAAATTTGTAAAATATTACATATTTAAAAAAAAGAAAATAATTAGGAATGTAATGCATATGTACATTGAGCATTTTAATTCACTATATTTTCATACTTTATTGTAAAACTAATGATATACACAAAGATTACTTACATCCAATGTTTCATGTGACATAATTTGATTCAGTTCTATTAGTTTTCTTTTTGGTTGTAGAAATTTAAAAGAAGTAGGCGTAACTGTTTTAGAACAGGAAGCTGTTGGCAACGGAAACGTTTCCAATGGCAATGTATCTGGTCGTTTTGCTCGTACATCCGATTCAACTACAGACTTATTTGCATTATTTGTTGTTTTCTCTGCTAATGGTATAGTGTCCAGATGGGGTGGAGATTCTTCAAATGATTCCTGAAAAATATGATTGAAAAAACCTTGAATTTAACTGGGAAACATATAAACATAAAAAATTTTCGAAAGCATAAATTTACTGTTTTAGTTCAAAAGATAGAATAATATGTAAAGTAAGTTAAGATTGCTCCTTTATTAATTATTATTTATAAAAATTCGTTTATGAGTAAGAAAAAGATATATTATACTACAGATTTTCATAAAAATACGAACAAAACAATATGTGGAATTTGATTTAAAATATGTAAATATTTAGTGTTATATTCATATAAAATTAATTATACATATTTTTTTTAATAAAACATCTACCCCTCCAGTCTGCCCCTTCCGTCTGCCCCTCCCGCCTGACCCTCCCGTCTGCTCCTCCCATCTGCCTCTCCTCCTGCACTTAGGTGTATAAAAAATAGTTTTCAACCTATTCTCAGACCTACCGAATATACACAAACAATTTAATAAAAATCGGTCAGTCCGTTCGGAGGAGTTTGGTTACAAACACCATAAGAAAAACACCCCGCGTCACTTAGGGGTAAGAAAAATAGTTTTCAACCGATTCCTAAACTTACTGAATATACACACAAAACTTCATAAAAATCGGTCTAGCCGTTTCGGAGGAGTTTGAGAACGAACACAAAAACCATAAGGAAAACACGTGAATTTTATATATATGTACCTGCTTAAATTCATCTGAAATTTTCGATACAATTGAATCTGGAATTAAAATTTCACTTTTCATGGCAGAATTATTTTCATTAGCGCTAGACGGGCTTTTTGATTCAGGCGCACAAGGATCATTAGCTAAATCAAAACGATCCGAAAAAGTATCTAGTTCTAATTGATTAACAGATAATTTTACACTCAGATCATCAAGAATTTTATCAGTTGTTTCAACTTTCGGAACTTTGTTTTCAAATTTTTCTGTTTCAATTTCTGGTTGCAATTCCGGGTTATTCGATATATCCTTAAAAATTAGTTTGGTTTGTTCCTGAACTGAAACTGAATGCATGGACTCAATATTGCTCAGCTTTTGTTCACATGATTTGTCTTGAGAACTATATGTTCTTTCTTCTTGAAAGTTTATGACTGCTTCCGTTAGACCTACTTCACCATTGCCCGAAAGCAAACTATTATTCTCAACATCTTCCTTAGCGCCTGATGACATTTCTTTCTCAGTTCCAGATCTCATACAGTGTTCAGTTTTTTTATTATGATCTAGTTCATTGTGCTCTAAGTTAGTTTGCTTAAAATCATTTTTAGTTTTGATAATACTTTCTAATTCCCTACTGTTCAAAGTTTCCATTTTAGTACTGTTTTGGCTAGATATCTTTATTTTTGTCTCCACTGTAACTTCAGTTTCTTCATTTTGATCTTCTTCAAGAACATGTGTTTGTGGAACTTGGCATCCTAATTCAAATTTTAAAGTTTTAGTTTTTTCTGTATCATAATTTTGTATATCTTTTTTTTCAACATTATTATTTCCTTTAGAATTTTTTTTAACAACTATATTTTCTTGTTCTTTTTCCATGTTTTCTTGACTTGTTGTTTTATCACGTTCTTCGCTCACACTCTCGTTATTTTCTATTAATTCTGAAACACAAAGTATCACATCGTCACAGTCCAGTGGATTTTCTAATTTTATGTTTTTTTCAGCGTTGTTATAGTGTTCACATGTTTTTTCATTAATATTCTCTAAAATAATTTTAGATTCCACAAAAATCAGATCATCTTTTTTATCATCCCCATTTTTTCCAACTCCAACGGCACCTATATGCTCTATTCGTGTATTTTCTCCATTACTATATATTATAGATATTGTTTTTGTATCTATCTCCAAAATTATTTCAGAGTCCACACTTTTTGATCCAGTCCCTAATTGAGTAATACCTGCAAAGTCTTCCGCTCTTTCTTCTAATTCTGAGTTTTTGTTATTTCCATTATTATGTTTAACTGAATTTTTTATTTTATCACCTCTAACTATTTTTTCATCTTTGTGCAAAACTAATTCAGATTCAACTGTTTTTGTTGTAATATCTGGTTCAATGATTTCTCCTTTGTCGTCTTGTATTAATTGAGAAATGCAAGGTACGATCTCGGTTTCTTCTGAAATATTAATTTCTTTGTCATAACAAGATAAAATATCGTTTTTAGCTCTGGCTACTTCTAGAGATTCGTTTATTCCGTTGCCATATACTTGCTGATTTTCAATTTGTATTTTCCTATTTACTTTACAGATCATACCATTATTCGGCACAATTATTTCCGATTCCAATGCTTTTTCTTTTTCAATTTCCTTATTTTCTTCAGAGACTACTTTATTATTCTCCTCCAAAATTATTCCATGTTGCACTGACTCTAATTGACAATCTGTATCTCCAGTACATCCTACTGTTTCATCTTTCTTTAAATTTGATTCATATTCAACTGTTATTGTTTTAATCTCTGTTTCATCGTTCTCACCGATGTCATCATGGGTTGATTGTGGTAAACATGGTATGATATTGTTTTTTTCTTCGATTGATTCTTCCACTTCTGAGGGTTTCCTTCTTTTGTTATTATGTTCCAAAATTTCTTTTTGAATTTCCTTATTTTCTTCAAAGACTACTTTATTACTCTCCTCCAAAATTATTCCAAGTTCCACTGACTGTAATTGAAAATCTGTATCTCCACTACATCCTACTGCTTCATCTTTTGTTAAATTTGATTGATATTCAACTGCTATTGTTTTAATCTCTCTTTCATACTTCTCACCTGTGTCATCATGGGTTGATTGCGGAACACAGGGTATGACATTGGTTTTTTTTTCGATTGATCCTTCTACTGGTTTGTTTATTTCGTTATTATTATGTTCTAAAATTTCTTTTTCAATTTCGTTACTATCTTCAGAGACTACTTTATCACACTCCTCCAAAATTATTCTATGTTTCACTAACTGTAAAAGACAATCTACACCACCTGCTTCATCTTTTACTAAATTTGACACATTTTCAACTAATGTTGTTTTAACCTCTGCTTCATCGTTCTGATCTGTGTCATCATGGATTGATTGTGGAACACAGGGTATGATATTGTTTTTTTTCTCGTTTGCTTCTTCTACTTCTGAGAGTTTGTTTATTTCGTTATTATTATTTTCTAAAATTTCTTTTTCAATTTCCTTATTTTCTCCAGAGACTTCTTTATTACTTTCCTCCAAAATTATTCCATGTTGCACTGACTCTAATTGACAATGTATATCAACTATACATCCTACTGCTTCATCTTTCGTAGAATTTGATTCATATTCAACTGCTATTGTTTTAATCTCTGTTTCATCGTTCTCACCTGTGTCATCATGCGTTGATTGTGAAACACAGTGTATGATATTGTTTTTTTCTTCGATTGATTCTTCTACTTCTGAGGGTATGTTTATTTCGTTATTATTATGTTCTAAAATTTCTTTTTCAATTTCGTTACTATCTTCAGAGACTACTTTATCACCCTGCTCCAAAATTATTTCATGTTCCACTAACTGTAAAAGACAATCTATACCACCTGCTTCGTCTTTTGCTAAATTTGAAACATTTTCAACTGATGTTGTTTTAATCTCTGTTGCATAGTTCTGATCTGTGTCATCATGGATTGGTTGTGGAACACAGGGTATTATATTGTTTTTTTCTTCGTTTGCTTCTTCTACTTCTGAGGGTTTGTTTATTTCGTTATTATTATTTTCTAAAATTTCTTTTTCAATTTCCTTATTTTCTTCAGACACTACATTGTTACTCTCCTCCAAAATTATTCCATGTTCCACTGACTGTAATTGCCAATCTGTAACACCAGTACATCCTACTGCTTCTTCTTTCGTTAAATTTGATTCATATTCAACTGCTATTGTTTTAATCTCTGTTTCATCGTTCTCACCTGTGTCATCATGCGTTGATTGTGAAACACAGTGTATGATATTGTTTTTTTCTTCGATGGATTCTTCTACTTCTGAGGGTTTGTTTATTTCGTTATTATTATGTTCTAAAATTTCTTTTTCAATTTCCTTATTTTCTTCAGAGACTACTTCGTTACTCTCCTCTGAAATTATTCCATGTTCCACTGACTGTAATTGCCAATCTGTAACACCAGTACATCCTACTGCTTCTTCTGGCGTTAAATTTGGTTCATATTCAACGGATGTTGTTTTAAGCTCTGTTTCATCGTTCTCAACTGTGTGATAATGTGTTGATTGCGAAACACATGTTAATGTATTGTTGTTTTCTTCGATTGATTCTTCTACTTCTGATGGTTTGTTTATTTCGTTATTAATATGTTCTAAAATTTCCTTTTCAATTTGCTTATTTTCCTCAGTGACTACTTTATTACTCTCCTCCAAAATTATTCCATGTTCCACTAACTGAAATTGACAATCTATACCATTTGCTTCATCTTTTGTTAAATTTGATTCATGTTCAACTGATGTTGTTTTAATCTCTGTTTCATCGTTCTGATCTGTGTCATCATGGATTGATTGTGGAACACAGGGTATGATATTATTTTTTTCTTCGTTTGTTTCTTCTACTTCTGAGTGTTTAATTATTTCGTTATTATTCTTTTCTAAAATTTCTTTTTGAATTTCCTTATTTTCTCCAGAGACCTCTTTATTAGTTTCCTCCAAAATTATTCCATGTTGCACTGACTCTAATTGAAAAGTTATATCAACAGTACATCCTACTACTTCAACTATCGTTAAATTTGATTCATATTCAACTGCTATTGTTTTAATCTCTGTTTCATCGTTCTCACCTGTGTCATCATGCGTTGATTGTGGAACACAGGGTATGATACTGTTTTTTTCTTCGATTGAGTCTTCTACTTCTGAGGGTTTGTTTATTTCGTTATTATTATGTTCTAAAATTTCTTTTTCAATTTCCTTATTTTCTTCAGAGACTACTTCGTTACTCTCCTCTGAAATTATTCCATGTTCCACTGACTGTAATTGCCAATCTGTAACACCAGTACATCCTACTGCTTCTTCTGGCGTTAAATTTGGTTCATATTCAACGGATGTTGTTTTAAGCTCTGTTTCATCGTTCACAACTGTGTGATAATGTGTTGATTGCGAAACACATGTTAATGTATTGTTCTTTTCTTCGATTGATTCTTCTACTTCTGATGGTTTGTTTATTTCGTTATTAATATGTTCTAAAATTTCCTTTTCAATTTCCTTATTTTCCTCAGTGACTACTTTATTACTCTCCTCCAAAATTATTCCATGTTCCACTAACTGAAATTGACAATCTATACCATTTGCTTCATCTTTTGTTAAATTTGATTCATGTTCAACTGATGTTGTTTTAATCTCTGTTTCATCGTTCTGATCTGTGTCATCATGGATTGATTGTGGAAAACAGGGTATGATATTATTTTTTTCTTCGTTTGTTTCTTCTACTTCTGAGTGTTTAATTATTTCGTTATTATTATTTCCTAAAGTTTCTTTTTCAATTTCCTTATTTTCTCCAGAGACTTCTTTATTAGTTTCCTCCAAAATTATTCCATGTTGCACTGACTCTAATTGACAATTTATATCAACAGTACATCCTACTACTTCATCTTTCGTTAAATTTGATTCATATTCAACTGCTATTGTTTTAATCTCTGTTTCATCGTTCTCACCTGTGTAATCATGCGTTGATTGTGGAACACAGGGTATGATACTGTTTTTTTCTTCGATTGAGTCTTCTACTTCTGAGGGTTTGTTTATTTCGTTATTATTATGTTCTAAAATTTCTTTTTCAGTTTTATTATTTTCTTCAGAATCTACTTTATTACTCTCCTCCAAAATTATTCCATGTTCCACTGACTGTAATTGACAATCTGTATCACCAGTACATCCTACTGTTTCATCTTTCTTTAAATTTGATGCATATTCAATAGCTATTGCTTTAATCTCTGTTTCATCCTTCTCGCCCGTGTCATCAAGCGTTGATTCTGGAACACAGGGTATGATATTGTTTTTTTCTTCGATTGATTCTTCTATTTCTGAGGGTTTGTTTATTTCGTTATTATTATGTTCTAAAATTTCTTTTTCAATTTCCTTATTTTCTTCAGAAACTACTTTATTACTCTCCTCCAAAATTATTCCATGTTCCTGTAATTGCCAATCTATACCATCTGCTTCATCTTTTGTTAAATTTGATTCATGTTCACCTGATGTTGTTTTAATATCTGTTTCTTCGTTCTGGACTGTGTCATCATGAGTTGATTGCGAAACACAGGGTATGATAATGTTTTTTTCTTCGATTGATTCTTCTACTTCTGAGGGTTTGTTTATTTCATTATTATTATGTTCTAAAATTTTTTTTCCAATTTCCTTATTTTCGTCAGAAACTATTTTATCACTCTCCCCCAAAATTATTCCATGTTCCACTGACTGTAATTGAGAATCTGAAGCACCAGTACATCCTACTGTTTCATCTTTCTTTGTATTTGAATTATATTGAACGGATATTGTTTTAATCTCTTTTTCATACTTCTCGCTTGTGTCATCATGCGTTGATTCTGGAAGACAGGGTATGATATTGTTTTTTTCTTCGATTGATTCTTCTACTTCTGAGGGTTTGTTTATTTCGTTATTATTATGTTCTAAAATTTCTTTTTCAATTTCCTTATTTTCTCTAGAGACTTCTTGATTACTCTCCTCCAAAATTATTCCATGTTCCACTAACTGTAATTGACAATCTATACCATCTGCTTCATCTTTTGTTAAATTTGATTCATGTTCAACTGATGTTGCTTTAATATCTGTTTCTTCGTTCTGGACTGTGTCATCATGAGTTGATTGCGAAACACAGGGTATGATAATGTTTTTTTCTTCGATTGATTCTTCAACTTCTGAGGGTTTGTTTATTTCGTTATTATTATATACTAAAATTTCTTTTTCAATTTCCTTATTTTCTTCAGAAACTACTTTATTACTCTCCTCCAAAATTATTACATGTTCCACTGACTGTAATTGACAATCTCTATCACCAGTACATCCTACTGTTTCATCGTTCTTTAAATTTGATTCATATTCAACGGATATTGTTTTAATCTCTTTTTCATACTTCTCGCTTGTGTCATCATGCGTTGATTCTGGAACACAGGGTATGATATTGTTTTTTTCTTCGATTGATTCTTCTACTTCTGAGGGTTTGTTTATTTTGTTATTATTATGTTCTAAAATTTCTTTTTCAATTTCCTTATTTTCTTCAGAAACTACTTTATTACTCTCCTCCAAAATTATTCCATGTTCCACTAACTGTAATTGACAATCTATACCATCTGCTTCATCTTTTGTTAAATTTGATTCATGTTCAACTGATGTTGTTTTAATATCTGTTTCTTCGTTCTGGACTGTGTCATCATGGGTTGATTGCGAAACACAGGGTATGAAATTGTATTTTCCCTCGATTGATTCTTCTACTTCTGAGGGTTTGTTTATTTCGTTATTATTATGTTCTAAAAATTTTTTTCCAATTTCCTTATTTTCTTCAGAAACTATTTTATCACTCTCCTCCAAAATTATTCCATGTTCCACTGACTGTAATTGAGAATCTGTAGCACAAGTACAACCTACTGTTTCATCTTTCTTTAAATTTGAATTATATTGAACGGATATTGTTTTAATCTCTTTTTCATACTTCTCGCTTGTGTCATCATGCGTTAATTCTGGAACACAGGGTATGATATTGTTTTTTTCTTCGATTGATTCTTCTACTTCTGAGGGTTTGTTTATTTCGTTATTATTATATTCTAAAATTTCTTTTTCAATTTCCTTATTTTCTTCAGAAACTACTTTATTACTCTCCTCCAAAATTATTCCAAGTTCCACTGACTGTAATTGACAATCTCTATCACCAGTACATCCTACTGTTTCATCGTTCTTTAAATTTGATTCATATTCAACGGATATTGTTTTAATCTCTTTTTCATCGTTCTCAACTGTGTGATCATGTGTTGATTGCGAAACACAGGTTATTGCAGTGTTCTTTTCTTCGATTGATTCTTCTACTTCTGAGGGTTTGTTTATTTCGTTATTATTATGTTCTAAAATTTCTTTTTCAATTTCCTTATTTTCTTCAGAAACTATTTTATCACTCTCCTCCAAAATTATTCCATGTTCCACTGATTGTAATTGACAATTTGTATCACCAGTACATCCTACTGTTTCATCTTTCTTTAAATTTGATTCATATTCAACGGATATTGTTTGAATCTCTTTTTCATCCTTCTCGCCTGTGTCATCATGCGTTGATTCTGGAACACAGGGTATGATATTGTTTTTTGCTTCGATTGATTCTTCTACTTCTAAGGGTTTGTTTATTTCGTTATTATTATATTCTAAAATTTCTTTTTCAATTTCCTTATTTTCTTCAGAAACTACTTTATTACTCTCCTCCAAAATTATTCCATGTTCCACTGACTGTAATTGACAATCTCTATCACCAGGACATCCTACTGTTTCATCGTTCTTTAAATTTGATTCATATTCAACGGATATTGTTTTAATCTCTTTTTCATCGTTCTCAACTGTGTGATCATGTGTTGATTGCGAAACACAGGTTATTGTATTGTTCTTTTCTTCGATTGATTCTTCTACTTCTGAGGGTTTGTTTATTTCGTTATTATTATGTTCTAAAATTTCTTTTTCAATTTCGTTACTATCTTCAGAGACTACTTTATTACTCTCCTCCAAAAGTATTCCATGTTCCACTAACTGTAATTGACAATCTATACCATCTGCTTCATCTTTTGTTAAATTTGATTCATGTTCAACAGATGTTGTTTTAACCTCTGTTTCATCGTTCTGATCTGTGTCACCATGGATTGATTGTGGAACACAGGGTATGATATTATTTTTTTCTTCGTTTGTTTCTTCTACTTCTGAGTGTTTAATTATTTCGTTATTATTATTTTCTAAAATTTCTTTTTCAATTTCCTTATTTTCTCTAGAGACTTCTTTATTAGTTTCCTCCAAAATTATTCCATGTTGCACTGACTCTAATTGACAATCTATATCAACAGTACATCCTACTGCTTCATCTTTTGTTAAATTTGATTCATATTCAACTGCTTTTGATTTAATCTCTGTTTTATCGTTCTCACCTGAGTCATCATGCGTTGATTGTGGAACACAGGGTATGATATTGTTTTTTTCTTCTACTTCTGAGGGTTCGTTTATTTCGTTATTATTATGTTCTAAAATTTCTTTTTCAATTTCCTTATTTTGTTCAGAAACTACTTTATTACTCTCCTCCAAAATTTTTCCATGTTCCACTGACTGCAATTGACAATCTGTATCACCAGTACAACTTACTGTTTCATCTTTCTTCAAATTTGATTCATATTCAACGGATATTGTTTTAACTTCTTTTTCATCCTTCTCGCCATGCGTTGATTCTGGAACACAGGGTATGATATTGTTTTTTTCTTCGATTGATTCTTCTACTTCTGAGAATTTGTTTATCTCGTTATTAATATGTTCTAAAATTTCCTTTTCAATTTCCTTATTTTCCTCAGTGACTACTTTATTACTCTCCTCCAAAATTATTCCTTGTTCCACTAACTGTAATTGACAATCTATACCATCTGCTTCATCTTTTGTTAAATTTGATTCATGTTCAACAGATGTTGTTTTAACCTCTGTTTCATCGTTCTGATCTGTGTCACCATGGATTGATTGTGGAACACAGGGTATGATATTATTTTTTTCTTCGTTTGTTTTTTCTACTTCTGAGTGTTTAATTATTTCGTTATTATTATTTTCTAAAATTTCTTTTTCAATTTCCTTATTTTCTCTAGAGACTTCTTTATTAGTTTCCTCCAAAATTATTCCATGTTGCACTGACTCTAATTGACAATCTATATCAACAGTACATCCTACTGCTTCATCTTTTGTTAAATTTGATTCATATTCAACTGCTTTTGATTTAATCTCTGTTTTATCGTTCTCACCTGAGTCATCATGCGTTGATTGTGGAACACAGGGTATGATATTGTTTTTTTCTTCTACTTCTGAGGGTTCGTTTATTTCGTTATTATTATGTTCTAAAATTTCTTTTTCAATTTCCTTATTTTGTTCAGAAACTACTTCATTACTCTCCTCCAAAATTATTCCATGTTCCACTGACTGCAATTGGCAATCTGTATCACCAGTACAACCTACTGTTTCATCTTTCTTCAAATTTGATTCATATTCAACGGATATTGTTTTAGTTCCTTTTTCATCCTTCTCGCCTGTGTCATCATGCTTTGATTCTGGAACACAGGGTATGATATTGTTTTTTTCTTCTACTTCTGAGGGTTCGTTTATTTCGTTATTATTATGTTCTAAAATTTCTTTTTCAATTTCCTTATTTTGTTCAGAAACTACTTCATTACTCTCCTCCAAAATTATTCCATGTTCCACTGACTGCAATTGGCAATCTGTATCACCAGTACAACCTACTGTTTCATCTTTCTTTAAATTTGATTCATATTCAACGGATATTGTTTTACCTTCTTTTTCATCGTTCTCACCTGTGTCATCATGCGTTGATTGTGAAACACAGTGTATGATATTGGTTTTTGCTTCGATTGATTCTTCTACTTCTGAGGGTTTGTTTATTTCGTTATTATTATTTTCTAAAATTTCCCTATCAATTTTCTTATTTTGTTCAGAAACTACTTTATTACTCTCCTCCAAAATTATTCCATGTTCCACTGACTGCAATTGGCAATCTGTATCACCAGTACATCCTACTGTTTCATCTTTCTTCAAATTTGATTCATATTCAACGGATATTGTTTTAGTTCCTTTTTCATCCGTCTCGCCTGTGTCATCATGCTTTGATTCTGGAACACAGGGTATGATATTGTTTTTTTCTTCGATTGATTCTTCTACTTCTGAGGGTTTGTTTATTTCGTTATTATTATGTTCTAAAATTTCTTTTCCAATTTCCTTATTTTGTTCAGAAACTACTTTGTTTCTCTCCTCCAAAATTATTCCATGTTCCACTGACTGCAATTGACAATCTTTATCACCAGTACATCCTACTGTTTCATCTTTCTTCAAATTTGATTCATATTGAACGGATATTGTTTTAATTTCTTTTTCATCCTTCTCGCCTGTGTCTTCATGCGTTGATTCTGGAACACAGGGTATGCTATTGTTTTTTGCTACGATGGATTCTTCTACTTCTGGGGGTTTGTTTATTTCGTTATTATTATTTTCTAAAATTTCCTTTTCAATTTCCTTATTTTGTTCAGAAACTACTTTATTACTCTCCTCCAAAATTATTCCATGTTGCACTGACTCTAATTGACAATCTATATCAACAGTACATCCTACTGCTTCATCTTTTGTTAAATTTGATTCATATTCAACTGCTTTTGATTTCATCTCTGTTTTATCGTTCTCACCTGTGTCATCATGCGTTGATTCTGGAACACAGGGTATGATATTGTTTTTTTCTTCGATTGATTCTTCTACTTCTGAGGGTTTGTTTATTTCGTTATTATTATGTTCTAAAATTTCTTTTTCAATTTCCTTATTTTCTTCAGAAACTACTATATTACTCTCCTCCAAAATTATTCCATGTTCCACTGACTGCAATTGACAATCTGTATCACCAGTACATCCTATTGTTTCATCTTTCTTCAAATTTGATTCATATTCAACGGATATTGTTTTAATTTCGTTTTCATCCTTCTCGCCCGTGTCATCATGCTCTGATTCTGGAACACATAGTATGATATTGTTTTTTTCTTCGATTGATTCTTCTACTTCTGAGGGTTTGTTTATTTCGTTATTATTATGTTCTAAAGTTTCTTTTTCAATTTCCTTATTTTGTTCAGAAACTACTTTATTACTCTCCTCCAAAATTATTCCATGGTCCACTGACTGCAATAGACAATCTGTATCACCAGTACATCCTACTGTTTCATCTTTCTTCAAATTTGATTCATGCTCAACGGATATTGTTTTAATTTCTTTTTCATCCTTCTCGCCTGTGTCATCATGCGTTGATTCTGGAACACAGGGTATGATATTGTTTTTTGCTTCGATTGATTCTTCTACTTCTAAGGGTTTGTTTATTTCGTTATTATTATTTTCTAAAATTTCCTTTTCAATTTCCTTATTTTGTTCAGAAACTACTTTATTACTCTCCTCCAAAATTATTCCATGTTCCACTGACTGCAATTGACAATCTGTATCACCAGTACATCCTACTTTTTCATCTTTCTTCAAATTTGATTCATATTCAACGGATATTGTTTTAATTTTTTTTTCATCCGTCTCGCCTGTGTCATCATGCTCAGATTCTGGAACACAGGGTATGATATTGTTTTTTTCTTCGATTGATTCTTCTACTTCTGAGGGTTTGTTTATTTCGTTATTATTATTTTCTAAAATTTCCTTCTCAATTTGCTTATTTTCTTCAGAGACTACTTTAATACTCTCCTCGAAAATTATTCCATTTTCCACTAACTGTAATTGACAATCTGTATCCCCAGTACATCCTACTGCTTCATCTTTCATTAAATTTGATTCGTATTCAACTGCGATTATTTTAAGCTCTGTTTCATCCTTCTCACCTGGGTCAGCATGGGTTGATTGCGGAACACATGGTATTATATTGATTTTTTCTTCGATTGATTCTTCTAATTCTGAGGGTTTGTTTATTTTGTTATAATTATGCAATAAAATTTCCTTTTCAATTTCTTTATTTTCTTCAGAGACGACTTTATTACTCTCCTTCAGAATTATTTCATTTTCCACGGTTTGTAATTGACAATCTGTATCACCAGAATTTTTTTCCCAGGTGACTGAATTCAAAACACAAAGGTTAATGCCATCATCGATTGTTAAAATTTTTTCCTGTTTTGAGGTGTCATTATTTTCGATATTAAGTGTACTTTGTTTTTCAGATTCCTGATTAACTTGTCCTACTGTTTCATATTTTGTTAAATTTGATTCATAATCTTCTTCTATTTTTGTTTTAATATCTTTTTCATCGTTCTCACCTAAGGCATTAAGGATTGAGTGCGGAGATATGATATTATTTTTTTCTCTGACTGATTCTTCTACTTCTAAATGCTTGCTGATTTCTTTATAATTTTTATGTAATTTTGCAATTTCCATTTCTTTATTCCCTTCACAGATTGATTTATTATTCTCCTCGAAAATTATTTCCTCTTTTTTTAACTGAGATTCTGTTTCACCATTGTCTCTAGTGTTGTTTTTGAATGAATTCGAAGAAGAAGGAATAATTTCTGATGCTGATGTACTGTTATTTTCAATATTTTGTGAACTTTCTATTTCTGATTTTGTATCACCCGTATCAATTGTTTCATCTTTCATTAAAATTGATTCACATTCAACTGCTATTGTTTTAATATCTGCTTTATCGTTCTCATCTTTGTCAGATTTTGTAGATTTTTCTAAATCGATTGCCAATGGTTGTTCTAATAGTTGTTGATTTGAAATGATTTGCGGAATCTCTAATTCGAAGCATTCTTCTATTTCATTGCTTTTTTTATGTGAATATGTACTCGCAATATCAACCTCATTTATTTCCTCTGCTAATATTTTATTTTCAGTCCCAATAGGTGTTACATTTGCGTTATCGTTATATTTGTTAGAAACATCACAATTCTCATTATATATTTTTGAGTTATCATGCTGTGCAAGAACTAAAGAATACTCTGACGTTTCACAATTTTCGAATTCTGTACAGTTTTTACTTTGCCCAGCATTATTATTACGTTTTAACACAACGATATTAGTTTTCGCTTCCTCAATAACAGAACTTTCTGCCTCATTAAGAGTATTAGCATATTTAATTTTTTGGTCAAGGTTTGGTAAGTCGATTTCAGAAACTTCTTCAAATGCTTCATCAGCTTCTTGAATTTGTAAAGATCTTTTTATATCTCGTGGATCTACAATAATCTTTCCTTCATTTTTTACACTTTTGATTAAATCTTCTTCGATTTCTGGAGAGCAAACTGTTAGGACAGGACCAAGAGCAACTGCAGCTAAGAATTCTATAACAGAATGCCTTCGAGACTTCATTTCCGTGTCATTTATATCCAGATCAGCATTCTCAGTTAAATGAAGACTGCCTAAAAAAAATAAAATTTTTTATTGCAATTATAAGTTTAATAAAAACTTATAAAAAGGAATAAAATTCAAAATATTAACAATTTATTTCTTTATGAATTTAAAATTAATATCGAATCGGTGTATAAGATTGGGAGGCAGTTTCAAAGAGCTTACACCACAATTTAAATTCTTGGAATGAAGCCAATTTCAATTATTATCTAAATCAGTTATAAGAATCAATTATTTTTTTTATTTTTTGGTAGACAAAATTAGATTTTTATCCGAATTTTAATCTGATTACTTTTAAAATATTCTATGTTAATTTTGATGTATTTTAACCAAGAGAAAAAAATCAAAGAATATGCAAGTGTCGAGGAATATATGCACCTTTTTATCTCACGAGAATAAAAAAATCATTTGAATCATTATCACGGTATTGAGTTTATTGGTTCGTGAAATTGCCGTATAAAACTTACCTTTATTATTATTTTCATTTGAGCTCTTTTCAGTGTCATTATCTATAAATAAAGGTGGTGGTGGAATTATTAATTCGGCTAAATCATTTATATTCAAACTTCCAGTTAGTACTTGCATTCCTAATAATTCATTCATGGGTGGAAATATATTTGGATCATTTAAATCAGGATCTTCAATGGGCGTAAGTGATCCGACTTCAGAAAGTTCACTTATTTCGTCCGTAGGCTTATCACCAATTAGAACTTTTAATCTTTCTTTTGCAGCAGGTACAAGCATACTGGCAGAATATTGGGATTCTGATATAATATTTTGTTCTTTTAAAATCCAATTTTCTTTCCAAACTTCTTTACCTTTATTTGTGTTTTCTAAAAATAATACTTCTAATTAAGATTTAAAGTAAGTAAGTTAAGATTTTGAATTAATAATAAAATTCTACTTTAATTCTTTATTTTACTCCAACTTGTTAAAAAAAAAATAGTTCGTATAGCAATTTTTTGACTTAATTTGAATTTTTCTAAATCTTTTTAAGTTTAAAACAACAAACAAGTTACGAACTTCGTTCAAGGTATGTAATCAATTGATTTTTTTTGTTAGTTACCCTGGAAAACCTTATTATTAATATCTCGCAAAACTTTTTTTAAATTGAATGATTGAACTAGACTATTTTTATTGAATCAAAAATATGTTTTTTATACCCACCATTGTAAATAGGCAATAACTCATCTAATATTTCTGAAGGTGGATGCTCTTTAAGTAAGGAAGTCAATTTGGCTTCTTTATAATTTTCTTCTGCTTCTTCATCTGATTTTAATATTTTTAATGGGTTATTGTTAACTTCCAAAATCTTAAATTAATATTAATAAAAAAACATAAACAAATTAACAAAAATTTTTTTTGAAAAATGTTCAAAATGAAAGACCAATAAAATAATCTTTCAATATGATAATTTTTTTTTTTAATATTTTAAACCCATTTACCTTCAAAAATATAAAAACGATTTTGCATTATTTTACGCCCTACAGAAAAATATTTAATTATAATACTATTGAACTATTGGGTCGGTTTCGATCGTTTGAATGGAAGTATGCTATATTATTTTGTTCACTCTCATTGAAACTAGATTTTGAAATTCGAAAATTATGGCTATAAGAACTTCATGAACTGGTTAAAACTGCTAATGAAAGATCAATATGACTACAATTATTAAGAATATTAAATTGATCTGGCATTTCGAACATCTTTATCTATTGGGCTTTTATGTTTATATACCTATATGTTTATTAAATTCTTTTAAATTCGTAGAACATAAATTTTGGAAGTGAATCGATAACAAATAAAATTATTTATATGTCATTTTATTAGATATGTTTATTTTTCAATTCGTTCAGATTCGGGCGAAAAAACTTAAAATCTAAACGAAATGAAAACTTAGCATATGTAATATAAAATTAAAATTTAAAATTTATCAATTGTAAATTATTTTAATATATAAAACATTAACCAATAGAAATTATGGAAAGTATGTTGAAACTGAAAAAAAAGAAAAGACACAAACTTTTTAACTAAAATACATAATAATTTTATTTTCGTTTCCTGTTCTGCTCTATTATCAAATGGCCCAACAACTACTCTTTATTCATATTGCCCGGAGTCCGATAATATAACACTTATATTATCTGGATGCTACCGTCTCGCATTATTAAACTATTGATATAAAGATATTTTAATATTTCTCGCGTTTATACCATCCAAGGGTTTCGTAAAGTTCTAACTTTTACTTATACATACTAATGCATAACTTTTACTTATGCATATTTTTAGTATTTTGATATTTTTTATCTCTTGTGTGCATTTAACAATAATCTTATGTACATACTATATTCAGTTTTGTTTGTCTATATTCTATAACTATCGATCGTCAACTTTCAACCTTTAGTGTACTCAGAAATGTTTTTATATTAACCTCATTAGATTTCTCGGTTTCCTGTTCCTTTGCGGTTGATTGACTTTTTTCTTCATCTGTACATTTGTTTATTGTATTGAAATTTTGATCCAAGCTCTGATGAGATAATTCAATACTTGGACTAGTATTAGGATCATTGTTGCTTAAATTAGAAGTCTAAAAATAAAAAATTATTCTTAAAAACTACAAACAAATTTTCTAAGGCAAAAAAATTATTTTCTTGGATTACGAAATTATATTAATTTTATTTTCTAATTTTTAGTACATATTTAATAATAAATATAATTTAAGAAAACGGAACTAACTAAACAAACTAATTATAAAATTTAATTTTGGATGCTTAGGCCCACTCGTATACAAATTTAAATTGAAGTCTTTTTTTAAAATAAAAATGCAAGACAAGCCTTGGATAAAATCTGGTACTACCTGAATCCTTGACACAAGTGTTGGATAAATGTTTTTTTTATCACTTTATTTTTATTAAAGTTACCAAATCACTAGGTGGGATACCTTTTATACTTAAAGATGTATGGATTTGGTAATGGGGACAGGAAGTTTAGTCGGGATTAAAAAGAGGGACAGTCAGTAGGTAATCATTTACACTCTTCTTAAAGCGGCGCAAGTCGTAAATCAAACGTACGCCAGCTGTAGGGAACAATTTTGAAGGGAGAGCATTCCACATTCTCGAGGTGCGAATTGTCCATTGTTTAAAGTCCATTTTTAAATCAGAGCCCAAGTACATGAATAAAATCGGATCTAATCATTATTTTTGATTTCCAGGTTTTGAATGGGGGTCAAAATGAAAAAAAAAGTAATTCTTATATTTCGTATTAAAAAACGAAATTTTGACGTGATTATATTCTATAATAGAGCAATCAGGAGTTTAATATTTTCAAACTAATAATGCTTAAGTTTAACTTAATAGGTATTAACAGTTTAAAATTAATTGTGCGGAATGTTTTGACGAATGAAATCAACAACACAATGTAATACGTCGAAAATCATTAATTAACGGTATATTATTAATATATTACTAAGATGTATCAATGTTAAAAATTGCCTCTATATTTTGTTCTATTTTTATTAGTTCAAGTTCTTTTTGAATTATCAAATAACACCAACACTTGTTTCCAGCGGTTCAAAATCACACAATATTATTTTTTACTTCATTCACATAATTTGTTTTATGTTTTGACTATTTTGCATAAAAAAAAAGTAAATCTCATCGGAAAGTATAAAGATTGAACATAATTTACATTTATGCTGAAAGTATATTTATATTATCTACCATCAGAAAACTAAAGAATAATATTTTGCTATTATAATTCGAGCAATATTTCCGCGTTAAATAATATTTTTAGAAACATGCGCTCTTTAAATTATTAATTTAATATTATAAAATACATAATTTTTTAAATAAGATTTAAAAATATTTCTAATTAAAAATCAATAAAATAACAAATTGAAAATCAATACAAATATGAATATAGGTTAAATTGAAAAAAAAATTGTTTTTTTTTTTAGCTCGTTGTGCATCAAAAATGATAAAACGAACTAAATGTCTTCATTAAATGTTCGTCGCTCCGACTCTAATATATACCACTCAATTGATTTTATTTCTTTGAATAACAATCTCGTTCACTTTCACTTCGACTAAAGAATGAGATTGTACGATTTTGAGTTTGGGAGTTAGAGTTAGAGGCTCTTTATCAATTTTCTTAATATGTGTGTATATCAAAATTACGATGAAAATTTATATGTTGGGTGTATTGATGTCGATTAGAGGAAATAAAAAAAAATGTTAAGGCTCCTAAGATTTGAAACAGGAACTGTATATCGATGAATCTTTTTATATTTGTACATGACTAAATCCTAACCAATGTGCTAACTGTGCTATAGCACGGAGACGCCAAAATATAAGGGGTGCAGAATAATGAAATAACATTCGCAAAAAAAAAACCAAAAGAAAAAACCTCAAATTTTCAAATGAGGAATTTTATGTTTTTTAATATTTTATTTTTGGTTCAATTTTCACTAAATTTTTTTGATATTTTTTTAATTCTATTGATTTTCTTGCAATATTATTTAAATTATAAAAAAAAAATTATATGTTATGAAACTTTAAATTAATAAATATATATATATAACATATAAGTAATTTTATGGTATGAACCCCAGGAAATTATTAGCACATAGATACGACATACGTTAGGAAGTCTCTGACTAAATTGTATCGATATAATGGTATCGAAAGAAATAAAAATTATGTTTAGTTCCGGTTTGAGACCAAAGTATCTTTTAGTTTAAATATCTTTAATCGAAATGTAGTAAACAGATATACGAGTATATTTTTTATATTTGTATAATACTTAAAATTTACAACACTTCTATTTTTTTTGTTAATACGATGTTACATTGTTATGTATACTATTTCCAAAGTCAAATATAACATAGTAGTATTAATGAAAATTGAACCATATGAATGAATATACACTTATTATGTTTAGTTAATAAAAATTAAATTATGCGCTTTATTAATTCAAACTTAAAATGGTTAGAATAATGACTTTATTATGTTACTAAATAAGTGTATATAAACATTCTGTTCGGATCCGTAAGATACTAAAAGAAAATTTAAATATTATTCGTCCTTTAAAAAAATAACATAATATAACCAATATAACTATCTAGCTGTCACCCTAGAAAGATTTATCATACTATTTTATTTTTATTTAAAAATTAAAAATTATCATATATTCCTAGATATTTAAAATTCTTTCAAACGCAAAATTTCATTTATGATTATGATATCAATGTACATCGAAACATCAAAATATTAAATATATAATAAAACTCAGTTGAATTAAGTCTGCTTTTTTTAATTGATTAGTGCTGGCTGGTGCACATTTCTCACTGATTATTATTATTTTATTATGTAATTGTGTACTTAATTCATGTAGTCAGCGATTAACAGTAGCTATATCATCATTTTATATTAGATAATAGGCTTTTTTTATATTGCATTGCAAATAATAACTTTTAATGCAATTTTTTATAACAAAACCATTTTTTTATTATCGAATACAAATCCAGAATTTTAAAGAATAATCATTGGTTTATTATTTTAATTTACTTTACATTCAAAGAGTTCTTAATTATACATTAATTTAAAGTGTATAAATTAAAGTATTTATTATGTAAGTTTAAACATACTTTTTCCATTCTTAAGCTCACTAAACTTTTAATTTAAACAACATTAAGCTTTACATTTAAAATAATTAGAGAACTAGAGAAAAAAAAGTCAATGTAAGTAAAAAAACCTTTTTTCTTTTTTTAAATTATCAATTTTAATTTTCCGATTTTCGTATTTAATAGACTCAAAATTTAACCACGAACTAATTTATGCAAAAAAATTAAATGTTTGTTTAGTGCAAAAAATTGATTTTATCTTTTATTTTTTTCATGAAGCCTCACAAGTTCTAAAGTTGTATTCATAGTGCAAATCATCCATTTATTTTTATTATTATTTATTTATAAATGTGGAATGAATGTATTAGTAATAATAACAATTAGAATGTAGGGTGAGAAACCGATTGTTTAACCAATTTCAGGAAGTACCACCATTCGTATAAAAAACAGGAATGACTTTATACACCCATATTTTTTTTGTCACACCCATTTTTCGTCAAAATTCCCAAATGTGATAGAACGAGCTTCGGAAATTCGTTTTCCTCGAGAATGTGGAATGCTCTCTCATCAAAATTGTTCCCGACAGCTGGCGGACGCTTGATTTACGACTTGCGCTGCTTTAAGAAGAGTGTAAATGATTACCTACTAACTGTCCCACTTTTTAATCCCTTCTAAACTTCCTGTCCTCACTACCAAATCCATACTTCTTATAGTATAAAAGGTATCCCACCTAGTAATTTGGTAACTTCAGAATGCCAATGCCCATGTGGTATTATTATAAAAATTTACTAGCATTTAATAAATAAAAGTCCAAATGAATAATAGATTTCTGGTTTTTTCATATTATAACTAATATCAAATTAAAAGGCTAATGAGTTATTGTAAAGTGAGGTTAAAAAATATGAGAAACGATAACTAACACCAATTACATGTTTGGGTGGAGATTATTATGTCCATATTTCAGTTTAATTCCAACTTTAGTTCTATTTATTTAGACTTCGACTGCTTAACACCACAAGTGTAAAATAATTACGTAAATTCCATATTTCACTAGTTATAGATATTTGATATTTATTTAATTAAAATAAGCGAAAATTATAAGCTTATCAAGATTTTTTTTATTAACAATCAGTGATTTAAAGCAGGGTTTCGAACCCCGAAAATTATTGGTACGGGTACAGGTTCGGGTTCGATGCCTTAAAATTTAGTGGGTTCGGTTCAGGTTCGGGTTCGGGTTCGGGTTCAACTTTTTTAAGAAAAAAAATTCTATGTAGTGTTTAGTTTAAAATGTAATTTTTATTTTATTTTAATTATTTTATTTAATTCAAAAAAAACTTATAAATTCTTTTCATTCACTATTTTCACTACGTATGAAAACTTCTAGACTAATGAAAATAACCAAAGAAATACAATTAAAAAAATTCAAAAAAAATTCTGCGAAATATGAAATTTGAATTTCTACGCGCCGCATACTTAGGTAATAATTGCAATTAAAAATTGAACCCGAACCAATTTTTTTAGTGGGTTCGGGTTCGGGTTCAGGTTCACATAATTTAAAAAAAAACATTGAACCGGAGCGGGTTCAGGGTTCGGGTTCGGTTCGGGTTCGAAACCCTGATTTAAAGTGACATATTTTGTTATTCCGCTTTACAAGCACAAAATCATTCTTTCCTGAAATTTGATCGACTTGCTCCAAATTTTTTTGCAATACATATTTATTATTTGGATTCCAATTTTCATTAACCTGTAACTAAGTTATAGTTTGTATATTAAATTATAATACTCGAAAAGATTATACTAAACTTCCTTGAAACAATAACGCTTAGATCCTAAAATTTATTATTCGGCGTAACAAATTTGGATGATTATAAATACGATTCTATAAGTTACAAAATTATTTATGATTACATGATATTTTCAAATGTAAAAATAAGGTACATAAACTTACCATTTTTTAAAAATAATATGTAATGCCGTAAATGAAATGAAACAGCTTGAGGTGTTTTTGTTTTATTCTTTGTTCATGCATTTCCTTATTTCGATTATAATTATTAATAATATTATTGTCTTTTAGGCGCCAGATATTAGAAAATTACTGAATCAAAATATTATTCAAGGAATAAATATATAAACTTTTAAAGCATAACATTAGCAATAGCATACATAAGCTTATCCATGCTGTATTCTACAAAATAGTTATATATTTTAAGTGGAATATTATTGAGAGAAAATTAATAATTACTTTTTAAAATAAATAATAATTGAAGATATTTTTCGATGTAGCTGAATGAAACATAAATTAGTAATAATAAATAAGGGTAGGTTAATAATAGTTCAGTTGTTAGTATTTATATTGATAAGAACAAAATGTGCATTTGAAACGCATTTTTGCAAGATTTATCATATGGGTAACATAATTCGAATACGATATTTCTTGTTGCTGTTTTATATAAGCCCAAATGTCCATTCGGATTCAATCAAATTCGGGATGATTGAAGGCAACATAAAAACAATATGGGTAAGATCTTCCAACATTTCAAATCATAAGATTAATAGGCATTCGACCATGTATCTAGGTATGTAATTTTTTTTTGGAATTTAAAATTTGAGGAATTAATAATAATAATTATTGTTCTCAAAAGTTTCATAAAATATATTTCAAAAAAATATTTCTTCAAAATAAATTTGGTGGGCTGTTTTCGGCGCTGGACAACTTTTTCGATCTTTTGCACAATTTTCAAAAATTTTTAATGCCAAATTTGTAAATTTTTTTATTATAATAAAGACTAGACTGGAGCGAAATAATGTTAGTGCTACGGCAGGATCGACTAGTTTTATAAATAAGCACTCTTTTTATAAATAAGCACACTATGTATGTTGAGACAATAAATTCTATATCTAACAAGAATAGCCTTTCAAATTTTCATTATGTCAAGTTCCTGAAGACACAGTAAACGAAAATAATATTATCGCATGTGTATTTGATTACATACTTACTTATGGACCGTTTTTTTAGTTATATAAGAAACGTTTCGCATTTAAGAGTAGATTTATGTGAAGAAAAAAAGAAAAAAAAGAATGCCAAGTATCCATTATCTGTGTTCAAGTAATACTTTATAAAGCAAGGAAACAATAACAAATACAACACGCAGTACGTGATCACATCATTAGGCAGTATTTTTTGTGTTCCACATGAAAAAGAAATTCTCCTGAAACAAAGACTCTCAAAGCTATATAAGTCTAACAGATGGCAAATCGATTGTATTTTCTGTATAATTGATCTGAGGGCCGGTTAAGCCATACGCAGTCCTGGACGGTCCTATGTATAGGAACTGATAATTCCGCAGATCTATGAAGGACTCATGTCGTGAAGGATACAGTCTCCGGTCGTGCGACCCAATGTGATTTAATGTAGGAAGCAAAACGACAAGTAAAATCTTCTTGATTCTACACAGAAAAAAAAGAGTAGCCTTTTTATCTAAACTTCAAATAAAATCATCTAATGTTTGTGATTGAATTTTAGCCATTTAAACTGTTTAATTGCGCCAGTTATTCTTAATTAAATGATTTGCTACAAATCGTAATTATTTGATTCATTTACTAATTTAAATGAAATATCTAATTTGCATTATCCGTTTTTGACTCCTCAAATACAAAAAACAACTCAAATGTTTTTTTTAATTTTTTTTTTTAACTTTTTTGGTTTTTTTTTTGTTTTTTTCTTTTTTTTTTAAACTTTTTTGGTTGGTCACACATCTAAGTACTATCCACTACGAGACATTGCTTTTTTTTTTTTAGCTTTTTTGGTCGGTCACCCATCTAAGTTCTATCACAACGAGGCGTTGCTTAACCGTTTTGTTCAATGTTATGAATTCTTCCACTGAGCTATGTCAGTGATATACAACAATGTATTAATAGACAATATAAAATCGGTTTCTATGAAAACTTTCTACAATTGTCAAAGAATGTTACTGTACAATTCTACTATTTTTGTACTTGATATATTGAAATATTTATTTCAAATCCAATAATTAAATTTGCTGAATCACATAATGTTTAGAAGATAATTTTAAATTCAAAAATTTTCGACCCGTTAGGTTTATTAGCTCCTATAGTCATGAATTGAAAACTTCTTATTTAAAATATTTGGCGAAAGCATATTGACTGGGATGAAGAAATTCCTGACGACATAATCAAAGAATGGTCCAAATTACCCAATTGACCAGGTTTGGTACAAGTGTACCAAATTCCAAATGTACCAATGTATTTTCCTTTGGAAAGCCAAATAGAAATTGTACCTTTTGTTCCAAATCCACGTTTACCAGACGATTTTCCAAAGAAAAAATTGAGGACCTGACACGAATTTGTACCATTTGGAATATTCAACGGAGTAAGTTCTTCGGGATCCAAAAGATTTTCTGGTTATCTTGGAAATTTAATCTGAAAAAATTTCTTAAATTTCCATATGACGTCACATTTGATTTAATTTCGTCCGAAAAATCCTTTATAATATCCAAACCTTTAAAAAATATCTTTGTACACTTGGTACACATGGATAATGTACCTTTGCTATAACCAATTTCTATCAAATTTGTAAATGAAAAAATTGTAACGGAAACTCTTTAGATATATTACAGGATTGTACCAACATAATCCCACATAGTATGTACCTACATATAAATTTAATTAAAAAAATTGGTAGAAAATCAAAATGTGCCAATAACAATTCCTAAAGCTAAGAATTTTCTCCGGTAATAATAATGGGTCATACCACAAAATTTTTCAGTGAGATTTCCAAACATCATAGGTACGATTAAAACACCATTATTTCTTCTTTTATATCCAAAAGCACGCCAAAAATTAAATAAATGCACAAAAATACTAATATTATTTCCAAATAGTGCAACTTTTGGTTTTTAAACTTAATAACTATAGTTTAAAATTTAACAAAATTGAAACAAATGGAAATTATTCCAATAATAATTCCAATTACGAATGACGCGACGGACATAAATAGAGGAATTTGCTACGCGGAAAATATTGGTTTGTACCGTCATATTTTCTAATAGTAATGGAAATCATAGGTACAACTAAAAACCGTTACTGTTTTCATAGGAGCATGGTTTAGTATGAAAAACTTGCAGAAAGTTATTGGATAGCACCAATAATATTTCTTAAATATGTACCTTTGGTACCAGAAAATCTTCAAATATGTACCAACAATAATAACCACGAAAATGCCTATTAAAATATTCAAAAAACATACAAAAATGTCGGGTGGTTCAACAAATCTATAGTATCTACGAAACGAAAGAATTTTATTTCTCCTAAACTTTATTTGATTAATTTATTCTAATAAACCTTCAGTTAACTTCAAAAAATTAGTTTTAGTTTCCTCAATCATTACTACCATCACTTAATAATGTTGAATTTGAGTGGTTTAATATTTGTAGTTATTCGTATTAAAGAAATTGATTTATCCATATTAAAACAGATGCCCTAAAAAGAGCGCCCCAAATTTTTTTGTTACGAAATTTGTGTGTTTAAAATTTGTATGAAAGCCCTTCCCCAGGTCGTTGGGTCGGAGGCCAATAAATTTTGTTACGAAATTTGTGTGTTTAATGATTTCCTCTTTTTATGTACCAAATTTGAATGAAATCGGATGAACTTTTGAAGTCTTCCCCGGTGAGGTCGCTGGGTAGGAGGCCAATAAATTTTGTTACGAAATTTATGTGTTTAATCATTTCCTCTTTTTATGTACCAAATTCAACGGAAATCGGATGAACTTTTGGAGCCCTAAGCTGGGTAGGAGGCCAATAAGATTTTAAAATTGCCTATAACGACCCCCGACGTGAGACAAAGACATGGTGTAAATTTGAAAACGATCGGTTAAGTGGTTTAGGAGCCTACTCGAGACATACAACAGACAAAAATGCAAAAATACAAACAAGAATTAAATTTTTATTTCTTTAAAGAAATCCAAATAACGCCTCCTATCAATATTAATTCTATCACAATTTACAACATTGAAAATGCACTTGAATTTTTAAAAAATTGAACTACCCCATATTTTTAGATTAAAAACAAAAATAGGAGACAAAAATGGAACGAAATGCATTTGTTACGGATCAAGTACTGGTACAGATAATGGTACGGAAGGTACAGAATAAAAACAAAACTAAGTAGGAATATAAAAAAACGTCATTCCTCTTTCTCTTTCTCCACTCAAATCGAACGCGTGCAGTCGTGATTTGTTTTATTTTTTAAATTTAAATTTAAATTTAAAACCAATTGATTTATTTGATTATAATTTCAAATTAAAACAATTTAAAAAAAAGTAAGTTCGCTAAAAAAAAAATAAAAAAAAAAATAGAAAAAAAAAATTTGAAAAAAAAAAATTTAAAAAAAAAAATTGCAAATTCCAACCTAACCAAATTGTTTTATGGTGGCTTGGATTTATTTGTAGGTAAGTATTAATTAAAAAAAAATAAAATAAAATAAGCTGTAGAAAAAAGTGCAGATGATGTCCCACCGATTTAACTGCGTGCTTTTTCAATGCTATTATTATTTCGCGATTTCTTATTTTTTCATTTTTCCACTGAAGAAGAACTTCTCGTTGAACTTATATACATTTTCAGACGCCCTCAACACGGCGGCTAGACGACTAAACCGATTTTGGACCATTTTAAAGTCAAAATTTTGAAAATTTTGAAAATTTGGATCATTAAAAATCTTCGGACTGATTCAAGCTTTAAAATGGTACATTAATTTTTAAAATCGATTAAGTACTGGAAATCTTCAAAATGTTTTCTCACGATCAAAAAAAAAAAAAAATCTGAAGAGATTTTCAGGACCTAATCGGAATTCGATTCTAAAAATTTATGTACCATTTTAAAGCCTGAATCGATCCGAAGATTTTAAATGGTCCATGTTTTCGAAATTTGACTTTAAAATGGTCTGAAACCAGTGTAGTCGTCTAGCCGTCGTGTTGACGGCGTCTGAGACTGACTCAATATCCGAATCGTTTATAATAATAGTTCGATAGTTTTTAAAAGTTATTTGTGAATATTGTTTTTCTTGTAGCCGTCTTCATTTCCTATAGGAAATTTCATAATTCCTAAGTTTCAAATGTATTTTGTTATTGTTTTTTTTGGCATTTGTGTAATACCCACTAGTGCGAAATACACAAACGTCGGCTTACCTCAAATGTTTTTTGTTTAATTTCCAAAATACAATTTTACAATTAAAGCCAATTGACGTGAATTTAATAATGGAATTTCATTGATCTTGCGTTAGTAATTCCATTATCATAATTATGAATTCTAAGATTTTTCTTTTTTTTATAGGTAGGTAATTAAGAAGAAAAAACAGCAGATAATCAATAACTACTTAAAATGTTCCTAAATCCTAAATCCTTTTTCTTTTGTTTTTCAGGTTTCAGGTATATAAGTAAGATTCCCATAAATCGATTGGTTAAGAGTATTCAAAAAAGGAAGAAAAGCAAATACATTATACCATATAAATTTAAACTGGTGAAACTAGAAAAGCATCACATCAAATTAGAACAGATTTTTCGTAGGATTTTTACGATTACTGTGCTTTTCTTTAATATTTTTTAAATTCATTAAAGGTAAATTATTTTTTATTTTAGTTTTAACAGAATTATTTGTTAAATGGAAAAAAAAAATTTGCCATCACAGTCTGCAATTCATGTGCAACCAATTGCATCAGAAAGGTGAGTTGTTATCATTTACCTATATTTTTCATTTAATTTTTTTTTAATTATACTGGTTACCTTTTGCATGACATTTATGTTTGTTTATAACAACGTACACAGACGAGTAAGTTCAGGCAACTTTTTTGCTATGAAAAACAATTAGCTTCATTTATTAGTATATTTACTGGTTACCTTTTGCATGACAGTTATGTTTGTTTATAACAGCGTACACAGACGAGTAAGTTCAGGCAACTTTTTTGCTATGAAAAACAATTAGCTTCATTTATTAGTATTTACGAAAACATTCATAAATTTAATTAAAAATAACAAAACTATGGAATGGAGCTAATCGACAGCTATTATTTTTCGTCTGTGTTTATTATATTTGTCTGTGGTTTTAGATACATTAACCAATTTATTAAATATTTTTATTGTTAAAATTTAATTACATAATACACATAATTAAACATAATAATTCTTTTTTTTAAAACTATCTAACATATTTTTGATGAATTAAACGACCAATTTGTTCAGACAAAAAAATTTTTTCTATATTAAATCTTTGATTGTTAATTTACATTCAAAAATTGCTGACGTTTCGACCTTTGTTGTAGGTCCTCTTCAGAGCAAAATTATTATAAATTAATAATTAAATGACATAATAAAATTATGTTTTTTATTTTTTATTATCTAACATATATTACTTATTTTGAGAGCTTCTCATGGTTCAAGTTCAAACACTTTCTTGCTTTGATCGATTTCGTTTGAAAGAGTTTTGGACTTTCGATAATACAAAACTGTTTGACAAGCTAAACAAAAAAAAGTCAATTGATTCTCATTATGAAAAATAATAATTTTTGATACACATATGTACAAATAATAATTACAGTGAATTTTCGTTATAAGCGACCGAGTATGAATCAATTTTTTTTTAAAAGTATCTCTAAACGAAAAAAGTAGCTTATATCGAAAACTGGAGTCAAATTTTAAAAATATTTTTTTTCCTATTACTAGGCAAGAAGTCAGCAGACAAGAAATACTAGATTCAACCTATTATGAAAACAATTCATTTTTATTAAATTTCTTTAATTTAGAAAAAAATCATACAAAAAAAATTAGTTTTATAAAAAAAATTATATGATTAATAAAAAAAAAAAACACTTAATCATAAAATCAGAAAAATAACAGTTTAAGGATTTAAAATAACAGCAATCTAATAATTAATTAAATTAAAAAAAAAAAAAAATTATATAGCACTATGTTTTTTTAATAAAACATCATTCCGCATTCTTCGAAGGACCAATATTTCTTGAATTGGACGATTTTCCATCTCCGAATATTGGATTATACGATTATATGATTGTATAATTTCATCTAGGTTTTTATCTGTAGCACCTTCATTTACTTCTTCATCCTCTGTATCTTCATCCTCTTGATCACGCCATTCTTCGAAACTATTGTATTCTGTTTCACCTGTCGCCCAGTCCATTATTTCTGTTGCACTCAAATTACTAAGAGGTGCAATATTTCTATAAAGTTGAATAAGAGGTATCTCATCGTCGTTATCAAAATGATTAGCTGGTAAATTATATAAAATGTCGTCCGTTGGAATTAGTGGTTTCCAAGCATTACGAATCACTGAAGTGGGAACATCCTCCCATGCTTGATGAATCATTATTGAAACGTCTTTTAATGTTATGGACTTTAATTTTGTTATAAGTTCTCCAGATTTACTTGTTAAATCTAAAAGTAAATTTTTTCTGTAGCGCATTTTCATACTTCTTATAATATTTTGGTCTAACGGTTGAAGAATTGCTGTTGTATTCGGAGGAAAGAAAAAAACTTGAATTTTGCCATCTTCAGTTTGAAGATCTGTTGCAGTGCCATGACATGTAGCATTATCAAGCAATAATAAAGCTTTTTCAGGTAACTTTTTTGCTTTTAAATGTTTCTTAACTTTAATAACAAATTCATTAAAAAACCATTCTTTAAAAATTAAGAAAGTTTGCCATGAGTTTTTCGAAGACTTGTAATATAAATGATTGTTCCAGTTATTAAATGCCCGGGGTTTTTTTGATTTTCCAATCATCATCAGCTCTAATTTGTGAGTACCTGAAGAGTTGCAACAGGGCATAATAGTGACTCTTTCTTTAGAATTTTTCCTTCCAGAAGCAGCTTTTTCATTATAGGCCACCAATGTTCTATTATCTAAATTTTTATAAATTAAAGCAGTTTCATCTGCATTATATATTTGTTCTGGAACCAACCCTAATTCAATTACTTTATTCTTAAACTTAATTTTGAAATCTGCAATAATTTCTTCGTCTGCACACGAAAATTTCTCACCTGCAACTTTTTTCATCTTTATGCCATGCCGATTTTTAAAATTGTTTATGAAACCTTGGCTTGCATTAAATTGAGAAGTGATACCTAGCTCTCTACCAATATCTAAAGCTTTTAATTTTATTAAATAATCGTTGATGTTATGCTTTTTTTCTCTCTCCAATAAAAACCATCTATATAGTTTTTCTTCCATTTCGGGCAATGCAGGTTGTCGCAGTTTTTTGGTATTTTTTCTCACAGTATCGTTATTTGTAGCGAAATCAGTGATATTTTCTTTATTGCACTTGATTTTGTACAGAGTTGATTTTGTAATCCCGTATTTTTTGAAAATAACACTGGATGGTATGTTATTTTCAATATCACGTATTATTTTTAATTTATCATTAAGTGAAATTGCTTTCCTGGTGTTATTCATTTTTTTTTTTCTTTAAATTATTAACTGGTCAAAAAATATTTTTAAAATTTGAAGAAAATTTATAATTATTATAACTGTCAACTTTACTTTTGATTGAAATAAATAAGCTATTACTAAGAATCGATTGTATCAAAGGAGGAAGGTGAAAAACAAGATTTATAATTATTATAACTGTCAACTTTACTTTTGATTGAAATAAATAAGCTATTACTAAGAATCGATTGTATCAAAGGAGGAAGGTGAAAAACAAGCCGATTTCGAAGGTCGCTTATATCGAATGCCCTGATTCAAAAAAAGTAGCTAATATCGAGGGTCGCTTATATCAAAAGTCCCTTATATCAAGGTCGCTTATAACGAAAATTCACTGTATATGTATAATTTATTTTATTCTTATCAACATCTTAAACATTGGTAATTTCGACACAGTTTATGTATGAATATTAAAAAAGAAAAGTTCGAAACTAACACGGAATGTCCTAAAGAGACGGAAGAAGAAGATATTACGAATAAATTAGAAAAAAATATATACGTAGAAGAAAGTAGGTATGCATGAAAGGTATGGGTACACAAATTAACTAAATATTATTTTTTACATTATGTAGATTATGATAGTGACGTAGAGTTTCTTGAAAATGAGCCAGACGAAATAATAATAATTAGTGATAGTGATGACGACGATGTGGAAAAACTTTTCAATAAAATGTAAAATGTAAGTTCAAATGGAGTTGTGCTCAATTTAGTTCGAGATCAAATTTTGAACCATGAGAAGCTTTACTTATTTTGATAATATTTCTATTTTTTCGATAAATTATGTGGTGTAGGAATCAAATAATTTTTAATTTACTTTACGCAAAGTTGTTCTAATTCTGAACATTTTACTAACTTGCTACTTCGAATATATCATTAGTTATTTATTTAGTGCTTCCTGGACTTAGTTATGCTATTTGCATCTTAGTTCTGTAAATTTATAACATAAATCATATTTACATTTGGCATGGTCTCACAATATTATTGGAACAAATGAATTTTACGGAGGAGTGTCATAACATCAACAGGACATAAAGTCTATTAGCGGGCGGTGGGGGCGTAGTAAGGGTGCAGTGGGGGTGCAGTTGACGCGCAGTAGGAACGTTGTGGAGAAGCGTTGGCGGTGCGTTGGTGGGGCTGTGGGATGCAGTCGGGGTGCAGTGGTGGCGCAGTGGAACGTGGTGATGGCGCAGTGGAAACGTGGTGGTGGCGCAGTGGGAACGTGGTGGCGGTGCAGTGGCAGTGCAGTGGCGGTGCAGTGGAAGTGCAGTGGGAGTGCAGTGGCGGTGCAGTGGCAGTGCAGTGGCGTGCAGTGGGGATGCAGTGGGGGTGCAGTGGGAGTGCAGTGGCGGTGCAGTGGGAGTGCGGTGGGAACGTGGTGGCGGTGCAGTGGCAGTGCAGTGGCGGTGCAGTGGGAGTGCAGTGGCGGTGCAGTGGCGGTGCAGTGGCGGTGCAGTGGGAGTGCAGTGGCGGTGCAGTGGCGGTGCAGTGGCGGTGCAGTGGCAGTGCAGTGGCGTGCAGTGGGGATGCAGTGGCGGTGCAGTGGGAGTGCAGTGGCGGTGCAGTGGCAGTGCAGTGGCGTGCAGTGAGGGTGCAGTGGGGGTGCAGTGGGAGTGCAGTGGGAGTGCAGTGGGAGTGCAGTGGGAGTGCAGTGGGAGCGCAGTGGGCGCACAGTGGGGGTGCAGTGGAGGTGCAGTGGAAGTGCAGTGGCAGTGCAGTGGCGGTGCAGTGGCAGTGCAGTGGCGTGCAGTGGGGATGCAGTGGGGGTGCAGTGGGGGCGCAGTGGGCGCGCAGTGGGCACGTGGTGCAGGCGCCGTCAAATGACTGTATGTCCTGTTGATGTTATGACACCCCTCCGAGTTTTAAATTTTATTTTCTGTAACACTAATATTTTTTAAATTAATTGAAAAAATGTATTATTTTATGTTTTAAGTCTGTACTTTTTTTTTGACTTATTACTTATTTTTTAATTGTTACAAAATATTTAATAGAAAACGGAGACATATATTCAGAAAGAGAAGAAAGGCTGGAGATTTCATGCACAAATGTAGAAGCAATTGCAGTCTTCAACCTTATTGTGAATCACAATTAGGAAGCAAAATAAATTCATCTTTAAAGCTAGAGTTAGATTTCGAATCTCCAGACAAAGATGACTACTTTGTAGACGACTACTTTGCGACGGATTCTGAAAACTCAGATAATGAGCCCTTTCCTTTCGAATTTGAAAGTAATTTTTTTCATGCAACGAAAAAACAAAAATTAGCACAATGGGCGTCTTCCACTTTTCAAACTAGAAATTCTGTGAATGCATTACTACAAATTCTACGTGAGGATGATCCCTTTTTACCAATGGATTATAGAGCATTAGTTCAGACTCCAAGGAAAGCTGATATTGATATTATGTGTAATGGCCAATATTTTCACATTGGGTTAATCTTTGTTTTAGAAAATTTTCTAAAGGTTCATAATCCGATGACTCATTATTTATTGTTCGATCTCAACATAGATGGTCTACCTTTATCAAAGAGCTCTTGTTTAGATCTTTGGCCCATTTTAATTAATGTTGTTGGGTACAACGAAGTCTATCTTGTGGGTGTATTTTGTGGAAGATCAAAACCAAACGACGTTAATGAATATATGAAACAATTTGTTGATGATTGCTTAAATATTAAGAATGGAATTAAATATAAAGAAAAAATCTATTATTTTAAAATAAGATGCATCACAGCAGATGCACCAGCTCGTTCATTTCTATTAAACATCAAAGGTCATGCTGGATACGGTTGCTGCCATAAATGTAATATAGTTGGCAAATACCATGTTGCAAAAGTAGTGTTTCCAATGCCTTGCCACCCACGTGAATTAAAAAAACTGAAGCCTAGTACTGATTCAGATTTCAGATTGAAGACTGATAGAAATTTCCATCATTCATTCAATAATCTAATCATTGCAAATTTAGAAATAGATTTTGTTTCAAATATCCCGGTAGATTACATGCACTGTGTGCTATTAGGTGTAATTAAGCAATTATTAAAGTCTTGGGTTTTGGATCGTCGACAAAAATATAGCATCAAGTCAGAGTTCATACACCGCATTTCAACTTCTATTGTTCAAATAATCGAAAGCTTCGTTCATTGGAACATTTAAAACGATACAAAGCTACTGAGTTTAGAACTCTTTTATTATATGTACTACCAATTGTGTTGATTGAACCATTTAACAATAAGAATCAGATTCATCTTTATGATCATTTTCTTAGTTTGTTTTGTGGAATGAGAATTTTATGCGACAAAAACATATGCGTAACACAAAATTCAACAGCAACTGCATTAATAGAATCATTTGTCAAAAATTTTCCCAAATTTTATACAATTTATAATGCTACATATAATGTTCACATTTTGAGTCACATTCCACAAGATGTATTATTTTTAAAAACACCAGTTGACGAATATAGTTCATTTAAGTTTGAAAATTTTTTGCAATATTTGAAAAATCAATTGAAAAGTGGAAATAGATGTCTTGAGCAACTTTATAATCGCTATAAAGAAAAAATATTATCAAACGTTCCTTTTACATTTAAAAATAGTTTGGATTTGAAACATAAAGATATTTTTAACCCGGATAAGCAGATTTATAAACATATTTTCATAAATAATGTAAAATTTAGTGCACACGAACCAAACAATTACGTTTTTTGTGAAACAAACAAAAAGGTACTTCAAATACAAAAACTGTATCACAATAGATTAAATCACAAATGCTTCACCTCTTTCGAAGTTCTACATTTGAGCAACGTATTCGATAAACCATTAAAATCAAAATTTTTAACTATGTTTAAGGCTGAAAATGAACTCTTATCCAATCATTTAGAAAATTATTCTTTTGATAATAACGTAATTAACAAAATAATAAAATTTTACCAAAACAATTATTTTTTTTACATAAAATTGCTTAATTAATTTTTACACTTGTTCTTTCTCAAAGCTGCATCCAATATCATGTTGTGGAATTTGATGACAAATCAATCTCATTGATTCCTCAAAATTGGTTAACGAGTGAAAATACTAAAGCATTCTATCCACCAAAAGAACAATACAAATTAATTAAAAATTTTGCAAAAAAAAAAATAAATCCTTTGCCAGAATGGAAATCACATCATATTAGAAAATTTTGGTACACTAATATTAGTTCCATTAAAAATGCGGAAAAAAAAGTAACGGCAGCAATCTATGCAAGCTCAGCAGAATCGGAAGAAGATTGTTATTCCGACCTTGATGTCGATAGTAAAAAAAGCTTGGACTTAAATAATGAATTTTTAGCAAATGAGGAAAATATTGTTCAACTACCAAAATCCCCATCAAAAAACAGTACTTTGTCATCATCACAAATTTTTACTTTTGATTTGGAAACAACAAGAGATCTTAAATCTACTGAAACAGAAGCATCCTTAACAATATCTCCAGAAATGTCAATATCAAATCCTATCTTGGTGGACTCATTACCAAGATCTTCGAATTTAGTTTCAGATTTTGTAGTACTCTCAAATTTACCATCTGTACCTTCTGAAAATATTATTCTAAGAAACCAAGAAGAAATTAAATCCGAAATCAAAGTATTGACAGAGACTGTTACAAAACTTACAGCCGAAGTTTTAAAACTTCAAAATTTGCAATCTAGAAAAGCAGAATTTAAGGACCAAGGGTCCATTTTTAATACTTTATCTTCAAAAAATGATTTTATTGAGCTAGAAGCAGCATTACTATCAAATAATGAAAAGAAACTTCAATTCGAATGTGTTATTAACAATATTATTAAAAACGCCCGTATAAGTGACTACCACGATAATAATATTAAGGTAGAAACTGTTGCTAAAATTATAATTAAATGTATTTTTTCCAAGGAATTGATTACCAATATGAGCTGGACAACATTTGATCAAAATTTGCCTGTTGGATCTAGTATTATATTTGCTACAATTCAAGAAAGAATTATTTCATTATTAAATGTTACAATGGCAAGCACAACATTAGAAGATATTATTAAAAAGTCATTGAAAAAACGTAAAGATTCCAGCCGCCCAAGAAGATCAAATTCCAAAATTGATGACGAACAATCTGGCAAGAAAGCAAAAATAAATGGTAACTCTTCTAATTTATTATTATTAATTTTAAATCTTAAACTTCATTTTTTAATTGTTAGACTTTTATTCTACAAGTTTACTTGATTATAATTTAATTATCTATAAGCTTTTTTATTTGTTTATTTTTTACTTATATGTTATTATTTTATATCTTGTACAGAACTATGTGATGAACCAAAAAATTCAACCAACAGCACAATTGAATCAACAATTATTTAAAATTAATGAAAATTATAAGTGTTAAATTTGAAAAGTAAATTTGAACTTCTGTTGCATGAAATTTTTTCAAGAAATTTAATTAAAATTTTCACTAATTATAAAATTAATTTTAAATTATATAAATTTTTACAATTAAAATTTTAATTGAATTTTAGCTTGAATTTTGAATTGAAATTAAATTGAAATAAATAAAGAAATTTTGAAATGATAATTGATTAAGATGTCGTAATACTTCAAAAGTTTCAGATTTAAGGAAGAAAACGGAACAGAGTAAGCCATATCAATATTTTTCTTTTAAATGGAAACCATAATAAATTATATTGTAAGTATAACTAATAGGATAAATCTTTATTGTACAATCGTTGAATTGTCGGAGTCAAATAATATTTATATTACTTTTTCATTTGGATTGTCCCATTACCATTTCAATAAGAATTCCAATGGGAATTGTCAAACATTTTCTAAATTTTTTTTGTAAAATTTCTCCAACACTTTTTACCTACAATTATTCCTAAGGACTTTTCTCATATATTTTACTAAATAATAATTAGTAAAATATATGAAGAAAGTCGTTAGGGATAGTTGTATGTAAAGGTGTTGGAGAAACTTTAAGATAAATTTTAAGAAAATATTTGGGAATTCCCATTGGAACTCTTATTGGAATAGTAAGGGGACAATTCAAACGGGAAAGTAGGGCAAAAAGATTTGTAATTCGTAACGGAAATTACATGGGGAAAACCTGAGATAAAAAGTGGGTACATTAGCATGAAAAATTGTAGGAAGTTGAAGCGGAAAAAGATTTGGAATAGTAAACAGATGTCTAGTTGGATTTTATCAAGAATTCAGTTTGGTACAATATACCAATTGTACCTAATTTTTACAAATAGAAGGTACAAATCCGAATTATATTCCATTGGAAATTTTTTTTTTTTTTGACCATTTTCACATGAAAATTGCTTAGATTTCCAAGTACTTTTCATTTGGCGTTTCCAATGGAGGTCCATTCGGATTTCCTACTCAAATGGTCAATTGGGTATCACAAGATTTACCTTTAATCGAAAATATAAAAATTCCGCGATGGTATCGCTATAACCTTGACAATCCTGTTCATTTTTTTTTGCGATGCTTCAATGAAAGCTTACGCTACATGCTGTTACATGCGAATTGAAAATAACAATCAAATTTATTCCAATCTTGTCACAAAACAAAAATCGCCCCCATTAAGTTCATATCTTTGCCGAGGTTAGAACTATGTGCGGCAGTTTTGTCATCAAAACTCATTAGATTCATAAAGACAACTATTGAAATGACCAATATTAAAAATTAACCCTGCACGGAAACATAACTTTAATGATGAATATAGTCCGACAAGAGTTTTGGATAACTAAACTAAAGCAATTATGTAAATCAATTATAAACCAATGTAAAATCTGCACAATCTTAAACAGAATACCCTTCAACAAATTATGAGTCCTTTACCCTCAGAAAGGATACTAGCCAATTCCATTTTTGTTCATGTCTGTTTAGATTTTGCAGGCCCTTTTCAATTAAAATTATTTCACGGTAGATGCAATCGTTTCACGAAAGGTTATGTTTGTGTTTTCGTTTGTTGTTCAACTAAAGCGATTCATTTAGAAACTGTAAGTGATCTTTCTACAAAAACATTCCTGCAAACTTTTTCAAGATTTTACGCCCGTAGAGGGTTATGCCGAACCATTTTTTGTGTTAATGGTACTAATTTTATAGGCGCAAAAAATGACCTTGGAAAAGAATATAATAGTGCTATAAAAAGAGTGTCTGACGAAGCCGTAAAAAAGTTAGCCGAACGTCAAATAAGCTTTTAATTTATTCCTCCTTCAGCATCACACTTTGGTGTACTGCATGAAGCTGGGTAAAATCCATGAAGTATCACTTACGTCGAATTTGTTCCAATCAATCTATTGCCTTTGAAGATTTAGCGACAATTTTATGCCAAATCGAAATGATCCTTAACAGTAGACCTTTTACTTCTTTGAACGAAGACCCTAACGAAATAAATGCTTTGACGCCTGGCCATTTTTTAATTGGTCGTTCGCTTCTTACAAACTTAGATAATTCATTTGATTGTCCTATCGAGATTAATAATATAAAACGATTTAACGAATTTCAAAAAATTAGCAAATATTTCTGGGACCGTTGGAGTAAAGACTATCTCAACACTCTTCATCAGCATACAAAATGGAAAAAGATTGAACAAAATGAAATGTTAGGAGAAATCGTTGTCATAAAGGAAGATAATACACCCCCTACTCAATGGAAACTTGGTCGAATAATTGATCTTCACAAGGGTAAAGATGACCAAATTCGAGTGGCCACAGTTAAAACAGAAAATAACGTACTGATAAGACCAATTATAAAATTATGCTTACTTCCTGATTAGATTTTAATTTTTTCTATCAATTATTAAATTTTTTGTAATATTAAATAAAAATCAATCGTAAATTTTAAAACACTCAAGTAAAGTTGTTTTTTCATGAATTCGAATTGTATTCCAGAAAATTTCATGAGTATAATCTAAAAATTTATTGACACAAACTTTTGTGTTATAACGTTAAAATATACATTAATTAAAAATTAAACATATTTTTTAAAAACATTACTCTCCGCTTCTAAAAATACTACAAAATTTTATTAAAACATGCACACGCTTGATACTCGCTCCATCATATTTCTCAATTTTTTTGAAAGAATTATTTATTAAAATTAATATTAATCCTATATATGAAAGCATTTTTTCATTTTAGTTATTTAAATTTAAATATTTTATCGCGTTAAAAGACCATGGATCCACATAGACGCTATATTCAGAATCACCGATCATAATTAATAACGATTTGTCAAATATGACATAATATTACAAGATGTTTGGCTCTATGATTGATTCATTGTACGAACAAATTTAAAATTGTCTTTTACCAAGAGTATAATAATAATGTGATGGGTTTCAATTGTGATAGCAAAGTTTGGTGCAAGCAAAATACTTATCATGAAGTCATCCGACTCAGAACAACTTCAAATAATTTTCCAATATTTAGAGGCGGAAGAATGTTGAAGGTTTATATTACAACTTCAACACAAATTATTATTTAACGCAATATTATTACGCCAATTTTCAACTACAAACAATGTTAAGATTGTAGGGGGAAAGTATATAAATAAAAATCAATCATATACATCAGGGCTGCCCAACCAGGCGATCGCGATCTACCGGTCGATCTCGACACGAATTTGGGTCGATCTTATACTACAGACTAAAAATGTTAAAAAAAAAAAAAATTTGTGAACTCAAAATTTTTCAAATAATTGCTAATAAGTGAACAGACTCTTAGGTAACTTATTTTAAATTTTATTTTACTTGCCTATTTTAAGTATGAGAAAACTTCAAAATTACTGAATTCTAGCGATTTATTTGAATTTGACTCAAATTTGTTTGAATATTTTAGTTTCGATTTAGAATTCACGTGACCAACTACTTATTATTATTTTGGTAATTATATTATTTAAATTTTGAATTACTTATTTTATTGTTTCTGTACAAAGTTTTTTTTAAGTTTTCCCAGCCCTAATCGTGAGCGTTGCAAAGAAAACTAAAATCTACCATTATCACGAATTCAACGTTCCCTCTAATTTTTTTAATACCTGAGCGGAAAAAGTGCGACGCGAGCGGTAAATTTTCAGAACAGGATTTAGTGAGCGAAAAATATGCATAAAAATTAATAAACATTTTATTTTAGATAATTAATGTATTATATGTAATTCATTTTTTCATGCAAGTTCTTATATATTGAATTAGTAATTATTTCATAATGTACATAATATACTTATCACTTATCATCTTATAATTTTCTTTTAAAATTTAATTATTTGAATTTATAAAAGGAAATCTTTAACGACGGAATGTCTTCTACAGCATTTTTGCACGTCTGTCTTTTTCTCTAGCCCAATATTGATAAATGTCGTCTAAATCAATAATTTTTTCAGACAATAGATTTGATTTTATTCGTATCGAACATTCCAAATGATAAATTTCAATTCTTTTTCTAGATTTAGTTTTTATAGAATTCATTAAACTGAATCCACGCATAATAACAAAAATATTAAAAATTTGTATGAGAGACTCTTGCTTATGTTTTTTTTTTCTCCAAATTTTTTTTTTTGAATTTTTATTAGTAGAAAAGGTTACAAGTTCTCCCATTCGATTGATTTATCTGGTTTTATGAACTTTAAATATGAATATAAATTATTTTGTAGCAATATTTTTATAAATTTGAAGAAATCTTTTGTGCGCGGATAATAAAAATCAGTGCGCGGTAGATTTTAAACTGCTGCGCGGCCGCGCAGGCGCGCAGCTTAGAGGGAACGTTGATCACGATGAATGAAGTTATATTTTTTATTTAATTGAAGTTATATTTTTTGAATTGATAAATTTTTTAATTGATAATTTACATTTGTTTTGACTTGTTTTGTGTCAATTTTTTCTTATTTTAAATTGAAATGAAATAAACTCAAGTTATACCAATCAAATTTTTTTGTATATGGGTAGATCTCGATGTAGTTGGATTAAAAAAAGTCGAACTTTAGTACAAAAAGGATGGACAGGCCTGATACACACTTGAAAAAAATAAAGCGTTTTTCAATGCAAGATTTGCATCTGTCATATAGGATGCAATTTTAAACTTTTTCCAAAGTTAGGATTGCGCTTTTTTTAAATTAATTAAAAAACAATTTAATTTAACTACGTTTTTATATAAAGCGTTATTTGATTCTTTTTGTACTGCAATTTTTTTTTGTTATTTCATGCGACGCATTTTTTTCTCAAATAAAGAGCACGCCATGCATCTAAAATGTATACGAAACTATTGCACTGAATTTTGAGTTGGTACTCGCATCTAAGTTTATCTAAGAGCCTTTTGCTTCGGATTTGAAAGCTATTTTTTCTTACACTTAACGAATGCTGCTCCCAATTAAGATTCAAAATATTGCTTGTGCTACCTCAGTGTTACCTCAACAATTGAAACTTGAAGAATGTAATATCATTTTAAATTAAGTTAACAAAAGTAAAACGTATTTCCTTTTTAAAATAATGTTTTTTTTCTTATTTATATCTAAGCAAATAAAAACAGTTTTAACTTTTCTGTTTGCTAAAAATAATTTTTAAGAATTTCTAATAAATTTTGAAACATAACCATTCCAAAATAGTTCAGTTCCAAATATTTACCTAAATTTCACACTTCGTAAGTTTGAACTCATTTCAATACTACCTTGTGTTAGATTAAGTAAATATTATAAACAATTCGAATGGAATTCTATCAAATGTCAAAGTAATCAGATTATAGATACAATAATAATAAGTATATTTTTCAGGGCTGCGGAATGATTTTCCTTATAATATTTATATCCACTACTTAACCGCCTGGGCAAACTGGATGCGACAGACGCGACGCAAACGTTAATGACGTTAATGACCATATAATTTCACGTTAGCGACATTAACGTCGTTAACGTTGAGACTGTACGCGTTCATACATTTTCATACGTTTAATATTTCTTACGTCATTTGCGTCGCGTCACGTCGAGTTTAACCAAACTATAAAATATTTATATCATGATTGGTCTGAATTGTTTAAATTTTACTTTTTAAATTTATCAGGGCGGCTCGTCGTTAACTTGTTCGCGACTGTTCACATTGTATTTAATAATTATTATTATATAATTGCAGTAATTATTTATGATCAACTCCTTTTCCTGAAACGATTTGTTACAATATAGCACAACTGCAAGCATTTTTAATAAATCAATACATTACAATTCTGTGTATTCGATTTTATATGTACAGTAAATTATACCCTTAATGATGTAAATTACACTCTCAATAATGTTGATTTCTTTTTGAAGTTTTCTTCCAATTCTTTCCTACTATACTAAATAATTTGAGTTTCTTGTAAACGTTTTTCCTCCTTATCAGATCAAAATCTTTTTGTTATTTAATGCAAGAAAATTGAGAATAATCTATTCTTATTGGTAAAAATTAATATATTCTATTAATCTATAAAATCAGTATATTAGAATACAATAAAAAAAAACAATAACCCTGATCAATGTAAGTATTCAGGCTCTAAAGGATTTTTAATTTTTTCAAATCTGGTAACACCATTCTATTATTATCTTTAAAAAAAAAAACCCGTGTTTGTTGATAAGAAATTACGAATAAATATTTAATTAAAAATAAAAAACTAAAAATTCAAGTGGTTTTGTTAATAAATTAAAAATAATATTTTGAATTTAAAGAAAGTTTTGTAAAAAAAAAGAAGAAAATTTTAAGATTTTTAATAAAAAAACATTCTATAATGAATGCCTAAAAAGTTATTGTTCCAGTTTTTTTTAAAAGTGATGGCAGTTTTGTGGAAATAATTCGACATTCCGAAGGAAGTCTGAACTACAACGATTTTTTATTCTCAGGTAAGTAATTTACTATAATTTTTATTGAAAATAATTTTTTATTTTAGGACGCCAAAAAATAAAACTACATTTTTTAAATGCAATATAGCACCGCATGAGAAAATTTTTTCATATGCGATGCTTGTTACATCTAAGTTTATGACAATGAGCGGTACTTCGTTTTTAACAGTTTTTTTTTTTTTCGAAACAAAATTGCATCTTTTTTCAATATTCGATGCACCATTTATATATTAATAGGAAGAGTTAGTAGTAGTTAGTAGAATTTACGATGCTTATAAAAAGATAATAAAAAATCTTTTTCGAGGTATTAGTTAGAATTATTAAGTTAAAATACATCTCATTCATTAAAACGCAAACTTCACTCACAAAACTGTTTGGCCAAATACAAATATGTTTTAAAATAAGATTCACTAATAAGAATATCAAATTGGGAAAAACAGTTGCCTTAATTGTTGTGCTCTAATTTCAGTTGCTAATCATTTCAATATTTCTGCAAAAAATATATCTCATTTCTGTGACGGACGTGGCATCAAACTACAGGAAGACAATTTCATCAATATTTTTGAAAAATATTCAAACTGTGGTTGTTTTAGCTTGAAAATTTCTTTAAAAACAGAAAGTGGTAATACATTTTAATAACACTGTGATATTTTTGTACCTATACTAACTTTTATTTTTTTAATTTCTAACAATAGGAAATTTATTAGGAATCTCGAATAAAAGATTTGATACTAATGTGTCCATAACTGCTGAAGTAACTAATAATTTAAATTATTCATAATGACATTAAAGTTTTTTAAGATTCCTTACAAAATTGAAAAAAAACTAAATAATTTTTCTATCAAATATATTTTTATGTTAATTCAATTGTACTATACTTGTGCATCAACTTTTCGGATTTATTAAATACATCTAAAAATATCACAATATTTTACAGGATTCATAAAAAGCTTTAATTTTTTTTAATTTTTAGTTTTTGCGTGATAACTTAATTTCACATTTTTTAGAATTTTGAAAATTTCTTAATGAACAGCAAAAACGCTTATGTTTTGTGCAAAAAAAACAGACCTGATTATTCTTTAGAAATACTAACTGATGTTGAAAGACGTGCAATAGTTAGAGAGGGTATTGAGTACTTAATTCAAAATTTTTCTCATCATCCGAAACCAAGCTGTATTGAAGACTTAGCTAATGCTATCATTATTCTATTTCCTCAACTCAAAACGAAAGATAAAGAATCGAATGGAATTGTAAGCTCAAATATATCACACTACATTCATTATTGTTTAAGATTACATTAAATTTTATCAAGTTTATCAATGAGTTCTAAAATTTGATAAACTATTAAATTAACTCTAATTCAAAAATCTAGTTTTGTTTGAGACCAATAATAAAATGTTTGTATTTTTACTATTTAATATAAATAGTAATAAAAAATTCGCTAATTTCTAACTTATTTCTGCATAAAGTTTTAAAAATTTAAATTTTACTTTTTAAATTTATCAGGGCGGCTCGTCGTTGACTTGTTCGCGACTGTTCACATTGTATTTAATAATTATTATTATATAATTGCAGTAATTATTTATGATCAACTCCTTTTCCTGAAACGATTTGTTACAATATAGCACAACTGCAAGCATTTTTAATAAATCAATACATTACAATTCTGTGTATTCGATTTTATATGTGCAGTAAATTATACCCTTAATAATGTAAATTATACCCTCAATAATGTTGATTTCTTTTTGAAGTTTTCTTCCAATTCTTTCCTACTGTACTAAATAATTTGAGTTTCTTGTAAACGTTTTTCCTCCGCTTATCAGATCAAAATCTTTTTGTTATTTAATGTAAGAAAATTGAGAATAATCTATTCTTATTGGTAAAAATTAATATATTCTATTAATCTATAAAATCAGTATATTAGAATACAATAAAAAAAAACAATAACCCTGATCAATTACGAATAAATATAAATACAATTAATGTGTTTAGTATAATTTTAAAAATTTTTCAATACTCACTAAAATTCATAATTATATTTTTTTTGTATTAAAATGGTGCTGTTTTTCAGGATTTGCTCTATAATAGAGTCGAAAACCGTGGCTATTTACTATCAAGACTATTGCGAGTAAGACAGAAAATTTACTCCATTGAAGAAAAAATTAATGGTTTTTCTAGTAGAAAAAGAAAAATTCAGCCGACAACGAGCTCAAAAGAATTTCCTATTCAAGATTTAGAAGAGGAATTTAATTCAAATGAAGATATTATTGTTTTGAAAAATCTAAATGCGAATACACAAACTGTAATGATTAAACGGAAACTTGCGACAACTTTATCAATTCGGGAAAAAGCTTTAGAAGAAAATGTTATTAAAAAATTGTCGGTTACTTTCCCCTTTTTCTTCATTGATTCTGAATTAGTTAGTATTTATTTTATTTCACAATAAATTCCATAATAGTTTTTTTTCTAAATTTAATTTATATTTTATTTGTTATTTTTAGATAGTAATAAAATCTTTAATTTTTCGATTGTTTTTTCAGATTTTGTTTGATTTCGAACTACGTTTTCCAAAAACCCATAAAAATTTTTTGAATAAGTGGAATATTGTTAGTTTACAAATTAACAAAGTTGCCACCAGTTTAAAAGGACCAACTTTTTTAGGCATACCAGAAATAAAAGGTTTGTTTTAATATAAATATATAGATATAAAAAATTCTGTAAAAAATAGATAAAATATTATAAGATACAACATCATAATTGAACCTTTTTTTATATATTATGCAGATTGGCCATCTTCTATCCAAGAAATTTTTACTTTGGTCAATATTTTGCCTAATAATATTGGAGGAAAATCTTCTGCCAAAATTAAGCGAGAACCTTTCTCAAAAATTATTGAAAGAATAATTACTTTCAAAAAGGTAAATTTTTAGAAATATATGTTTATGTGTTTTTCATTACATTAAAATCTATTTTTATTTTACATTTTAGTTAAATCTACCTGTAAACGAGCTTATTAATAAAGATTGTAATCATCCCTATCTAATAATAACGGGAGAAAACTTATCAAATTGGACATCATTGTATTTATGTGTTGAGTTCGAGCTTATTCCGTTGCCTTCAAATTTTAATTTATTGGATGGTGTCAATATTCTGTACCAGGCACATTACGTCTTTGGTCAAAAATTTGCCGATCAACTTAAAACATTTTGGACTTTTATAGGCTTCTTCTTTTTCGAAATCACAACTCTAAACACAACTATAAGAATTAGAGAAGTAGCCAACATTCTAAGAAAATTACTTGAAGAATAAGTAAGTTTATAATAGTATAATATACTATAATAGGTTTTTTTTTATGCTAATTAGTTTTTTTATATTATAATATTTTAAAATAATAGTTATTAATTCATAAAAATAATTAAGATCAATTATATTCAATGTCGTATTTTTGTTATATTTGTAATAAGTATTTTGAAGATTGTAATCTTCTAATTTCTCATTTACGTTATCAAGAATTTATTAAGGAAAACAGTGAGGCTGGAATAAAATGTATCATTAGTAGAAGCTGTGAATATGTTTTTAGGTCTTTCCATTCTTTAAAAAAACATTTCAAAAACATGACTTGGTTCCAATATCAGACACTTTAAATAAAATTTTTCAAAATTCTAAATTTCGCGAATTGTTTATTAATTTCAACAAAACACATATATGCAATTTGGGAACTTATAAATACTTCTGTTGTGGTAATGTTTTTAAGTCAGTGAAGGCAAGTTATGAAGGCAGGTCTTTAGTTTTGATTCAGCTTTATTATGATGACTTTGAAGTTGCTAGAGTTCTAGGGAGTAAAACAATTATACATAAAATAGGAGCCATCTATTTTACAGTCGTTAACAACGTTCCTTATCTTAAATCAAGGCACCATCAGATATTTTTAGTTTCACTTTTTTATGTGAATGATTTGCACGGTGATTTCAATTTGAATAGCATTTTAAAACCAATTAGTGAAGACCTTAAAAAACTAGAAGATTATGGTATTCTTATCGATAATTACGGAATCATTTACGCAACACTTTCTAGTCTTTCCCACGATAACTTAGCTGCAAATGAGATGGTAGGCATGATTAAATGCTTTTCTTCTGGAAATTTTTGCCGCATATGCACAATGAGTAGAGAAGTATCGAAATTAAGTTTCAGTGAAGACGAAAGTCTTTTAAGGAATGAAAAGTCATACGATGTTCTTGTTGATCAACCCAATTTGAAAAAAGTTAATTACTCAAAAACTAAGGGTATTGCCCGAAAATCTGTTTTGAATGATCTTTCATATTTCCACACAATGAAAAATTTAAGCGTTGACTTTATGCATGATGGTCTTGAAGGTTTCGTCAGCTTAGGATTAAAATATCTGTTGGAGTTTTTTATACAACAAAAATATTTTTCTAATATTGAAAGACTAAATGACTTTATTTCTTCTTATAATTTCGGTTTTATCGATAAAAAAAATAAACCTTCTTCAATAAATTTTGAAAAAAGTAATTTAGGCCAAAATGCAATTCAAATTTTATGCTTAGCCTCACATTTCACTTTTATTTTTGATAAAATTTACAACGAAGAGGATTATCTGCAGTGGCAATGTTTATTTTCACTCTTAGGCATCTTGAAAATTGTTTTATCGTATGATATAAGTGAAAAAGATCTAAAACTTTTGGAAGATAAAATCACTGCCCACCTCGAGTGTATCATAAATGTTTTTCATAAAAATCTTACACCCAAACAACACTTTCTAACTCACTACCCTAGAGTTATTCGAGAAATGGGTCCTGTTATTCACATGTGGACAATGAGATATGAGTCAAAACATAGATATTTTACTAAAAGAGTATCACAAAGTTTTATTAACATTTGTAAGACTTTAGCACAAAAACATCAATATATGTTGGCTTCAATTTGGAAAAAAATTAATTTTGAAAAAAAGGTTATTAAAGGTAAGAAAACTCTTGTACGAAAAAACAATAACTTTTTAACAAAACCACTATATAGATTTTCTTTCGTTGAAGAAGAATTTCATTATAAAAAAGGATTCTTTATTATAAAAGAAAAAAACCCTGATGATGATAATATTGTTTATTTTTATGAAATTTTGGAAATATACGAAAGTGAGAATGAAATTTATTTTTGTCTTATTGAGTACATGGGGGTTTATGATACGTTTTATTCCAGCTATCAAATTTTTAAATGTAGTGATAAAGAATTATATTTGAAACTTACGCAACTTAAATTTAAACAAAGCTTTGAAAAGCATATTTGTGGTAATAATAATAAATATTACATTATTGGGCATAGCGTTCGTTTCATATAGACATTTATTTGTAAGATTAATTTTAGTTTGAAATTTCTTTTTCAATATAGGTATGTAAAACTGACTGCTGCAGAGTTAAAAACAATATTATATTTTATATATAAGATTCATATTTTGCAAGTTTTTTTTTTTATTTTTTAAATTGAATACTTTTTTTTTATATTTCATAAAAGAATTTATTTTTCTTACTTCCTTATAAAACTTAAACATAAACATATAAAATGTAATAATATTTTTGTATTTTTAATAATAAGTTTGAATTTTGATTAATAAAAAGAAACAATGTAAGTTTGAAATATACGTTTTATTTTTAATTGATCTTAAAACAATTTCAGAAAAATTCTGCCATTGACACGCTTTATTTTGATGAGCTAACTAATGAAGAACTTTTATTGCATTACAAATATCATTTCAGCTTAATTAGAAGAAGGTTCCCAAATGCAATATAATTGCACTCAAAAATTAATAAAAATTGCATCTAATAATTTTGAAAACTAGTTGCTTTTTTAAATGGAGCAACTGTATTAACTTAAAATTAGGTGCAAATGCTGAGAAAAGCGGAGTTACAGACGTCGTCTACTAAAAGGCAACTAGAACACTTAATTTAAGTGCAGTAGCATCATATTTTGTTTAAGAGCAAATACTAATTTTATAGATGCATTGGATATCTAATTTTTTAGATTTATAAATGCACTTTTATTAAGGTTACTTTGCATTCTATATGGGAAAGATGCTTCGGTTTCGGAATTGGAATTTCTTGCATCATATGTAAAAGTGACGTAGCTTTAAATGTTTTTAAGAGCAAATAGCAATTAAAAATAAAAATACTTAAAAGTTGCTCCGAATTATGGTGTAAAAAATGATGGATGAGTATGCAGCGTTATTGCATCGCATATCGATGATTTTTTTTATGTGTGTATACATCTATAATTTGATATAGACAAAATCATAAATAATTGAATATTATACTGTTAATTAATATCATTTATAAAATTATGGATTATATATAAAAAAAATATAATAAAAATAGTCTGAATAAAAACGTCTTTGAATTTGGTTCAAATGTGTAAGTTGAAATCAAGCTTCTTGTCAAGTACGATTCCAAGGTCGGATACTTCGACAACTCTAGATAAAGTTGAGTTATCAAGGTGGTATTGAAAGTTAAATGAAGTCCTTTTTCTAGACAACGACATAGCACTGCATTTTTCACAATTTAAGTCAAGAGATTATAAGAGTTGCACCAAGCCAAGAATAGATCGAGATCATTCTGAAAGCTTGAACAGTCTGATGTATTTTTAATTTCTTTGAAAATATTTACATCATCAGCGTAGAAAGAAAAACATTTTTGATTTTCAATACAGTGTTGGATCCTCTTCTTTAACAAGAGCAGTAGAGACCACTGATCTCGGAGTTTTGTTGGATGAAAAGTTGAATTTTGTTAAACATATCGATTTTGTTACAAGTAAGGCTCTGCGTGTTCTTGCTTATATCAAGAGGCAATCTTCTTTTGCTCGACCCACTTTGGAATATTCTTGCCAAGTTTCTACGCAGCTCATATCTCTAGATTGGAATCGGTTCAAAAAAATTTCCTTCGTTTCGCTTTAAGGCGACTCAATTGGCAGGATAATTTAAATTTACCTCCATACACTGACAGACTTCAACTTCTAAATCTCCCAAGAGAATAGAAGGGCTTATTTGTCGTTCAGCTTTATCCATAAAGTCATCGAAGGAAAAACGACAAGTAGCTGTTTAATGTCTAATTTATTTTTCAATGTGCCCTCAAGAACTCTTAGAAATTCTGATGTCATTAGTATTCAATTTTCCAGAACCAATTATGGTCAATATAGCCCACTTAACTCCCTATTCCAAATTTATTAACCGATATCATTTCCTTCTTCAGTTATACGTTTTCGAAAGTCCTTCTTTTAAAAGTAAATTTTATCATAATTTTTTAATTAATTCGAACTAAGTGATACATTATTTAATAGTAAATACTGCGGCTTTGTATATATTCTTACATCCCTTATTAAATTGATTGTATATATATTTAATTTTATTATCATTAAGTTGTATTCGCTCGCTTGCATTAAGCATTTGAAATAAATAAATAAATAAATAAGTAGATCACAGGGATCCCACGCCTTATTTGTGCTAAAATGATTCAAAAATATCTGGCAAAAAATTCCAAAAGTATTCACAAATATCTGGCAAACATTTTTTTAAAATATTAGCAAATATATATTCAGTAATGTTACAATATTGAAGAAAAAAATTTAAAAATTGCTAAAATAATTAATAATAAATAAAAAATATAATGTCAATCTACATGAAACATTTTATTAATTTTTATTTTTCAATAACTTTTCCAACTTTTTTTCTGTATCTAAAATCTGTTGTTTAATATTTGTTCTGTTGGTTAAAGCAGAATGCAATGTTATTTGAAAGTCATTTTTTACAATTTTTTTTTCAGTAATATTTATTATCAATCCATCGTTTGCTTCATTAATCATCGCCTCACATATTCCAAGTTTTGCTTTATCTGATTTTAATTTGGATTGTAAGTCTTTAGTTTCTTCAACTTTTTTGGTGTCATTTTTTTGTTGCAACTTTTTTTCAATATCAGTTTGCCTTGATTTCTGCTCTGATATTTTTTCTACTTCTTTTTTTGACAACAGCATATTCCTCAAGCGAGTTTTTTATTCTTTTATTTTAAGAAATAATCACTACGATTCACGTTCCGACCACGTTACGAAAATTAAATATTTGTTCCTTATTTATTTAAAAAACAAAAATAATGTACATAAATATGTACATAAATAAAAACCGTTATATCACATTTTGTAAATAATTTACCCAATAAACATCACCCCGACAAAAAAAAATTAGAAGATTATTTGTAAACAACCTTTACTTGTAATCAATTTGTCATAAAAATATAAGTACAATCGCCCCAACAAAAAAAAAATTAGAAGATTATTTGTAATCAACCTTTACTTCTATTCAATTTGTCATAACATTATAAGTATGCAAAGAATTTTTAATGGGTATGGAAATTTTTATTTATTGTTATGTAAATAATAATTTTTTATATATAATTTATTACTTGCATGGCATTCTTTTAAGCGCCTGGATTTACTAAATATTGTTTCTTTCGCGCAAAATATTCAAAAATATGCAATAGTTTGAAATCTTAAACATTCACAAATATGACAAAGGCATCGAAATTATTCGCGAATATTCACAATTTTAAAAAATATTCAAAAACATTCACAAATATGTAAAATACTCACACTGTAGGATACCTGAGATCAGCGTTTCCGACGACGTCAACACATTTGGAAGTTCATTTACAAACAGTATAAAGAAAATTGGTCCTAAATGCCTTCCCTGCGAGACACCGCAGTTTACCAAGAAAGAACATTTTTTAATAAAATTTGATAGCAGCGATTTGACAAGTAACTGCGTGTCCAAATGAGAAAGTTGGAGTTGAAACCGAGTTTGTCTAATTTTAAGGCCAGGGTCTTGTGACAGAGTTTCTCAAATGCTTTGGAAAAGTAAATGAATATGCAGTCAATATAGTTGGCAACTGTAAAGGCCTTGTTACATTGGAACGTGAAATCGAGAAGATTAGTGGTTGTTGATTTACCACGTTGTTTAGGGGAAATTATGGATTTCATGTGGAATCGCAGGTTCTTTGAAATAATGGACTCGAAAAGTTTGGGGAAAGCGGATAGTCGAGCAATGGGCTGGTTGTTTGACACATCATTTTTTGACTTTTTGTGAATTGGAATTATATAACCTGAATTAGTCCAAAATTAATTTTAAATGTATTTTTTAATTCATAAACTTCAAAATAAAACAATTTTTGCTTTGACTTTCTTACAAAATTTTAAAAATCTCTCATTAGACAAGCATGATGAGGAAATCAAATCACATGCCACGGTTATCGTAGATTCCTCGCAGAAATAATGAGGAAGGCACATTGTATATGACTCGACCTTGATCCTTGGCTTCGATAATGAAAACATTCTTTCCATTATTTTTTATTTTTAAGCTATATATTAATAAGTGATAATGCAACTGTCGTGAAGAGAAAACAAAAATACGTTCAAAACATTTCGTATAGGCATGCAAATTATAACAAATATAAGTAACAAAGTATAGACTGGCCCTTATTTGAAAGTACTCCAGAACCCCGCTCCGGAAAGCTAATTTTCTTCGTTTGGATGCCAAATGTAATGTATGAAAATTTCAGACAGATCGGACAATGCCTTTAAAAAATCGAAAAAATGCGTTTATTTAACTTTTTTTTTTACATTCATCACACCAATGGTAAAAGTATGCAACCTAATGGCAATATTTTATTTTTGGGCGATAGAGGCACTCAATATGAGTCAAAATGGTCTCACTTATTAAAATCGGAATAAAAACACCCGATATATATTTGTGTTAAAGTTCTTTATTTTTATGACAAATACATGGCAAGAAAAAATGCGGTTAATATCTAATCTAATCTAATCTGATTTGATGTTAACGACTTTTTGGTATAAATTGAAAATTTTTTACGGTACCGATCGACTGTCAATAATAGAAATTATTTTTGTTCGTCGTCATTAGTAAGAATATTATTGAATTGCTTGATCCCAGTCATACAAAAAATGACCTGGGTTCCTAAATAACTTACTGGTCGCAAAAAAAAAAATTATAAAATTCAATGACCTCCCTGTGACATTTCACAGACGTTCCAATCTGACCCAAGTTATCAAATGACTTGTAATTGACCGAAAAAAAAATAATGCAATGGCCAGGTCAAAATGTAACCTATATTTGATCTTGACTGAGCTTTTTTTTTTATTAATGCGACCGCGATAAGTCTTCTTGTAACAACCAGGTCTTTAAAGCACTTTTTTTTTTGAAAGCTTCTTCCTACAAAAGTCACATAAAAACTCAACTTAAATCATTGTGTCGAAATCGGACTTACAACTAACTTTAAAGTTATATTAAAGTCGCTTTATGACTTTAAAGACTCATTTGCGTCACCATTTGACTTAAATTTAAAGGAAGGTAATAATATTACAGATTTTTAAGCTTGTATTTAATTGAAAGTAAGCATTATTTTGAGTCGTAGAATGACTCAAAAAACATTTTAAAGTCGATATTTGACTTGATATTTACTAAAAAGTCACAAAGAGACTTAGATTTAACTAAAAAGTTACATAATTCTTAAAAATATAATATTTTGAGTCAAAGAAAGACTCAGAAGTCATATTAAAGTCGCCATTTTACTTGATTATTACTAGAAAGTTACAATGCGACTTCTATACGACTAATTAGTTGCAATAAAATGAAAATTTATTAGTAGTTATCATTTTAGAAATTTAGAAAATTTAGTTTAACGTTATCATTTCAGAAGTCAACATCAAAGTCACGGAAAAAAATATAAATTTATTTTAAATTCAAAAGTTTAATAAAAGTTAATTAAATCTCCAAAATAATTTTTCAATAAATATTAAATTTTGGTAAGTAGTTAATTTTAATTAAATTATACGTATTTAATGTTTTATTTTGTGTCTTAGAAATATGACCAAATTTTTATTTTGCGATGTCTTGCTGCAAGGATTTTCCTGGAACGGAACAACAATTAAGAAACGTTTTTCAAAATTTGATAAATTAACCAATTTGTTTCTAGAAATTATACGAGAAAGTTATGATAATTCTTACACCAAACACCAAACACAAAATTCAACAATTTTTTATTGACTTTCTTAAACATTCTTCAGAAAGAGTAAAGCGAACGTAAGTATCTTTAGCTGTTGTTTTATTTTTTCTTTATCTTGATTAAAATGTATTTATTTCTTTTCAGTGGACATAAAATTACAAATACAGAAGAAAAATCATTAAAAGAAAACTAAAACGACTGAAACAACTGCTTTTACCGAACCATCCACTCCTGTTCAACTATCTCGTTTGATCGATTTATCTACATCTACTCATGAACAATAAATAATAACCATAAATAATAATTTATTAATAATTAATTCCTAGGAATTAATATTTTTATTTCTAATATTTAGAATATAATGGTATTAAATATTACCATGTATTTAAACTAATGTATATAATTTTTTTTAACTACTAATAAGTTAGTAAATGAACTGAATTGTTCTTTTTTTTTGAATTGATAATAAATATTTAATTTGTTTTCGTAAATTAATACATACATACATATTCTCACTTTTTATTTATTTGTAGATAAAACAGTTAAAAGATTATCATTACCATAATTGTTATTAGAAAAAATGCAGCTTGCAGTTAAAAATGAAGTGTATCCTATACATATAATATTAATATGATCATATCCATCTCTGTAAGACGTTTCAATCAAATTAAGATGTCACAATCAAGATATTCAAATAAGTCGTCACAACCTGGAATTAGCAGAACGTCATGAAGATTAATTAACCAGATTCTACCCTAAGCAGACATTTTATTAGCTTTATAGCACAGTTAAGGTCCGCGCATTTTGAAGACGCATAAAAAGATTAAATTAAATGGAATTATAAGATATGTCTTATACTCCAATTTAATTTTTTTACGCCTTTTATGACTTTGAAATGCATCGATCATAATTGTACTATAAAATTAATAAAAATTCTGCTAAGAGTAGAGTCGTTTTAGTTAATCTCAATGACGTCCTGTTGACGTCAGATTGTTACAATTTAGTCTCTTTGAAACGTCCTCAATACGTCACTACCCCGTCTTATTGTGACTAATCAAATCGTGTTTGAGTCACTATACTGTCATTTTCTGACTCTTTAGTCTTCAAAAAGTCACAAATTTACTCAATTTTACCTAATCAAGTTACTTTAGAGTCACTGTCAAGTCATTTTGTGTACTTTTAGTCGTTTAGAGGTTCCACAGTTACTCAACTGCTATCCTAAAGCTTTTTTATTTGTCGTAATTAGGTCTTTTTACGGTAAGCTTGTGACCTAGAAGCTTTTACTATAGTTTATTTGAGGATTCCTGAGAGTCATATTGTGACTTCAAAGTAATACTTTTACTTCTATGCGACGTCATAAAGAAGTTCAAGCTTTACTTAAAGTTTACAAAATGACTCAGAAAAGCGGTGCACGGGCGGTCGTGGCAACCTCCAGGTGACGTTTCGCAGAAGTCTTTTTAGAACTTTTAGGTCTTGTGACCTGAGTCCCATGCCAGTCATATGACCGTCTAGAGACAAATTTTGTATGATTGGGATGAGTTTGATTTTTCTTTCAGCAACGTCATTTACAACCAGCATTTTCAGAACACTTGTAAGCCTTGCATATATGAGTCGCGCTGATGCCAAGTTGATGGATCATAATCCATAAACTCAGTGGACATGTTGAAACCTATGAAGAATGATACCGTTTTCTTTGTTACGAAATAATCTAAGGTTTTGTTTTGCAAAGACGCAACATATTTCGCTTGAAAGAAATTTCGATTGTGATAAATATCGGCTTCGTCGTTGTGGCTGCCTTTAAATGAAGTGATCATTGTTTCTTTTACATCGATGGGAATACTATTGTCCAAAAAGCAAGGCCAACTGCTTCCTCGGAGAGGTACAACAAATGGTCACACATTTTCTTTACGGTCGCGGTCTAAATCTCTTTGTCAGTTGTGCCATAATTATGCAAATTGATTAAAAAAACGAAGGTAAAAATTTGGAGCTGCGGTTGCAATTGGAGCCAAAAACCAAGCCGTAACATAGTCTCACGATTAAAGAACATATATCGCGAATGCCATTTTACTCAGAAATAGTCAATTGGAGTTGTTCTCGGAACAAATAAATTTTTAGGCAAAAATTGCCTTTGCCATCCAGCAAGCATGGTGAAATGCACCAGGAGCGCGGAAAGATATTTTAGACGGCAGTGTGTGTCCCAAAAATATAAGTACGAGCTTAAAAAATTCTGCATAATGTTGTTCAATTGGTCGCTGCAAAACGGGGCAAGTAACAAAATCTCAAAAAAATCCTTTTAGAAAAATTAAAAAAAAAAAATTAAAAATAGTTCTTTTTTCTCGAAAAAAAAAAATTGATAGCTAAAAAATTTTTTTAAACTTTTGTTTTATATTATTTCAATAAAACTCCAAAAACAGGATAATTGCAGAAGTTTCTACAAAAATTTTTAATTCGTATGATAGACAGGGTTGCCGAATTGAACTTATTGAATTCCCCAAAAAAAAATCTCAAAATACCCAAATTTGATGCAAAATATCCAAAAAAATAAAAAAAAATTTTACTTAAATTTGTGATCTTATAAAATTATTTATTTGTTTCATAAACAAAAATAAACAAAAGTAAATACATTATTGTTTTAATGTATAAATATAACAATTACAATTTTAATGTATAAAATAGTAAAAACTTTTATGTGCAATTTAGAACATCAGCTGTGGTGACTACGTTGATAGCGTGCAATATGTGGCGTACAACATATTGCACGCTATCAACGTAGGTTGTCACCACAGCTGATGTTCTAAATTGCACATAAAAGTATTGAAACAAATATTTTAGCTTTGAACCAATAAATTTTCTTGAATAAAAATTACGTAAAATAAAAATTCAATGATTCTTGAATTTTAAAATTTGTTTTACTGGCTCGAAATTCAAAACACCTCCTTCGTTCATTACACCTTCTTTTGTATGAAAAAGAGCAGCCACTAGAGCTGGATCGTTAATGAACGAACGAGTTAAAAAGAACGGCTCACCAAAGTGAACGATGACCGATCGGTCAGTAAAAAAAAAAAATATCGTTCACCGTTCACCGTTCATCGTTCTTTTCTAAAAAAAAGTTCTGTAGGTGTAGAGAAGAGATAAATATTTGAAAAGAGCAGTACACTTATTTTTCAGCTATAAGGAAGAAAGAGAAATTGTGTTGGTGTTGTTAGATTGTTATGTAAGTGTAGCTGTGAACAATAGCTACCTCTTTACTGGTCTGAAAATTATCGTCTTTTTCAATTGAAAATGCCACACGACATCTATAGAAAAAAATTCAATAAGAAAGACTGACGGGAAACAGATTAAATATTTAAAGGAATGTTTTATTTTTCATAAAAAATTATCCCAAAAAATATAACAAAAAATATTAATAAAAAGATAAAAAAAAATTTTTTTTTTTGATATAATCGGTTATTGCTAATATAGATATTTGAATAATTATTAGTAGATTAATATGCTCTAAATATTTTTATTTTTTTTATAATAAAAATAAATCACATTAACTTTAAAAATAATAGATGAATTAATGCTTCCTAAAGTTCACAGTTCACTTTCAGTTTATTTCATTTGGTATTTTTTTATTTTTGCAAAGTTCATTTTGATTTGAGTTAATTTTATCGGTCGTTCAATTGAGCTATATTTTTAACTCGGTCAGTAAAAATATTACGTTCATTTTTTGAACCTGTTCAATTTTTTTTAACTCGGTCAGTAAAAATAGTTCGTTCATTTTTTTTACCCGCTCTTGAAAAGAGTCGTTCAATTGAAAAATTTTTTTTTTTAATTTTTTTTTTTTTTTGTTTTAAAAAGAGCCGTTCAATTGAACCCGTTCACTGAAAAAGAACGAACGACTCAATACAGTTCAGTCAAGTGAACGAGATTCCCCATCACTAGCAGCCACTGTGTCTGTGCATAAATGATTACTGCAATATGATTTGCAATGTCTCAAATTGCTAAACACTCTTTCAACTGATGCATTTAAAAAAGGCAAAATCAGACAACAAGTAATAATTTTCTTCAAATTTGTAAACATTGATAATCCGACAGGGTTTTTAGGTTCAAATACTCTACGTCAATAAATTTCCGCTTCAATGTTGGGATCTAATCCGAATTCCTCGAAATTTAACATAGCGTGTTCCTTACATTCATTGTGTAATTGTTAAAGATCAATTTCAACGAAATGAAATCTATCAAAAAAAGTCGACAATTATCTTAATTCGTATGACTGAGCGAACTTAGGATCGACAATTTTCATAATTCTGTAAACACTGTCATCAAAAACAAATCTTTTTTTTATTTGAGAAACAAGTTCAATATAAAAATCGAAACAGTTTGACAAAATTTTTTTACTTCTTGCGAAGGAATTGAAGGTGCTTTTTCTTTTAAAGTAGAACTTGCAGCAACACCAATGTAAACATCGTTTATAGCTTCGCTACTCTTCAGGTTACAAACATTGAATTCCATGTTTTGCAGAAAAAGATAGGTTTGTTCTGTGTTTGGTACTTGGTTTGGCATATACATTTTTTTTTTTTTTTCATGGTTTGAAAGTAGGTTCGACACAAACCTAGAAATTTCACTACATAGTTTAATTGCGTTTAAAAAAATAAAAGGTATAACCTGTCAATTTGCAGAAAATTTACAGAAAAACTCATGCTTTAAAATGCTTCAATATAAAAAAATAATAATAATAAATTTTCGGTTGTCAAATAAATAAAAAAACAAAATATTTAAAAAAAAAAATTTAATAGTTTTTGTACATTCTTTTTTTTCTTTAAATTACTTACAAATAATTAAATTTGTTTTTTAAATTACAAAAATCAAAATTTAATTTTACAAAAAAAAATTTTTTTTTATTTCAAACCAAACCATCTTTTATTAAGCGTGTCACCCCATTCGCCAACCTATTTTCAAACCATGAAATTCATGGTTGGTAACCTGAAGTGTAGCGAAGTTATTAAATTAACAAAAACAAAATGAATTTTTATGGTCAACTGTAAAAATATCATGTTTTTGAAGTTTATACTTCTTTAGCGGCGTTGGAAAAAATTTGGTAGAGGGTTAAAATCCATTTTCATATAGAATTTTTCTGAGAATCGTCATCATTTTTCTGAGAATCGTCCGTCATCATTATATTAAAAAAAAAAACAAACCATAATTGGGTTCGAACCTGGCACCTTCAAACTTATTAGTCTGGTGTTCTATCCACTAAGCCATACGACCATATAATTTTTGCTTTCTAAAATCATTTAAAGAGTCTTCTAAATAATATAAAAATTCAAGTTCTTTAAGGTTCATGAATACGGTTAGTTCTTTAAGGTTCATGAATACGGTTAGTGGAATGAAATAAACGGGTTCATGAATACGATTAGTGGAGGGAAATAAGAGAGAAATTTTTAAAATAAATTCCGGGGATTTTAATTATTAAAGAAGACAAGTGCTCTTTTATGTTATTTTAGAAAGCTGAAATCATAAGGGCAATATGGCTGAGTGGATAGAATATCGGATTACAATTCTGAAGGTGCCAAGTTCGATCCCCCGATACTGAGAATTTTATGGATTTTTTTTTTTTTTTTAATTTTTTTAACATAATAATGTAGTTACGCCAAATACAAAATACCAAAGAGGGAGAGATAATAAATTGGTCAATTAATTTTTGCAGATTGATTTAATTAATTTCCGTAAAGCGTCATAATTTTTAAAGTTAAAATTTTTCTCTTAATTTAAATATCTGTACTTCGTTTTGATAAACAAAAAAAAAACACACGAAGCAGTCATAGAACTGCCTACAGAAGTTTATACTTAAGATTTAAACTATGAAATAACAGTGGCTACAAATAATGGACTGCTTTTGGACTAATTTTTATTTTAATTTACATTTTGTACTGAGCAGCCCATCATTTGTAGCCACTGTTATGCCACTGTTATTTTCAATATTGTGGGCAGCGTTCTGCAATATTCACAGCTTTTTCGTGCAATCTTATTTTCACAATAGAATTAACATAATCTTGTGATCATTCATAAACAATTTAGACACCGGATAATAGGTATATCACTAAAGTCCCAACTAATTTTCAAACATGTTTTACCACTTACTATGACAAGACAGTTATATGTATATATGTATTTAAACAAGCATTTGTTAATCCTGTTGTAGTTAATAAGATAATAAACGCTAAAAAAAGTACGAATTTCCCGGGAGAAAATAAGTAAGAAAAGTGATCACATTTCATTTCATGTTTCATGTTTTTGTTTTATTTTTTTTACAGAGATCATGTAACCACTAAAGTTATAAACATTATATCCTATAAAACAAATTTATAATATTGGACGCACTAAACTCGTTACAAATAATTTTATTAAAGCCTTGAGAAACAACATAGGTATATTTTGGCATTGATAGTATAGATATCGATCAAGTAATTTATCATTATAGGTTTTCCCGGCTCAAAATATGCAAAAAAAAAAATTTTCAAAATAGGTCGTCCCATCAATGCTTATTTGTCGTAACTGACTTTTTTGAGATTTTGATATTATTGGGTCATATATACTAAAAATTTTAAATCTTTTTTTTGCGCGTATCCAGATGACGATACCTACCTCCAATCCCGAGATATTCAGTATCGACTTTATCGTAAACGCAAAATTTGGGAAAAAAAATCGTGCTTATTTGTCTTACCTGATAAACTAATATTTTTTTATATGAGAAATTTCAGTTTTTTATTAAATTACACTTCAGACACTTTTAATTCCTGTTTGTCGTATTAAATACTTGATTTTATTTTTTTCTTCTATTTGAAAACTAATTTCTTATTTGTCGTATGTTTAAAAAAAATATAAAATTAGACGTATCTTGTCATTAACAATTGGCTGCTTATTTGTCGTTCACAATACTGTAGTGTTTCATATAAGGCAAGTTTGTTAAGTCTTATTTGATTTCTGATTTGTCGTACTCTATACAGATTTTTAATAACTTAGACAACTTGTAGGTCTTGATTTCTAAAGGAGACGTAGTTGCAATCTATACATTTGCAATGCAAAAAATAAACAAAACTTCAAAATGAAGTAAGTAAATAAAATTTACTTAACACGGAAGTGTGTAAATAAAATTGACTTAAGTAAATAATTACATGTGTATTGACGCATGTAATATACCATTTACTGACCTAAATTCTACGGTAGTAAATATAACTTACAATTTAAAATTTACTATCAAAATGTAAGAGGACTTCGAACAAAAACTTCTAAAATTTTTCTTAACTCAGCCATTCTAAATTTTGATATTTACCTTTTGACAGAGACTTGGTTGTCCTATAGCAGGGCTGCCCAACCAGGCGATCGCGATCTACCAGTCGATCTCGACACGAATTTGGGTCGATCTTATACTACAGACTAAAAATGTTAAAAAAAAAAATTTTGTGAACCCAAAATTTTTTAAATAATTGCTAATAAGTGAACAGACTCTTAGGTAACTTATTTTAAATTTTATTTTACTTGCCTATTTTAAGTATGAGAAAACTTCAAAATTACTGAATTCTAGCGATTTATTATAACTAAAATATTCAAACAAATTTGAGTCATTGTTTGAATGTTTTAGTTTCGATTTAGAATTCACGTGACCAACTACTTATTATTTTGGTAATTATATTATTTAAATTTTGAATTACTTGTTTTATTATTTCTGTACAAAGTTTTTTTTAACTTTTCCCAGCCCTAATCGTGAGCGTTGCAAAGAAAACTAAAATCTACCATTATCACGATTTTTATTTAATTTTAAATAAAGTTATATTTTTTAATTGATAAATTTTTTAATTGATAATTTACATTTGTTTTGACTTGTTTTGTGTCAATTTTTTCGTATTTTAAATTGAAATGAAATAAACTCAAGTTATACCGATCAAATTTTTTTGTATATGGGTAGATCTCGATGTAGTTGGATTAAAAAAAGTCGAACTTTAGTACAAAAAGGATATGCAGGCCTGTCCTATAGTATCAACAACCTTGAGTTATTTAATCAAGAATTTATCGTTTTTAAAGGGAATAGATATAACGATGACTCTTTACCACCCAATACAATTCCAAAAGGTGTATTAATCGTTATAAGAAACACTTTTAATGTATCCCAAATTTCTATCCCTAACACAGAGCACTTGGAAACTATTTGTGTGAAGGTTGAGTTATTAGATAAAAATATCTATACAATGTTCTGCTACATTCCACCTAACACAAATAGTGGTATTTATGACAATGTCCTTAAGGCAATAGATTTCATTTCCAACATCCTTGAACCCTTAGATGAATTTATAATTGCGGGTAATTATAATCTTACTAGTATTGATTGGAAACACAATGACGGTGAATTCTTTCTGATTCCCGTAAATCCTTCAGGTGAATCTATTTGTTCTTTTCTTGACGCGTTTGCGTTATCGGACTTCAACAAATATCTGCTGTAAGAAATTCTCTCTCAAGACAACTCTCTCTCAACAAAAACTTGATTTTAGGTGTCGTATTTATTACACTTTGTATAGAAATTAGATAAAAACCTCTTTATTTCTTAAATGTCGTAACTGCACTTTTTTGTCAGATACGACAACGATCGAAACGTTTTAGTGCAGATACGACAATTTACAAAAATTCGAAGCTTAATAACTCAAAAACTATTAACGTTGAAAGAAAGTGCTTTCACGAGAAAAAAGTTATCCCGTCGTAGAAACGAATGTTGTTTTGAAATTGTTGATAAAACTAACAGATCGGCTATAATCAGCTTTTGAACTTTAAACTCGATTATCTCAAAACTAGGTTTATGTTAGTTGCGACAAATAAGCATTGATGGGACGAGGTAGCTCTGGTGAAATAAAGATTACCAGACCAAAAATTTTGGGTAGGAATTCATAATTATCGTACACTTTTTTAATTTCAAATATATGTATATATAGGGCCCAATATTACAAGCAAAAAAATTACATATTCTACCAATAAAAAAATTATGTTCAAAAAAATTAAAAATTATTATGTTCAAAAAAATAAAAAAAAAAACACACGAAGCAGTCATAGAACTGCCTACAGAAGTTTATACTTAAGATTTAAACTATGAAATAACAGTGGCTACAAATAATGGACTGCTTTTGGACTGATGGACTGATTTTTATTTTAATTTACATTTTGTACTGAGCAGCCCATAATTTGTAGCCACTGTTATTCATAGTTTTTAAATCTTTTTTCATAATAATTAGTTTTTTTGAGATATTTAAACAAACCAAAATGTTTTTATCAGCCACTAATTTATTATTTTTTATACATATTCTATTTTTGAAGCAAAACACAGAGCTAAGTAAAATTGTAGCAAATTTGGTTCAAAAAAATTTGCAAATTAGGCGCTCTTTGATTTTTTATTTTAATTTATATAAATGGAAAAAACTTTTAATTAATAAATAGTGTTTTATAATTTTATAATACATATTATAAAATTAAAATGTAGCTAAAAACTTATTTGAGAACTTAGTTGAAAACTGTATAATTTCATATATGAATTAATGCAATTGAATATTGCTATAAAATGGATGTAAAAAATATTGGAAACGTTGACAGATGCATAAATTTAAGTATCGAGATGCTATTTCTTTTTAAAAATTTAATTGTGAAAAAAAACTATCCTATTCAGAAATCAGTTTTTTAATAGCGAGTTGAATGAACTATTTTTCAATATTGTGGGCAGCGTTCTGCAATATTTACAGCTTTTTCGTGCAATCTTATTTTCACAATAGAATTAACATAATCTTGTGATCTTCATAAAAAATTTAGACACCGGATAATAGGTATATTACTAAATTCCCAACATGTTTTACCACTTACTATGACAAGACAGTTATATGTATATATGTATTTAAACAAGCATTTGTTAATCCTGTTGTAGTTAATAAGATAATAAACGCTAAAAAAAGTACGAATTTCCCGGGAGAAAAATAAGTAAGAAAAGTGATCACATTTCATTTCATGTTTCATGTTTTTGTTTTATTTTTTTTACAGAGATCATGTAACCACTAAAGTTATAAACATTATATCCTATAAAACAAATTTATAATATTGGACGCACTAAACTCGTTACAAATAATTTTATTAAAGCCTTGAGAAACAACATAGGTATATTTTGGCATTGATAGTATAGATATCGATCAAGTTATTTATCATTATAGGTTTTCCCGGCTCAAAATATGCAAAAAAAAAATTTTTCAAAAGAGGTAGCTCTGGTGAAATAAAGATTACCAGACCAAAAATTTTGGGTAGGAATTCATAATTATCGTACACTTTTTTAATTTCAAATATATGTATATATAGGGCCCAATATTACAAGCAAAAAAATTACATATTCTACCAATAAAAAAATTATGTTCAAAAAAATTAAAAATTATTATGTTCAAAAAAATTAAAAAAAAAATGTATTCATTGGGGGGAATCGAACCTGACACCTTCACTCTTATAGTCCGATGTTCTAGCCACCAAGCCATATAGCCCATATGATTTTGGATTTCTAAAATATAATAAAAAAATTCTAATAAACCATTCATTTTTTTTTTTTTTTTTATTTATTTGGAACAAGAAAAACTATTAATTTTCTCCATCTGTCAGTGCCAATAATTTTTAGGGACCGGGGGAAGTAAAGGGAACCCCCGCTCGCCCTCGTCTTTTAGGTCATACCAGTACCCACTAACAAAAAAACAATTTTTGTCTTATTACTTGTAGAAATCATTTTATTATGTAAAAAAATTTCAAATATTAAAAAAAAACAAATCATAATTGGGTTCGAACCTGGCACCTTCAGACTTATTAGTTTTCTAAAATCATATAAAGAGTTTATTCTTCTAAATAATATAAAAATTCAAGTTCTTTAAGGTTCATGAATACGGTTAGTTCTTTAAGGTTCATGAATACGATTAGTGGAAGGAAATAAGAGAGAAATTTTTAAAATAAATTCCGGGGATTTTAATTATTAAAGAAGACAAGTGCTCTTTTATGTTATTTTAGAAAGCTGAAATCATAAGGGCAATATGGCTGAGTGGATAGAATATCGGATTAAAATTCTGAAGGTGCCAAGTTCGATCCCCCGATGAAATTTTTTTTTTTTTTAAATTTTTTTAACATAATAATGTAGTTACGTCAAATACAAAATACCAAAAAGGGAGAGATAATAAATTGGTCAATTAATTTTTGCAGATTGATCTAATTAATTTCCGTAAAGCGTCATAATTTTTACAGTTAAAATTTTTCTCTTAATTTAAGTATCTGTACTTCGTTTTGGTAAAAAAAAAAAAAAAACACACGAAGCAGTCATAGAACTGCCTACAGAAGTTTATACTTAAAGATTTAAAAACTATGAAAAAAACTATGAATAACAGTGGCTACAAATGATGGGCTGCTCAGTACAAAATGTAAATCAGTCCATCAGTCCAAAAGCAGTCCATTATTTGTAGCCACTGTTATTTCATAGTTTAAATCTTAAGTATAAACTTCTGTAGGCAGTTCTATGACTGCTTCGTGTTTTTTTTTTATATTCACTTATTTAAATCTCCAAATAGCGACTCCTATGGCGAAAAAAGGCGCATACTTATGGGTGAAAAAAAATGTAAACAAAAGAGTCATACTTAGTTAAATATTCAAATAGTGCCTCCAATGGCGAAAAATAGCACATACTTATGGGTGAAAAAAATAAATGGGTTGTCAAAACAGTCAATACTCTAGTTTTATGTAATTACTGCTTAAAGATTCTAATAATTTTTGTACTTCAGGTTGAAGTTTATGAGGAGTTTCTACTTGGAACAATACGTTGAAGTTTGTAACTAAACCCAATGTGTGGAGATAAATTCTAAGTTCACCTTTGTAAAAACATAACCAAAAGTTTCTAAAATTGAATCGGTTGTTTTTGATGGATCTTCAAATGCCTGTAATCGAAAATATAGTTCTAATGCATCATATTGCTTTCAAATTCTATCCACACACATTTTCTGAGATAACCACCGAGTCGCAGCGGGTAATAAGATTTTATTTCGGTCTAAATTATAATAGTCTTGGAACTCGGCAAATTTTTCCTGGCGCGAATAACTGCGGCTAAAATGTGCACCTTCATTTCTTAATAAAACTTCAACTGATTTAGGTAATTTTAAACAAGCCTTTGATGCAGCCAAATGAGCCATATGACAGGAATATTTTAATAATACGATGTGTGGTAGTTTTTCTCGTAGTTTTGAAGACACAGAATTGTGCTCACCAACCATCATATTAGGTGTGTCAGAAGAAAAACCTACTAAATTTCGAATTCGAATACCTTTTTGCATTAAACTGGAATTGAGGCAATTAAATAAACCAGCTGCGGAACTTGCGCACATTCTTTAATATCCAAAAATATCGTACGAACCTTGTTGTCATCGTAAAAAATTGCAGTAAATGCAATTGTTTTTTTTGAGCTTTGGTCAGTTGTTTCGTCCATGATAAGGCTAAAATATTGCTCTGTGAACAAAAAAATTGTTATTGAATGGAAATAAAATGAGCAAAAAAATAAAAAATATTTGCCTTAATTTATTTTTCCAACTAATAAGTTGCTAAAAAATTGTCCAAGTGTTTTATTTATAATAGATGTTGCTTTAGTGCTTTTAAGACTTAACTTTTTCGCTATTTCGGAATCGTTGAAAATGTTGGCAAGAAGAGGCGTTAGAGTATCCATAAGATTTATTGGCAAGTCATTCGTTGCTATCCAAGCACTTAATTTAAGTTCGGCCCTTTTAACTTTTAATTCTTTATTAATTGTTTGTTTAAATATCTCACTTAAACATGTATTGTTTCCTATTTTTTTTTTCATATTTTGGCAATGTTTACCTGAATGTTTGTGCCTTAAAAGATAATTTTTTTTACATTGCATAATTTGCAAATTGCTTCTTCTTTACTCTTTTTTTAAGCCAATCTTTAAGTTCATTCATTTCGAGCTAGCTTTTTTCAAATTTGTTTTTATATTTTTTAGATTTATTCTCCGCAGACGTCTCTAAATTATCTGATGTAAACTAAAAAAAATGTTATCAATAGAAAATAGATATTTTCTTTAAATAATAATAACTCACATTTTTACTAAAAATTTGTCCATTTGTCTTTATTATTCAGACAAAAAATTCAAATTTTTTAAAAAGAAAAATTTGTTTTTTGTCCGTTATCAACTTATCACACACAATCACAAATTCGATTTTCAACGAATAATATTTCTTGAATAAGCAGAACAGAAAACGGAAGAACTGGTAAGGTAGAATGTGGAAGAAATAGAACGGGACAACCATATGTTATTTTTTTTATCTTTCCGAAGAGTTTCAGTTGCAAATTCGATGAAAGGAGTAAGAAAATTATTATGAAATTTTGGTTTATAAAGCTCGACGGTTAGTGGAATGCATGTTATTTCATGTCCTAAGTGGATATATAGTGGAATGGATGAAATACCCAAAAATACCCAAAAAATTAATTACCCAAAAAATACCCAAGGATGGTCTGAAATACCCACATTTTGCCTCAATTCGGCAACCCTGATCCTAGAAGAATTTTTCTGATTACTTATTTTACCTGCAATGTTATAAAAAAAAACTCAAAAAGACGAAGAACAGCAATTACTATGAAAGCTATTATTTGGTCTGTCGGTGGTACATAAAAAATAATTTGATACAAACGCAAATTAAAATGCTCAAAAATGCACCAAAAATGATTGCATAAAGCACTCAAAACAAAACACTCACTAAAAACATAATAAAAATCGAAAGAAACAAAACACAAAAGAAGCAAGTAAATCAACATTACTTTCAAAGCTCTTGCAAAATTTAAGTTGCTTTTTTATATTTTGTTGTTGTTTTAATTGCTTTGTTGAAAGTAATTTTCGTTCTTCTTGCATGTAGATTTTAAAATAAAATAAAATTATTTTCGTTTGTATACATTTGCAGATTGAAGAAAAAAATTGATAAGGTGGTTGCAATTTTCATACAAGAGGAACAAAAATTACTTGCATCAAAGCAATGAAAACAACAACAAAATATAAAAAATAAACATTAGGATTTGCAAGAGGCTTGAAAGTAAAATTAGTTTTACTTCTGTATCTGTTTGCATTATGTTTATACTTTAAATTTTCAATTTTAACACGTATTAAGTAACATTCGTTTGCTTTGCTATTTGATTCTTATTTGATATATGATTTTGTGATTTTATTTTATTCTACTCAAAAATAAGTTAAACTATTTTTATATTAGGGTTTTAAAAATTGGGCTAAGGTAAGTTACTCTTGCGTTACTTACTTCCACGCCACGTCCCACCGAATAATCTCTTCAGATATATCTGCAAAGTCTAATTGTCTATCGCCTATTACAGTCTTGTATGTAGCAACATCAAGTTCAACTGAAAGTAAAAACAATTAAACATAATGATAAAGAATTAGCTTTCTCTACGGAATAATTTATTCATTTTTCTCAAACGTACCCTATTTTGTTTGGAATCCCTTGAAAAGGAGCACGACAAGTGCAGAAGTGGCGCCCATCTTAGAATGGAATGCCGCTTTTTGGACGATTTCAAAAATATGGTGCCCGGAAGGTAACATCAATAGACTTTTTCCTATTTTTTGTTGAAGTAGTGTGTACGTGCCATTTAATCGTCCAGTATTTGCTGCTGTTGTATTACAGCAAACGTAATACGTTAACGTTTTCCATCAAGCCCCAATCGTCAAGGGTATCAAATACAGCTGCACATTGCTCCTGCCTGGAAGTCTATCAACTATATATTTCGGGTAGAATTTTTCCATCGAAATTTCTTTGAAAAAAATATATTTAAATTAAAAAAAAAAAAAAGTAATAAAAACTCGTTTTATTTTTTGAACTACAATTTTGATATTAAGTTTATATATGCATTTAAAATAATCTTCTTGATTTAAGTATGCAGAATGTTAAGTTTAATTTCTATATATCTTATAGCAATCAAATCATTTCAGATAAACAATAACAGAAATTTTAAGAAAAAGAACATTATCAACATTAAATTCAATGCTTACTTCAAATAAAACCTTTATAACCAACAAAGACAAAAAATCGACAATTGTTAATGTGAATTGAATTATATTTTTTCTGTAAAATAAAATAACAAAAAGTTGCAAAAAAAGAAAACAGAAAAATATTTTTAAATTGAAATTTCGTAAAAAAAACTTATTATTATTATTTTGTGAATTATATTATTGAATTTTATTTTGTAATTGAATAGCTCCTTCCGTTAAAAAATAATTTCTTAAATTATCTCTTATTAAAAAAGTTTCTTTTGAAGAATTATTTGATCCCAATTTAACTTTTGGTAAAACTCGGTACCCTGCTAATTCTGCCCTCCAATCACCAGGTATAATATTGCCATTTTAATTTTCGCGATCTATGTAATTCTGTGGACAATATTGGTGGTCAATATTGTCTATTAGGTTGATGAAGTTGTGCAACGCAATGCATGCTAATGTTTTCTAAAATAATTACAATTATGTATAATACTATAGAGCAGTAGTCGCAATTAGTTTTAGGTATCGTGCCAAAAAGATATTTTTTTTCAAACCATTATTTCGGCGTCACGAATCTATTCCATACAATAAAATAGTATAGAGATGTAAGAAACTAATATGTACTTATTCGTTTTTATATATTAAATTTTATTTATTTCATTTATACATTGTTTTTATTTATATTTAAGCACCATTTACACAGGATGTTTTCGAAGATAAAAATCAAGATTTTTTTGACTGTGTGTGTATAAAAGTTGTATAAAACGAAAAAATCTTGATTTTAGTCTGGACTAAAAATCTTTTTAGTCTGATCTTAAAATATTAATTATTATCTGTCAAAAAAAAAAAAAAGAAAAAAAAAATTTTTGAAATAGAAATATCAAAGATAAAAAAATAAATAAATAAAAACTGAAAACGAAAAAAAATACTTTTGCTTTATTTTTTTTATTTATAAATTTAAAATTAAAATCAAAATTTAAATAATTTAATTAAAAAAAATATTTTAATCCAAACTAAAATCTAGATTTTAATCTGGACAGAGGAAATTATTTCGAAGATTTTTACAAAAATATATTCAAAAAAAATCTTCATTTTAAAACATCATTTACAAATATAAATTTATATAAAAAAAACCTAAATATATTTAATCAAAAGAAAACAAAAATGTCAGATATATTCTTCAATATTAGAAATTAAATTAAACAAAACATAATAAGAATTGAACAACGAAAAATAAAAAATATCAAAAACTAAACAATAAATAAAAGTTTACTTAAATTAGTAAGGAACACAATATTTTTCCTACTGTTGTCCAGTATGAGATCTGTTTTGTATAAATTGCGATGCTAAGTGGTCTATATTTGTTATGCAATTGGTTACTTTTAAAGCAACACAAGCCTCGGAATTGTTACTAGCCATTCTGTTTCTGGTTTTGGTTAAAATTACATGCATTTGAGAAAATAAGAATTAGCAAAAGTAAGTTAAAGGAAATACTGTTAATACAGCTATTGCTAGCTTTTTTAATGATGAAAACTGATTTGGAAAACTTTGCCACAACTTTAGAAGTTCATCGTCAATGTTAAATGTTATATCATTTTCTCTTAATTGATTTTCGACCATTATTCTCTAATCGAAGCGTGCCAGCAAAATTTCGAAGCGTGCCACTGCTATAGAGTCATAGACTTTTATTTAATTATTTATACCTTTTCCGCATTATTTGGTGATACGTTTAAGCAAGTGCGCAGTATGCCTTAGCAACCAAAATTCCGAAAGCGTTTTCAATAACTATACTCGTGCTCGCGATATTCTGTTATTTAATATTTTCTTTTCCAGCGATAAACACTTCCCTGGATAAGGTCTCATTAAATTTTTTTTAATGGAAAAGCTGTATCACCAACGAAATAATGCGGACATTTATAATTTGAATTCGGCAACAGCATATCAGGCGGAAAATCTAAGCTTTCGGAATAAAGTTTCTTTCCAAAACTTTATTCTTTTAAAATTCCTAAAATTTCAAATATTTTATTAATTATTTAAAAATATTATTTAGTTTAATTTACCTCCATCGCTTGGCTTTCATATCTACTGACATCAACAATGGTGAATATGCAATTAGCAACCCAAACAGATAACAGAACAATACTAAAAAAAAATTTGTAATTATAAAAATTTGTTCCGCTATGGTTTCTTTGGATTAACTATTGAAATAGCTCCAACACAATTTGGGCAATTCGACTTTTTTTAAAATTTTGTAGCTTCATAATCATTTTGTTTGCATTTAGTAACATAAATTGGTGAAAGTACTTCCCATATAGTTTCAAATGTTATGAGCAGTGGACCTTCCAATTTTAAAACTCCACCCAAGAAATTGATGGGTTACTCCTTGCGATAAATAGCTAAAAAGGTATAGAGCGTTTATTATACCAACTAATGTTACCAGTTCGCCTCTTTCAGCTGAGGCTTCTTATGAAACCTGTTTTTTTTTCCAGTGGTTGATACAATTTTTACTGGCCTCATTACTGTTGTTACCCCAGTTTCATCTAAATTGTATATGTTTTTAGAAGTAAATTTGTACTTCATTAAAAGTGCTTTATAGTTTAGTTATCGAAAAATTGATTGACACGATGTTTATTAAAGCCAGTTGCTCTGGATAAACTAGTACTTTCAGGTTTTCTTAATGAAATGTCGAGATGTCTACTCATAAAACCCTTTAACCTGATTAACACCGTATTTACTGAAATAGGGAGTAGAACTTTCCTCTGCACTTTCATGTCCAGAATCATCATCTGCATTATGTCCCTGCAAATAAGCTTCTGACGTAGTTTTTTTCAAAATGATTTTTATTCTACTTTCTCACGTTGATTTTTTTATGGGCTTTTCAAAATTCATTCATTTAATTTATTTATTAAATTTATTTATCTAATTGATTTATTTAATTTATTTATTTAATTTAATACAATTAAAAAAGGGGAAATTTAATTTAATAAATTCCCTTAAATGTGAATGTTAAAAACAATTAAAGCTTTATTTACTAATACATTCTAATAAAAGATAAATACCGGCAATTTATTAAACTAAGTTTCCCATTATTTATTTAACTTTCTAAAACTACAATACTAAACTTTCAGATTTCGATAATCCCAAATAAATCCCAACCAATAACTCCACACCACAATCCGAATCTCGCAATTTTCCTAAAAATGAAAAAAAAAAAATATAAAAATAAATAAAATAAATAAAAAAATTAAAATAAAATAAAAAATTAAAAGACTTATTCGTAATGGCCATTTTCTTTGACAATAAGAATTTTTTTTTTTACTTTAAGTGACAGAAAAAATAAACGGAGAATATTTTTAGCCGCGCCATGAAATTTTTTTTATTAGCGACCAAACCAGTCTGTTGATTTTTTTATGTTAAATTTGATTGCTGCTTTCCTTAAACTGTTTGTCTTTTTCAAAACTTCTAAAACTGCTTTTTTCATATGATTTTCATTAATTGCATGTCTATCTGTTTTTTTTTATATTTACGAGGCATCTTAAATTAAAAAAAAAAATAATTATGTTCAAAAAATGACACATGGGGTAGTTTCGGACAAGTCCGAATGTACCCCATTTCGTCTGTCCGAAAGTGACCCACCATGACTTTTCTTGATAAATTAAATTTTTAATATATTTAAAATAAATAATTTAATTTTTCAAGTGTTGAATTTATATAATTAAATAACCGCAAAAATAAATAAATAATTACTTTTTCTAATTTTTTTTTTTTTTAATCACTATTTATTTTAAAAAACTTACCTTGACAAGCCGAAAACAAAAAATTCACCGCACACTTCACACTTCACACCACAACTAATTCAAATTTTTTATGAAGTGAGAAAATGAGCAGCTGATAGTGTTGCTAGAATACCAAAATTGGATGCGACAAATATTTTGTCTGAATGTGTACACTGCCCGAATCTCCCCCCCTTTCCACTACATTTTTTTTCTCAATATTTTTTTTTAATTTCTGATAACTGATATTTTATGTAGTAAATAAGTAAATAAGGAACTAACACTTTTGATTGTAAGATCCGATATTTAAAAAATTTGATATTATTTTGAAAAATTAAATAAAAAAAAATTCATGTATGCGATCATAAAATTATTATACATTATGTTGATGCCAGGAATCCGGGTAGTAATCATGACTCATTCATTTTAAATTTTAGTGGATATAAAAATCTAATGGATAGAACATTTGCAAATGGGGACGAGAATTCCAGAATACTTGGTAAAGAATCATTTTCCAAAATGAGAACGATTAAATTATTGTACTTAATAAATAGACTTAAATCTCTTTTTAGGTGATTCTGAATATCCATTATTGCCGTACTTAATGACACCTGTTAGACATTCGAATAATAAGAGAGAAACAGCATATACTAATTCCCATAAAAGGGCTCGAAATGTCATAGAACGCACTAATGGTGTTTTGAAAGGCAGGTTTTGATGTCTAGCAAAAGAAAGAGTTCTTCACTACAAACCACTAAAATCAACACAAATTGTTAACACACGTTGTGCTTTGCACAATATATGTATTTTTTACAAAAGTTTTATTAATGATGAAGACTTTTATGATGATTCCGATGGAGATTCTGCGATAGTGGAAACGAAGAAGAAAATTCAGCCGAGACCAATGACCGGAATTTGAGGAGAAAAGCTGGAAAAATTCGATCAGACAAAATTAGAAGTTTTGAATTAATTTAAAAAATATGTATTTATTAAAAATGATAATAAAAAAAAAAATGTATTATGAAATGTAAATGAATTTAATAATGAATTTTTACAAGAATTTTCTTGTTGAGCTTGTAAAATTTTAGTTCTTAGCTCAATTTTTTGTATCAAAAGTTCCAGTTTGGTAGAACGATATTGCCTCAATGCCTTCACTTCTTCAATCAGCAAATCAGTTCTCTTTTTTTCCAATGCGAGTCTTTCTTTTTCAACAGCAAGTTTTTGTTTAGCAAGTTTTATTGCTAAATAAGAATTTTTTTCAAGTTTCTTCAAATATTTTAATGAATTTTTTTGATTTTCTAGCACTTCTTCAGCTAGCTCAATTTTTTTTATTTTGTTTATTTATTCGCCTATTTCGTGGTCTTTTTATGGACGAACGTGTGTCCAAACGAGTTGGTGATGGAATTTCGTTGTCGAAAATTGAGACCAAAGCATCATCAATTTCGTTGAACTACCAGTTGCAGCATCCGATGCAGCAGGTCTCACAATTGTTGAACTGCGGACTTTCTCACCGAATTCGACCGCTCTTGGTGTAGCAGCTCGAGATATTTTACATAGTTCATCACACCTTTGTTCCAATGGTGATAACGAAACATAATTGAACTTTCCCCCTCCAGTTTTTTTATCTCCGCTTTATTTTTATCAATTTTTCTTTTCAACCCAAGTTTGAAATCACTCCAGACCTAAAAATTGTTATAATGAATATTATGAAAATATAGAATTTTATTTCAAAATTCTTTTGTCGTTAGTTCTAAAAATAATTTATTTTCCTCAAAAAAAAAATTCTTACTTTTCGCCACTCACAACTAGTTGGTGGGCCTATTTTATTAAGTTCGTTACCAATATTCATTTCTTCGTCTTTATAGTCCTGACTAGATAATCCAAATTTTGGATTATTTTGGGCCAACGAAATATTTTCTTCTAAAATTGAGATCATTTTATCCCACTGTGGCTTTGTTGTAAATTTTTTCCTGAAAATATCCAATTATAAATGTTTTTATAAATAATATGTATTTTTTACTTACTTCAATTTATCTTCCATATTGTAAAATTTCAAAATTGTAATTTTTTTATTTTTTCCTTTTCACTTGATATTTGTGTGTGATTATTTTCCGACAATTTTTATACTATAAACGGAAACCATAATTTACTTTTTTTCAGAAAGCTTTTCAGTTTCACTTATTTTCCGACAGGTGAAATCGATAATAACAATTAGACTGCGGAGTGAAATTTTTCAGAAAATATATCAATTATCACTTCACTTCTACTTAGGAAAAATAATTCAAGAGAAAAAAAAAAAAGTTTAAAAAAAAAAAAAGACCGAGAAAAAACATACAAAGTGGGAAAAAAAAGGAAACAGACGAATTATAATTTGACATTTCAAAAAAAAATTTTTTTAATAAAATAACAACAAAAAAAAAAATTAATGCTGCTAGTATTATAAAAAGCGAATCTGACATAGAGTTATTTTCGAACTCCAAGAAATTAAAAAAAAAAACAAAAAATTAATAAAATTAATTGAGTTGGGGATGTATCTTAACACCACTGCACTTCAAGGCAATAAATTGCAATGAAAACTTTACTTTCACTCTCAAATACATGCTAATACGAGAGGAGAGGGCTCGGTACGAAACATGCAATGGGAAATTAATATTACCACCTGTTACAATAGTTAACTTTAGTTATGTTATTATGTTAGATGTAAGTTATGTACGGCTTATTAACTAGGCTATCAAGTAGTAATTGTACTAGACACGCAAAGGTGCTAAATATTATATAGGCAACAATGGCAAGTTTGTAATAATTATTAACGACGCTTTTGGAGATTGAAAAGGTGTGAAACAGAATAATAAAAAGAATTAATAATTAAAAATAATAATATTTTTATTGGATATAAAAATATCCTTATTCTTACATGGTGTCAGGTGTAAATAAGTTTACTGAAAATATGTCTCAATTGGATTTAAAAGCTCCGGAATCACTTGATTTCGATGACGCAGGAAAAGATTGGCCAACATGGAAGCAGAAATTTTTAATTTTTTTGAATGCTTCCGGGAAAATTAAAGAAAATGAGCAAACAAAAGTTTCCTTACTATTAATGTACATCGGAGAAAAAGGTATGGAAGTATACAACTCAATTTTCGATCAATCCATTTATCATTCTGACGATGAAGAGGAGGTGTTTGAAGACGCTGACGCTAATGCGGATGGAAATAAAGGGAATATTCCGGAGGATCAAAAGGAAAAAATTACGCTGAAACTGGTAATGGAAAAGTTTGACGAATATTGCTTGCCCAAAAAGAATATTGTTATGGAGGCATTTAAATTTAATATCATTGTCCAAAAGGAGAAGCAAAAAATTGCTGATTACTTGACTGAGTTACGCTCACAAATGAAATTCTGTGAATACAAGTGCAATTGCAAAGAATCATATAATGATAGGATGCTTAAAGAACGTTTAATTTTGGGGCTGGCTGACAAAAGTTTGCAGCTAAAATTGTTAGAAAGTTCAAAAGATTCACTTCAGGATATAATTGACATATGTAAAATATCAGAACTGGCGACGGAAAATAAAATATTGTTGAAAAAAAAGGAACCTGATGTAGTTCAGGTAATTTAGGAAAAGGCGTTAAACAAGAACCAAATGTCACAAAAATGTCAACGTTGTGGCGCATTTACAACTGGTCAACATCAACGTTATTGCCCAGCATTGAAAGCAGTGCAAAGTGCAATGCCTGCGGCAAGTTAGGCCATTTCAAAGCAGTATGTCGAACTCAACGTAGCCAAGATGATAGCTCAAAAGCAAGATTGCAGAAGAACAAAGGAAGATCGATTCATGAATTGCAGTTCAAGAAGCCATTTGATTGTGATTCTGGTAATAATATGCTATTTCAGAGTAATTTTAGTAGTTCTAAACAATTTGTTTTTAGAATAAACGTAAATTCAAAAGGGTGGTTCAAAAAACTACTTATTAATAATATTGAAATTAAATTCAAACTAGATACTGGAGCGGACATAAGTTGTTTGAACTTATAAAAAAAATGAATTGCTTTGATCAAATTAAAAAATCCATTAATGCTTATAATAATGCTTATAATAATGAAAAAATTAATACTTACGGAAAAATTGAACTTTTATGTATTGATTTAATAAAAAAAATTAAAAAGAAAATTACTTTTGAAATCGTTGATGATAAATTTCAGCCTATTTTGGGAAGGGATGCATGCGTAGATATGAATTTGATTACTAGAATAGATAACGTAGGGATTATTACAGACATAAAAGAAGAATTCATTGAAAAAAATAAAGACATTTTTTAAAGGTATAGGGAAAATTCCTGGGAAATTTTGTATCAATCTTAAAGAAAATTCCGTGACAATACTTAAGTATACGAAAAGAATACCAGGAAGTTTACATGAGAAATTAAAACAAGAATTAGACAAGAATTAGAATAAAATTTTTCATATGTTGATTATCAGCTTGGATAAATAACTTGCAAATCGTTGAAAAATCAAACTATCCTATCCCATTAAATAATTGTATTCGAAGGGAACATTATTTAATACCTACTGCAGAGGAAATTTTTAGTCGGTTATCTAATAAATCTGTATTTTCTGTTTTGGACTTAAAAAGTGGGTTTTGGCAATTACAACTAGATAGAGACAGTTCTGATCTTACAACATTTATGACTCCTTTTGGTCGCTACAGATGGAATAGGGTTCCTTTTGGAATAAATAGTGCACCCGAAATGTTCATGAAAGCTATGGTGAAAATTTTTGGTGATATTCCAAATGTTGAAATTTATTTCGGCGATATTTTTGTAGCGGGAGATAATAGACAGGACCATGACAAAACAATGCAAATAGTACTTAAAAGGGCTCGGGAAAATAACGTTAGATTCAATAAAGAAAAATTGCAATATTGTGCTGGGGAAGTTAGGTTTATGTGTCAGATAATTACAAATGGAAAGGTGAGTCCAGATGATAAGTATATTAAAGCTATTAAAGACATGTCGAAACCAAAAGACAAGTCTGATGTTATGAGGCTCTTGGGAATGTTTAAATTTTTGGCACTGTTTGTTTCGAATTTGACTCAAAAGTCTTCTAATCTTAGAAATTTAACCCGCTTAGACGTGAGATGGCACTGGACAGAGGCACATGATAAGGAGATAGAGGAGTTAAAACTTATTATTTTTAAGAAGCCTGTACTAAAAATTTTTGAACCGGGTGTACCACTAGTAATCCAAACAGATGCCTCTAAAGACGGCTTTTGATGTGTGGTAATGCAAAACGAGCAACCAATCGGTTATGCGTCGAGAAGTTTAACTGTCTCAGAGCAGAAGTGGGCACAAATAGAGAAAGAACTCTTGGCAATAGTTTTTGCATGTGAAAAATTTCACCATTTCATATACGGCCGAGATGTTTTAGTGCAATCCGACCATAAACCCCTAGAACAATTAATTAAAAGAGAAATAGATAAAGTGACTGTTAGGTTGCAAAGAATGTTCTTGATTCTTCTCAAATATCCTGGAATAAAAATTAAATATACACCGGGGAAAACATTATTAATTGCTGATTGTCTTTCAAGGGCACAACTTAAAGAGACCGGTACTGAAAACAAAGAATTAAGATATGTAATTCATTTAGTGAGAAACCGGGTTTGTTTGTCCGACGATAATTATAAAATTTACACTGAAGCTACTAAATCTGATAATGATTTAAAGGAAATTATGGCCACAATACAAATCACTATCTGATAGTGGGAAACAATAGCATAAAATAAAACATCAGTGAAAATTTGAAGAAGACATCTTATTTTATGAAGATAAGCTAATAATACCTAATTCATTGTGATCGAAATTACTTGAAATGCTTCACGAACCTCATCTTGGGGTTGAAAAAACACTTTTTCGCGCTCGTCATCTATTTTACTGGCCAGGTATAACTCTAAAGACATTAAATCATTAGTAAATGACTGCCGTATTTGTGAGAAATATACACGGAAAAACTGTCCTGTCCTGAGCCACTAATTCAAGAAGACAATCCTGAATATCCGTGGCATAAAACATCAATGGATATTTATGAATATGCAAGCACTTTTTATATCGTTTTTATTGACTCTTATTCGGGATGGATCTGTACAGAAAAACTCAAAGATAAAGCAATAGATAGTATAATCGTATTCCTCTCAAAAATATTTAATAGTTACGGGTTTCCAACTCAAATAAGAACTGATAATAGCCCATTTAATTCTCGAAAATTGTTAGAATTTCTTAGTGATAAGAATATAAGAATTAAATTTTCAAGTCCAAATTATCCTCAAAGCAATGGTCTGGCTGAGAAAGCTGTGGGAATTGCGAAATTAATTATAAAAAAAGCAATAGATGAATCTAAAGAAAAAGAAGTTGGTTATAGAATATTAGAATACAATACCACCCCGGTAATAGGCATGAAACTATCTCCTTCAGAACTATTCCTTGGAAGGTTGCTTAAAACCAAATTACCTGTCAGTTCGGAAAAGTTAATGAGGGTTAATTTAGATGAAAAAAATATTCAGGCGAAAATAAATATTAAGAAAGAAAAATAAAAGAAATATTTTGATAGGGGGACTAAATCATTAAATACATTAGAAAAGCGAGATCAAATTATGTTAAAGAAAGACTCTTTTAAGTGGAATTATGGAAAGATTTTAGAAAAAATAAATGAAAGATCCTACCTAATTAAAAGTAGTTCAGGCAAAATATTTCGCAGAAATAGAAGGTTCTTAGTAAAAACAAACAACACAGCTGATTCAGAAATAAATAATTATGATTCTCTTGATGTAGTAAAGAAGAGGAACAGAGTGTAGAAAAATCAAAGGACAAAGTTGTAGAAAATAGGATTAGTGAAAATGAATCTTCGGTATCAAAAGTAACTTTTCTAGGATAAATTGGGTTTCTTGAAATGTTATCCAGGATGGGGGAGAATGGATGTCATGACTATATTTTAAAGGAAATCTAAGAAGAATTTCAGTTAATGGATGCCTGTTGAGAACCACCGTTAGGGTCTTCTTGGGTTTCATTTCGAGATCGGTATCTTCGATTTCTTGTTCTGGATTGATCGACCAGGAATAGGACGGTAATTTGAACCAGGCTGGCCCATACCAACACTGTTGGAAAGCTAACAGGTCAGTAGGCATGATACCCATAGAAGCTATGTCTGCGGGATTGTCAGATGATATAATATGGTGCCATTGAACCTTTTCTGGACCGTTTGTAATCTTCGCTACCCGATTGGCTACAAAGGTTTTCCACCGAGTTGGAGATCCTCTTAGCCAGGCTAGTACGATTGTAGAATCACATCAGGCGTAAAGTTTGGCTGCAGGTATGCCTAAAATTGTTTTAATAGAATTTAATAAATTAGATAACAATACTGCTCCACAGAGTTCAAGACGTGGAATAGTTAATTGCTTACTATCCTTGGGCGTTACTTTAGTTTTGGCCATTATCAAATTCACGTGGGTGAGCCCTTGAGCATCGGTTACTTTAAGGTATAACACAGCTCCGTAGGCCTGTTCCGAAGCGTCGCAAAATCCGTGAACTTCAATTTCGTTTGCAGGGTGATATTGTAAATACCTATTAATTTTAAGTTTTTCGATTACCGGGAGGTTACTCATTAACAATCTCCAGGTCTGGAGTCGGGCAGAATTTATCTTGTCGTCCCACTCCGTCCCATCGGCCCACACTTGTTGCATAAGAATTTTTGCCTTAATAATAATAGGACTTAGCCAACCCGCAGGATCAAAAAGTCTAGCTATATCTGAGAACAACTGACGTTTGGTTATGGTTTCAGGAATTTCAGTACGATTTATTTTAAAAGAAAAATAGTAATCTTTTTTATTCCAATAAATACCTAACGTTTTTTGATTGGGATTTACATCGAGATTTAGGAAAGGGTCTGAAAATTGATCTTGTACAGGAATGCCTTCCAAGATCTCTGAGACATTTGCTGACCATTTCTTTAGCTCGAATCCTCCTGATTTGAGCATCCCTCTTAATTAAAATTGTGCTGTTATCGCGTCTTCAAGATTATACGCACTTGATAGAACATCGTCGACGTAAAAATCATTCTTTACAATTGGTTCGGCCGCAGGAAAATTCTTTGCTTCGTCTTTGGCTAGTTGTAACAAAGTCCGAATAGCAAGATAGGGAGCGGACGAAACTCCGAAAGTGACGGTGTTTAGTTGGTAATCTTGGACAGGAAGACTTGTATCCTTGCGATACAAAATTCTTTGATAGGGTGCATGAGAAGGGCTAACCCAAATTTGCCTATACATCTTTTCAATGTCGGCGGTAAATACAAATGGATATTTTCGCCATCTTAGAATAATAGACATCAGATCTTGTTGCAAAGTGGGTCCTACTTCTAAAATATCATTTAAGGAATTACCATTACTCGATTTACAAGAAGCGTCGAAAACTACTCGTAATTTTGTGCTTGTGCTGGATGGCTTAAGCACGCCATGGTGTGGTAGGTATCCGTACTCCCGAATTTGGTCTTTTCCAGAATTTGTTAGAGTTAACTCTGGATTTTGTACTAAAGACATGTGACCTAATTGTATATATTCCTGAAGAACTTTATCATACAGAGCTTTCACCGTTTGGTCCTTTTCAAGCCGTTTTTCAAGCATGTAAAAACGATTAAGTGCTATAAAGCGCTAATTTGCCAAAAACCGCTGGCTTGGATATTCTTCTTGAAAAGGTAAGTTGACCACATAGCGGCCATCTGCGTTTCTTTTAGTGGTCCTTTCATAAATTTTTTCACAATATTGATCTTTGGACGAAAGAAATTTTGGGGGAGTGACCTCTTCAATTTCCCAAAACTTCCGAATTTGCCCGTCAATTGGTTTATCTACTTGGTTAAAGTAAGACCGAAATTGCACTGAAATGATCCAGCCGAACATGGTTGCTTGAGCTCCCATTTGTTCGTTGTTAAACTTTCGAGTACCGTTCTGCAAGATTTGTGGATACACGTATGCTCCGAGAATCATCTCAATTTTTTGAGGCTTGTAAAAGTGACGGTCTGATAATTCTAGATGGTTGAGTGACGAAATGTCAAGGGGCTCGATGGCCTGAGAAGGTAACCCTCGGTTAATTTTCTCAGAATGAATGCTTCTAAACTAACTTGTTTAGTTTTATTTCTTGAAAGTAGTCTAAAGTTTGCGACCTTCGTAGATGCAGCCGTTTGTGTGCCTCCCATTCCAGAGATCGTAGCAGATACTGTTTTCTTGGTATACCTATTTTCATCTGAACAGATTCTAGAAGCAATAAGGGCTCGTAAGCTGTGGGTCTGATGATTATGAATGATGGTAAAGATTGCGGTGGCTAATAAGATTTTTTTCTTTGTGGATTGGCTAGTAACTTGAGCGTTATTTGACTGAAAAGTAGGGGGCTCATTCGTATTGGGTGTTTCTTTTGTCCTGTTTTGGGCGATGTGCTCGACGCCTTGGACACATTAGAATTATGCAACATCGTATGATGTTTCTTTTGGCACTGTTGGCAAACTTGCTAGAACAAACTTGCTAGAACAATTGGTCACTGTATGGTTTGGGTTTAAGCAATTAACCCCTTTTTGGATTTAATGAATTGGAACCTGGATTCAACGCTTTGCTCTAAAAATTTTAGACAATGTCGCAGAAAATGGTTTTGGTTGCAAAGGCAACATTTTTGTTTCACCTTCGCATGAAATGATTTTGAAGAAGAGGCCTGTCCTCCAGATTTTGATGCCGAAGTATGAGAACTAGGATTTGATCGCGTAAAAGCTTCCAACGTTCTAAATCGATCTAGTAAAAAATCTTTTAAGTCCACAAATTTAGGAATATTTGTTTCCACAGCTGCTCAGTATCTTTTGGGAGTTTTTGTGCGATGATGAATACGAGAATTGCGTCCCAATTAACCGTATCAACTTTTAAATGTTTGAGCCTCGAAATTAATTTATTGATTTTATCATATAAGTTTTTGATCTCGTTGGCATTTTCAGTTTTAATAACAGGTATAGTCATGAAACTGTGAAGTTCATTATTTACCAGGACTCTAGTGTTATTAAACCTATCGTTTAGCATTTGCCATGCACTGTCGTAATCTCTGTCAGAAACAGTGTAGTCATCTAGTAAGTCGGCCGCCGGGCCGCTGGGGAGCGATTTGAGAGTCCACAATTTTGTGGCATTTTTCATGGGAGTTTCATGTACAAATCATTGAATGGACTACAATTCAACCCGTTCTCTGACGTCGACGGACTAGACGGTGGGTTTGAGATCAACAGAGGAAATGTATTGATAAAATCTCCCTGAATTGTGTCATAGTATTGTAAATATGAATTTTCCAAATCCGAAAAAACATTTGTAGCAAAATAATCGGTTTTTTTTAACGCATCTTCCTCGTCGTATAAAACCTTCAAAAGGTCGGAGTGTACCGACTTTATTTTTGAAAAAAGCTCTTCTAATATTGAGAGCCTTTTTTCGAAATATACTTTACTTTTTCTCTCTGCCCTGTCCTTTTTTTAATTTTTAAAAAATTGGGTTAAAGAAGCTTTATTCTGCTCTTGCAGAAACAGCAGACTTTCGAAGTTCTGAGTGGGCGGCATTACTTTATTTGCCTTAGAGTAATAGTTGATCCAGCCAAATATAAGAAAAAAATATGTGAGTCTCGGGACACACGGAAGAAGTGAAACTTCATTGCAAGTAGTATTTTCTGGGAAGGCTAAATAAATATTTAAAATGGCCAAGTGCATATAAGATATGACGCCGATCGATTTTTTCGACGGCGACTAGTTGATTTTTGCCCTTCGAATGCTGCGGTCAGTCGACTTAAAATTACTTGTTTTGGGGAATTCGGCGGCTTAGAAAAAATTAAAACCCAGCGACTGCTTATACCTTGTTCGCATTCTAATTTAAATTCCACTTATATTCCGGGAAACAAATTACCGTTCGCATTACAAAATTTGATGAGAAGTGGAATTTAATGATGTATACAAAAATTTAGAAATTTGTTGTTGAAAATTTTGACTTTTTATCTCACTTTTTATCAATTTTATTTTGTTTTTTTTTTTTTTCATTTTGACTCGAATTTTACAAAAAAAAATTGTTGCCAACTATAACAAAATTTCAAAAAGTGAGTGAAAGTAACTATAAATATAGAATTTTAACTCTGACAAACTAGAATATGAAAGTGGAATATACATATTCCGGAATATATTTTTATATGAAAAATCCAGTAAATTTTCCTGAAATATTCCGGAAAACAGCATATTCCACAAATATTCTCCTAATGCGAACACCATATTAGAGATAAAAGCATTTAAAAATTCTAAAATACTTTTTAAGCTCAAAAAGTTTACTGGCATAAAATTATTTCAAAATGGCTAGATTTATGGCAACACTGATTGCAGATGATTTCTACTATATTTTAAGCTGTAAACACAATTCCGGTTATTAGCGACAATAATGTATGAAAAAACAGCAGCGTGGCTTAAATCATGTTTTCTTTTTGTTGCCCGAAAAGTTTAACCTAAAATAACTTTTGCAAATATGCCTGAAAAATTTCATGTTTATTAGTACTTCTTCTGAAAAGGAATTGTAAAAAAATATTCCTCCTGCATTTTATTAGTGTAATTTAATGTCAAAAATAAATTACACCAACAAACTACAAATTACACTAAGAAAAATTAATATCATAAATAAATTATCTACAAAATAGGTGCATTGGAACATTTTTATTCAGAATACATATTTGTATTCCAAAAAGTTTTTGAAAATTAGCACTAATAATTAATAAATGAAATATTTTTTATTCAATAATTTAAAATAAATTATATTTCCCTTTCAATCGAAAAAAAAAATAGTATTTTCGACTTTAATTCTGAGCTAATATAGAGTAGGTTATTGCGCTGATAAGCTTCATTAAGTTGCTAGCGGCTGTCGGTTTTATCATCAGCTGAAAAAAATAAACGGTGTAGCTTTCTCAACAAACACACCAATTCTATCACATGTTTCATTACTAACATTGCCAACTCTTTTTATAAGCACAAAATATTGAACTCAATTTCCACTAACAATTAATAACAATATAATCCATATTTTTTCTTATGAGTTGAGTGGAAATTTAATATCATATGTCATATGTATTTATTAAATATTTTAACATAATGTAATATTAAAAATAGATATAACCCAATAAAATAAATTAAAGAATAAGTATATTTTTTTTTACAAAATTTAATTATTTATTTGTTAATAAATTATTTGAAATTTAAAATACGGGAATGTTTATTAAAAATACTTAATACACAAAACGTAAAAAAAAAAAAATTATGTGTACTCCTGGCAACGCTAAAATCTATTTCATTATCGAAAAAATAAAAATAAGTTAATGAAAATGAAAATGATTCAGTAATGAAAATATTGTAAAAAGTTAACCTTCTCGTGGAATTTATTAAAAAAAATTGAAGAAAAATTTAAGAAGAAATTGTTTTGATTGTTTTTATTTAAAATTAAATTTGAAATAAATAAATTGAATATAATTTATAAAAAAATTAATTGAATAAATTAATTGAACGCATTTCTCCTCAAAATGGCTGCTTAAAAAAAAAACTTAGAAAAAAAAAATATAAAAAAAAATTGGCCCCTAGCGGCAGCTGACACATAAATTTTTTCTTTTTTCTTTTTTCTTTGCCTTTTTTTTTGACAATAATCGTTCGGATTTTGACAATAATCGTTCGGTTTTTGACACTTACATTTTTTTCACTCTCAATCACAATGCCTCTAAAGAAGTTTCACTTCAAAAAATTAACGAATAATTTCCTATTGATCTTCAAAATTTTCTACAGCTATTTGTTGGGTTGATCGTTGATCGTCTGGCTGGAACTAGAATTGTGGATGATGGAACTAGAATTATCCGTACAATTGATGGAATCTATGGTTGCTTCGTATCGAAATATATGGTTGCTTTCTCAAAAATTTTTGATAATTTTTCTTTCTCGTAAAATATTTATAATTTTTCTTTCTCAAAAAAAATTTTATAATTTTTTATTTGAATTTAAAATTTTCAAAATTTATATTTGAATTTAAACTTGAACGACACTGTGTCTTAATTTTCTTGAAAATTTGGGAAGCTGAAGAGTTGTTTGGTTGATGAATTGGTTTCTGAGTAGTCCCGGCAGCCTCACGGTGACAGTTGTGGCTTGTTATACTCAGAATCCGGTTCGAAGGACCAATGTTGCGAACGCTCTGCAAAAAAATACCAATCCAAACGTTTACTTCTTGCAGCTGAAAAATCCCTGATTTTATTTTTGTAGATAAGCTCTTTTGTTTGAACTTATGAAAAATTTTCTGTTCAGGAAAAAATGCTTAGGAAAAAAAAGAAAGGCAAGTGTGTTCATTGACGATTAAAATACAATTAATAAAAATATATTTTCGCTTATAATTTTATGCTACAAAAAATTCTTATTTCTAAATTCTACAATAAAAATAGTTAAATTCTACAATAAAAAAAAGAAGAGAAAATAAATTCTCATAAATTTAACGAAGAACAACAAAGAGAAAATTCTTACAATTATGCATTCGATTTGCCACATAAAAAATATTTTTTGTTTCACAGGAAATTTTAACTCAAGTTTCATGCTTTATATTATGAATTGCAAAAAATGCAGTTAAGCAAAAACTTATCTGTAAAAAATTATTATTTTGCAAATAAAAGTTCTAAAAATGTACATGAATAAAATTATATATAAAAATTTGTATGAATAAAAAAATTATAGGTAGTTTACAAAATTTTTAGAATAAAACTTTTGCCTTTGGCCTCTAACAGTCATATTATACATATATTACACATATTACAAAAGTGATTCTTTTTTAGAAAATACAGTGCTATCTTAAAAATTTTTTTAGATTCAACAAATTATTTTAAATTGTTTAACAACGAACGCAGACCTACAACGCGTATTATACAATCTTCACACAGTTAGAAAATCAATTTTTCAAATTTTAAAATGTAATTAAAATTTTTATTTTTTTTTACACCAGTAGTATGTATACCTTTAACGCTTCATACCTGGGAGTGGGCGCCTACACTCTCAGTCAAGAAGTGTCCGGGACTAAAAAAATTCAACTTAAAACTTTAAATTTTAACAACGAATCAAAATGTGGAAAATTAGGGAAATTATATAGGGAAAGAAAAACAATGAGGAAAACAAATACAAATTTGAAACAATACTTTCACTCGAGCGTCAACAGTAAACAAAATAATAAAAACGAGTAAATGGAATTTACATACAATACCTTGACAAGAGTAAATATGAAAAAATGAATAATGAGAGTAGAGAAAAAAATTAATAAAACGCGATTTACACAATGGCTAAAAAAAAGATTTTAAAAACAAAACAGGACAGAAGATACTAAAACTAATGTGTTAGAGCAGTGCAAACAGCGTAATCTTTTATTTTTGTGTCTTTTTTTGTAATCTTTTTTTATAGGAAAAGACACAAAAAAAAAAAGATCAACTAGTTCATCTTTTTTTATAGTTTACGTCTTTTTTTTTACCAGGTGCGTAAATAAAATTTATGGCATAATTTGAATTTTATTATTGTATTGTCCATTTATTTTTAAATAAAAAATATTGAATTTAGTAAATTAAAAAAAAATTATTGAAAAAAATGGTAAGAATATATTTATTTGTTTGTCATTAAATTTATTTTAATTTATTTATATATGTATATTTATTTGTATATGATTCTGAATTTTTTAAAATCAATAATTGCAGTAAAGATTTATCGCAAGAAGAACTTTTGGTTGTTCAGCATAAGTTTTTGTCTGATAGCAGCAGCAACGGTAGTAGTAGTGAAGATGAAGATAATAAAATTAAAAAAAAAGAAAATATATTGAGTCAGACCATATTACAGAGATAGGCTCAATTCTAGTGTTCATAAGAACATTGTTGGGTTTCTGAAGGATTTGAATGATGACCATTTGTTTAGTAAGTATTTCAGAATGAATCGATCCCTTTTTGAAGATTTAATATTACTTACTGGTCCTGAAATAACAAAGCAAACAGTATTAAGAGATCCTATAAGTGCTGATATACGTTTGTGTATAACACTGAGGTAAAAACCAATCCGATTTTTAGATATCCTCTAAATTAAAAAAAAAACTCTTTGTAGATATCTTGCGACGGCAGAGTCTCAACAAAGTTTGTTTTTGGCCTACAAATTTGCTCCATCAACGGTGCATAAAATTATTATTGAAACCTATTCGCATTAACAAATGCTCTTAAAGAAAAGGTGTTTCCGAAAATAAATAAAGATTATTTCACGAAAATTGCAGAAGGATTCAATAACAGATGGCAATTTCCACATTGTTTGGGTGCAATAGATGGAAGCATGTTACAAGCATGTTACAAATAATATAATATTATTTTCTGTTTTATTTCATCTAACAATAAATTGTTTTTTAGGCAACTCCAAACTCTGGATCAGAGTTTTATAATTACAAGAAGACCCATTCAATTGCAGTTTTAGAAATTTGTGATTATAATTATGAATTTTTATCATAATTATTATTTTTTATCCCGGGGATCTTATGTTCGATTTAAAGGGTCATAATTTCCCGAAAGTTGTGGTCATAAAACCCCAGGGATCTTATGGCCAATTTAAACGGTCATAATATCTCAAAAGATGCGGTCACAAAATCCCGAGGGTTGTAATTTCCTAGAGGACCATAAAAACCCTCAATGTGGAAAAAGCTTTTCGGGGAACGTGGGAAGGACTGCCGTCTAGGGCACATTTTTTTTTCTATTATTAGCGCACTTCGCGCGAATGAGACGCATATGCACAATTTCGGCTATCGGACATAACATCCCCGGTCATAAGATCCCCACAATTTGGTTATAAAATCCCAAGGATCTTATGACCGATTTAAACGGTCATAATTTCCGTAGAGTTGTGGCCATAAAATCCCAGGGATCTTATGACCGATTTAAAGTTTTTTAGATTGTTCTAGAACATTTAATTGAAAAACTTAAAATTTAATTTACAATGAACAAAAGTTTAGTTCAATTCAAAACTTCATACAAGAAAGATTAAAATAAATTTACTTCATTGGATAAACTAAAAGTATTATCTCTTTTTTTAATTATTAAAATCTATTATAAAACTATCCAATTTTACCATTTTAGGAAATTTGTAGTTTCTAAATAAAAAAAAATTATTGTTTAATTTGAAGAAGAGTTTGGGGTATTTATTTAAATTTACAGACATTGAAATTGAATCCATAAAGTAACAATAGATGAGGTTGCAGTTTTGATTGTTGGCGAAAATCTGTAATCACCCGACATTGTGATTACACGTCGGGACTCTGGGCAATTGCAATGAATATCCGAAACACGTCGTTCATACTATGCATTCTAATACCCACTAATGTTTTGAGAAGGAGACAATGGATATCATCATCAAGATGATAAATTCATTGACCGCTGGTATCGATATCATAATAATTTTCATTTCAATATAATACTTATGTCACTGATGCCACTTCAGGGGGCCTACCGCGTATTTCTAATTTCAAGATTTTCAATTTTCTAACCGCGTAATTCGAAAATGGCATGATATTTGCTTCGAATTTTATTTTCCGTGATTCGAAATTAGCATTGCCAGAATCCGATAAACTATGTAATTCGAAATTCGAATGGATAAATTTGGATTGGCATTGTTTTTCATTCTATAACGATTTTGCTATCGAACGAGAATTTCTAAAATAAAAAAAAAAATTAAAAAAAGTTAAAATGGAAATGGAAGTAAAAAGTGTAAAATCAAAATCGTAAGTATTTTTCTTAAAAATATTTATTTCAATTTGCTTAAAAATATAATATTTTTTTTGTTTTTCAACGTGCCTTAATGTTCAAAGGAAAACTACCAATATTAACGCCGTTGAATCAATTATTTAGTTCAAAAATAATTAGTCTAAATAAACTACTAAGTTTTTTTAGCTTTCTTAATAAAATATTTAAAATTGTTTGTACTTTTTTGTATTGCTATCAAAATAAAAACTTTAAAAATATATTTGTAGGGCCAAAACAACGAAACCACAGCAGTTCGAGCTATTGGTGGAATTTTTTTTAAAAAAATGAGAATTTGGCTAAAGGCTATTTAAAAAATAATAATGCGAGAATTAGATCCCAAAAATTGTGGGAAACTCTCGCAAAGGATTTGAATTCCGTTTTACCGCCAACTAGAGAAGTAGCCGATTGGAAAAAGGTCTGGGTTGATTTTAAGAACCACACAAAAGCCAAAATAAGAAAAATAAAATAGGTATTACTGGAACTGGTGGTGGTCCGTGCAAAATTGTTCCTTTAACACCAATGGAAGAAAAAGTTGCTTATCTACTTAATCTCGAAGTAGCTGTGAATGGGAATAAAATTTCGGATGCATGGCCAGTTCCAATAAATATTTAGGAGAAAGCAGTAGATCGGACATGAAGAAAGAAAATATAAATCCAGGGGAGTTCGATTTATTGTTGGCTGATATAATATCTAGTAACTCTCCAGAACCAAATATTACATCCGAAAATGTAACAGAAGAAAAAGATTGTGAAGAACAGCCACAGACTGAAATTAGAACGGCTAGACGTGGGAAGAAAAATAAAATGAATTTATTAGAAGAACAAATAAATTTTCAAAAAGATTTTCATTTGAAAATGAATCAAAATTTCCAAAAATTGGAAGAAACCGTTTCAAAATATTTAAAACGAATTCATGAAACTAAAGAGAAACAATATATTTTGGATAAGAAAAAATTTCTAGAAGAAACGAAAAAAAAAAAAATTAAAGCTATTGGAAGACAAAATCGATCTCAAACGTAAAATTTTAGAATTAGAAGAAAGGAAATTAAGACTTCAAGTTGTTCAATCCCTTGAGGAAGATCTGTAAAAATAGCAATATTTTACAAAATGAAGCTAAATTTTTATTTTTTTCTCACATTAATATTTCAGTGCATTTCTTATTCCTATTATTATTATTTCTGTTATTATTATTATTAAATATTAAAACTTTTTCTATGTCTAAAATAATTTGGTTCCAAAAAATGTATTAGAAAAAAAAAATTTTAAATTACCAACTACAAAGCTTTAAAATATTAAATATAAAAAAAATTTGCACATCTTTAAGTTAATTAAATATTTTTGTTATTTTGAAATCAATTGATGTAAATTTAAATAAAATTATGATTTTTGAAATAAATTATAATGAATTTTTAATATTTTCTCGTATTCTTTTTGCGTGTTGGTAAAGTATATTATTTACAGATGTGGATTCTTCGATTGAATATTCATCATTATCTTCATTTTCCTCATTGAAATTAAATTCAACTTTATAATCAATGCATACATTATGCAATGCATTATGTGTTGCTTTTCTTGGTCTGTAATGCAACTCTCTTACCTGCAACAGACATCTGAACCTCTTTCAAGAGACCAAACGTACGCTCCACTATTACTCTGCCTCTACTTAAATGTTCATTGAATTTAGCCTCAGGACTACCTTCAGCCGACACCCGATATGGTGTCATAAGCCACGGTTCTAGACCATATCCTAAATCGCCCAACAATTAGCTTGACGTTTCTCCATTATTATATTTCGACTGGAAGTTTTCTCTTTCTTTACTTGTGACCCAAATATGCGAATCATGTGTTGCACCTCCAAAACAACCATTTATGCATCGAATCTTCATATTATAATCACAAATAGCCATTGCATTTATGCTGTGCCTACCTTTTCTATTGAAAAATATGTGCTCATTAACGGGGGGCCGTATTATATTAATATCAGTTCCGTCAATGGCGCGAACAACTCCAACAATCTTTTAGAATGTCGAATTTCCTCCCCAGATAAAGCAAACGTTATTTTTTTCCGGGCATAATTATTTTAGATTTGCATTACAAACGCCAGATAAAACGTCTGACACGGTTTGCTGAGCTATTGATATATTGAAGTCTTGACCAACAGAGTGTTGATAACTCCCTTCAGCAAAAAACCTTAAGGCCGCCGCAAGCTTCATTACAGGCGGAATACCAGTTGAACGGATACCAGTTGAACAACCGAAAGTTTTTTATAAATCTAAAAAGATAAATACAATTACTTTGTAAATATTTATCTAAATACAATTACTACCTACCTAGCTGCATTTTTTTTAAATTAAATTAAGAAGAAAATACTTACTTTTTAATTGGCATATCCATCACATTGGATCGGTCTCTAATCATTTTACTCCGCACTGCAACAGTAACTACCTCAAAATCGTTTTCTTCTTCAAAATCACTATCACTAAAATAGAGTGCTACTGAATCCATTCTTAATTATTATAATTGTTGTTTTATTTTTTTTAGGTTTTAAAAATTTAATAATTTAATTTATTACTGAAATATATTAAGTTAATTAATTAATAAACACAACACAATATTAAATTATTGAATAAATAAATTGTTTGTTTTGTTTTTTTTCTGTAACTGACATGTAAACTAAGGGTGACTTCACAAGTTTTGCAGATATTTGTGCACTTCGTTTCGAATTTCTTACACGGTACCAATTTTATTCGTTTTCGGATCTTTACTTTCGGATTCCATTTTCGGATCTTAGATGCGATTCGATAAAGTTACGGGGTAGACCCCCAGGTGAGCAAACCACCAGCGCAATGAATTTTTGCGCGTATCGTTTCATGATTCGCCAAAATTTCTACAACTATTTGCTTCGATTTCGCCGATTGTTTCAGCAATTTTACGTCGATATGTCGATATGTATGCCAAAATAGAAACGGAGCGCCTTATCTTTATCCGTTTGAATCAAAATAAACTACGTACGGAGGAGTACATTATTTTACGCGATGCAATTTGCCCCGAAGGAAATGCAGCTAATATTGGTCAGTGGACCATTTTTACCGCCGAACCAACATGTAAGATAAAAAAACATTCAGCAATTGCCAAACTTTTGGTAGCAAGCAAAATCATTATCTAGGACGAATGCACAATGTCGCATAAACGTGCGTTAGAAGCTTATAATCGCACTATTTTATTTAATTTTATTTTATTTTCATAGTTCAAATCGAACTCAATACAATTATTATCAAAAATATAAATATACACATAAATATCCTTAAAAAAAACTCAAAAATACATATCACAGAATATCATTCAGGCCATTGTACGGAAAATTATTTTACCAAGCATAATCGAGTAAGAGACATTACCAAAAACAACATGGTGTAAAAACACCAAATCAGCCACCTCTCTCCGCCTTACTAATGAGTGAAGGTTGAGCTGCTGCAAACGTTCAGCATGAGGAACATGAGAAATGAAGGGGTTATCAATTTCAGCCAAATTTGAAGTATGAAGACCTTTTCATATCCGCGTACGCATTTACGGTACCATGCTTCAACACTGACAACGTCATTGACTGCTATTATAAACAGAAGTGGGCCCAGATGACTCCCCGGAGGGACACCCGAGGCGGCAACGAAACATTCGGAAATAATTGTCTAAATTGAACGAAATTTTTTCTATTAGATAAGTATGAGGAAATCCAACCACAAAATAATTGAGGAAATCCCAAAGTTTGCAGCTTAAAAAGTATAAGCTCATGAGAAACATCGAAAGCTTTACTCAGGTCAGTGTAGGTAACAGTCTGAAGTCCATTCTCCATTACTATCATTGATTCGCTTACTGCTTCTAACAAGCTGGTGGTACCTTTAATAAAACCATGCTGGAAATCTGATAGAAAAGGTTTACAATGAAAATAAAATTGTTTAAAAATGATCTGTTTAAATAATTTGGGTAGCGCAGATAATTGAGCGATAGGTCTATAATTTTTAACAATTGATCTAGGACCGCTTCTATTGAATAGTTTAATGAAAGAGAACTTCCAGAAGTTGGGGAAATGAGCTAAGGTCAACGATCTGTTAAAAATAATTGGGATTAGATAAGCCAGCGGCTGGCAACATTTTCTTAAGACGAGAACATGCAAGCCATCGGAGCCCAAAGAGGAGTCATCTGTAAGGGTAGAAATTGTTGTTAGTATCTCATCTTCATCAATATGAATAGCAGAGAAAGTTGTCCTGGGAAATGACTAAAGATATTCAAAATACTTTTCATCTGGAAATATCATCGAGGTTATTAGAACACTCATCATTATAACTCAACGACACTGGAAAATCAGCAGACTTACGCTTAAAGTTTACAAAGCGCCAAAAATGTTTACGGTTGGAAATTAAATCCACTCCCATTCTACTAACTTAACTATTGTATGAATTTTCAAACTTTAAACTCAATTAAAAGGCTAACAAAAATACAATGATCTCGCTCATCATGAGAGTAAACATATTTGGACAAAGCTCTATTTTTTTAGATTTCAAAGATCTCAAGGTCCGATCATACCAAGGCGGTGAAGAAAATACGTCCCTAACACGGATCAGTGGTACCGTTAGGGAAAAATATAAATAAATATTTTACTCTCAAGCGATTACCGGCAAACACTACCAGTAATACCACGATCGACCGTTGCCGATGAGATCAATTATTGCCTCAAATCATCGATATTGTGGCGTTATGTGAAGAAACTTCAGCTGACGACAAACCAGTCGACGCATCAAATGAATTAATTTCGTTCCCTCCGAATTTTTGAAATTTCGTCTCAACGAAAGAGGAACACATCAACAAAGTGTTTCCGAACATCATGGCTAAACACAAAAACTACGATTAGTTGAGTGAAAGAGCAATTTTAGCAGCAAAGAACAAGTATGTAGATCACTTAAACTGCACAATCAAATCGTTGGTTCACTATATTCTTTCAAATCTATTGACTGTGTAACAAGCGAAAACGAAGCAACCAACTATCCAACTGAGTTTTTGAATTCATTGGATGTGTGTGAATTCATTGGACACCGCACAATTTACAATTGAAGGTTGGTTCAGTCATCATCATGCTTCGCAATCTCATTTAACCAAAATTATGCAACGTAACGCGTTTAGCGGTCACAAAACTCACGAGCAATGTGATTCATTTTTTTTTTTATTAAAGTTACCAAATCTATAGGTGGGATGCCTTTTATACTTAAAGTATGGATTTGGTAATGGGGAAAGGAAGCTTAGAAGGGATTACAAAGTGGGACAGTTAGTAGTAAATCATTTACACTCTTCTTCAAGCGTCTGCCAGCTATCGGGAACAATTGAAGGGATAGCATTCCACATTCTCAAGGTGCGAATTGAAATGAATCTCCTAATCTTGTTCTATCATGTCTGAGAATTTTGACGAAATATGGGTGTGACTTCAGGCGCGGTTCAGGCTGTTTCGGCGCCCTGTGCTGATTTTGAAAATTTCGCCCATTCATAGTATAAGTCATTTCCACGTCACCATTGAGATAGACTATACTAACGCTCTTTTTTTAACGAAGTATTTCCAGTACGCCTAACAATGCCAACAAAATTTTGTATATATGTATATAAAATGTGATGCAATATTTTATGTATACTACTAGAAAAAATAGTGCAGGCTCGGGCCTGGTAACTGTGCCTTGATTTATTTATTTTTTTGATAAAGTAAGCCTTTGTTTTTTATGTTTACATTTTAAAGTTTTTATCAAAGTACGCCTTGCCTTCAGTTCCATAGTCGTTCGGTTATTTAATTACAAAAAAATGTAAATAGCAAGGTCATTTAAGAGGTGAGTTCACCATTTATATATTAGAGATGTGGATTTTATTCTATGTTGAATTTTTATTTGCACATTAGGCGCTTATGGTATACAAAAAAAAAATTGTACACTGTGTTGATTTTTTTCTGGGTAGAGTTTTTTTGTGCACAGTAGAACAGTAGAAAATTTCGAATGCATGTGTATGTTCTTGACTACAAATCTATTGGCGCCCTGTGCAAGTGCACATCATGCACATAGCTTGAGTGGCCCTGGTGACGTTGAAGAGGTACGTGTTTGGCGTGAAAATACTTGAAGTAGGGCCTTTACTTCCAGGGAACACGTATCCGTTCCAACAAGGTAAAAAAAGGAAAGTGAACCTACATTGCGATGGTGATTGTGTGATGTTAACGAGCTGGTGGTTTGGTGATCATTAATCAATCTAAAAGCCCTTCTCTGAAATTTGTCTCAAGATGGGTTTTAGGAGCACCTGCCCATATGTGTGAATCAGAGGAGGAAAACAATTGTTTACATCTTTTTAGAAAACAAAGACATTTCGCTGCGTTTTTTGCCGTTTCGAAAATATGTACTTTCCAACTTAGTTCGGAAGTTATTTTCGAGCCTAAAATGTCTAGGCTTCCGATTTACCAATACTTTCGCCTTGAAAAGAAAATTGGGGATCAAAAGTAGACAGCTTTCTAAAAATTAGGCAGCATTGAGTTTTGGATGCGTTAAACTCAACTCTGTTGAGAAGACTCCATTGTGGAATTTTGGAAAGGTCGTGATTTATGCTACTCTGTAGAAAATTGTGTTTCGTAGTAACAGCACTTGAAGATGCTGATTTCCTATTAATAAAATCGTAGCATGCTACAAAGTAACTGTGTTATGCGAAGAGATGAGTAAATAAAACACGTAGCTTGACTTTGACTTTACATTTATTTCTGACTTCTCATATGATACAGCTTACTATTTATAATGTTACGTACAATAGCTGAATATGTTTACTACAGCTAACTTAATGTATAATTACCAAATACTAAAATGTTATATAGTATATCTTATAAAATAGGTGAGGCCTAACACCTTTCATCTTATTTTCTAAATTTTAACAAACATTTTCTCTTTATTAATGATTCTTTCTGATTTTTTTTTTTTGTAATATTTGATACTTTTTTTACAATATTTCATATTATATTTGTTTTCAACATTTTAATTAGTATACTTTTATGTACCATGAATTCAGTGTTTGCATCTTTTCTTAGTGTGACATTGTCGATATTCTTAATTATGCAAGGTGCTGAATATACGGCGAAGCTGTAAATGGGGTTGGGGTTGATTTCGGAAGATCATTGATGAAAATTAAAAAGAGGGTTGGGGAGAGAACACACCCTTGGGGTACACCGGAGTTGATATTGAAAATATGTGACTGGTACCCATTCACAACAACACGAACAGAACGGCCAGACAAGAAATTGCTGATCCAATTGACAAAGGCTGATCCTAGACCCAAAGCCTTAGTTATATCCAAAGCAACAACAAAAGCCACACCGTAGTGTGAATATTTTTTAACTTTATTATTAATCAAAGATCCCATTACTTTGGAAAGAATAGAAGTAAGCGCAATGGGCCTGTAGTTAGAACAGTGATTCCAGAAGTCAAGATTTTTCTTGATTTTCAAGATTTTTTGCCCCAATTTTTAGTAAAAATCTTGAAATCAAGATTTCTTATCTATTTTCCAATTCCCTTATAAAAAAAACCTGGGAATTCAAGACATTTGAACGCAAATCAAGATTTTTATTTTCAATTCTCATAAAAAAATTCAAAATTCTAATTTTAAAGAATATTTGAAGCAATGAAAATTGATGAAGTTGTGATTTAAATTCAAAGACCATTGTATAAAATTCTATATTGTTTTTTGCAAATACTTAAAAGATTTAATTTTAGCAATGAAGTTCTCGAATGCGTACAATTGCTTGACGATGAATTGCTTGACGATGAATTGCTGCCGATGAATTGCTGGCGATGAATTGCTTTGCGATGAATTGCTAGGCGATGAATTAGCCTAGATTCGTTTTGGACATATTTGAAAAATATTTTACGTTGTTTCTTTTTTTTTAGGTTAAGTGCGGACCACCTAACTCACCACGTCCTTGTCGTGGTCTGTGGGTAACGCAGAGAGTGATTGAATAAAAATGTAGAATTTTACAAAAATAATTTTTTCATAGTGAATTTTATCCAAAGCGAATTTTGTTCATATTTATTTTCGAAAAAGAATAATTTTGTCCATTTAAATTTTGGGATGAGGAATATTTTGTGCTAGTGATTTACTCCTTTATCGTCCCTGATGCTGATTGTGCAAACTTAAAGAAGAAATTTGTTTCAAAGTTTCAGCCTTGTGATCTTTAATTTGAATGATTTTCTGTGATAATATTGAGATTTGAAATGCAAACCTGATCCTTAATTTTGTCTGTCAACTTCTCTAGAAGTTGCTGTAGTCTCTTCCCTTCTTAATTCCCAAATTCAGCTAGTAGAACATTTTTTAATGTTTCGTATATCTCTTTAATTGATGGGATTTCATTGATGTGGTTAACGGAATTAGGAATTCTGTTTTCAACGAACCAACAGTGTGTCATCTTGGGTAATATCAGCATTAATAGACTGGCTGCCCAATTGCTTGAGCCACAACTCCGGATTTACTATCGAAAACTGCTGTACTTTTATTGAAACACGTCCCACTTCTAGTTTTTGGTTGGAAAATAAAAAGGAAAAAAGTGTAAAACGATAAAATCTTGATTTTAGTCTGGGCTAACGCAGTGGTTAGACGAGAGTAAAAACTAGTCTTAACTATTTACAATTGTATGAGTTTTTTATTTGTTTTGTGATGTAATTATTCTCCACTGGCTTAACTATAGTTAAAACTATTTACAAACTATTTTATTATTTTACTTCACTTTTTAGTTTTTGTTTACATTTAAAAAAAAGTATTTCATTTGACAAGTAATAAAACATTCAGAATTTTTTTAGTTAAAACTATTAGATATAACTATTTAAATTTTTTTTTTTTATACAATTTTTCACACATACATTCAAAAAACATCTAAGTTATAATTAGTTTTTAGTCTCGTCTAACCCCCAAGTAAAAATCTTGCTGAAAATATTAATTATTTTCTGTCAAAAAATAAAAAATTAATAGAAATCGTCGCCCCAAAATTATATTATCGTAAACGCCAAACCCAAAAAAAATGAGTTAAGTATGAGTCAGTACCAAACTTTTCAAGCTCTTTCGAATGGTCTAACCCGTGTTTCTGTATTTGCTTCCGTTCCTGAGATACAGAGTCACGATTTTACCGTAAAGACCAAAAATTTGATTTTTTAATATTACATTATGGAATGCGCCAAAATTTCGGATTCACGATAAAAATTGTATGAAAAATTTCCAACAAAATTGATTAGAATTATTTTATCGTATAAGCATACGACTTTTTAAAAATTAAGATTTCAAAAAAATTATCCTATCGCATTTGCTTAGAAAATATGAAATTTTAACCTCCCAAAATATTATATTATCGTAAGTGTATAAAACGTAACACGTACTATAAAATAAAATAAAAGAGAAATAAGTATTATTTTATCGTATTCCATATAAAATTTCTGCAGCAGAAATAATTTTTCGACATGGTTGCTTGCTTAAATCTGGAAAAAATAAATTAGGAACACCTGGAAATCTTTTCGTTTCTCAGTTAACTAAACTGAGTGCTAAAGAGGTCTCAACTGAGAAAATTCAAGACGACAAAAGTCTTTTTAATTTCTTATCAAAATCAGACGTAGATTATTTTAAATATTTATTTGAATCTTTAAAATAGCTTAGTGAAATATAATTTAAGATTTTCAAATCTCACTTTCTTTTCTTCTCTGAATACTTTTAAAAATGAAAGTATGATACTGAATATTTTTAAAATAATTAATTTAATTAACAGTATTTTTACTTTTTACTTAAATGTGAACTTGATTACTTTAAGTACCTAGGTACCTGAATTATAATTTAGTATTTTGCCATTTAGTATTTTACTTTCTGGCTTTTTTATTTTTGGTTAATTTTGATGAAATCTTAATATTATTTTAATTTATCAAAATTAAAAAGTTTTAAAAATATTTTTATAACACATATTGAAATATTAAAAAATCATTCTGTCAACTTAGCCCTACATATTACAAATAAATGACATATTTTGATATTTTAAAAAAAATATTAAAAAAATTAAAAAGAACAAAATTTCATTATGAATTTTACGTTTGTTGTTCATTCCGGTGATTTTAGTTCACTATAATTCTGTTAAAAATACAGGCACTTCACAACTATGTTAATTATAATGCGTAAATATTTTTTGGAAAAGTATCTCGAGTCTGTAAAACTAATACCTTGTCGTTTTGAATTTAATAGACATCCGAGCTTTAAATGTAAAAAAATAAGCCTTCTATATTTTTCATATTAGGTTAGGTTAGGTTAGTTTGTAGCGGGTCGGAAATACCCAGATGTCCTTGCACCTAGGTAATTTACCCATTGTACTGCCCTACCCGATGGGCCTATAATTCCCCATCGAGCCAACTCACCCCTTTCACAAACCTAATTAAGTCCCTTGGCTTATGTCCTTGCAGGTCCTCAAGGTCCTGCAAAAAATAATCCCCCAACATCCTTGCTCTCCTAGTCCGAATCGTTGGACATTGGCAGAGCACGTGAGGTGTAGTTTCGGGTTCTTCTCCACAACCCCTGCATATTCCCGTATCGGCCCTTCCTATTCGGAACTCGTGGTTCCTGAAGAAGTGCCCTGTACATATACCAGTGAAAAGTCGCAGATTATTCCTATCAAGGTTTAAAATCTGCTTAGACTTTTCTCTGTCCAAATCTCCCCAAAGCTTTTTGGTGGTTTTGTTTCCCTCCGTTTGCCGCCAGATTTCTCTGTGTTTTTCCCAGCCCTCACTGTCTATTCTGGCTTTTAGTCCCGAGGAGCCCCTGAAAGATTGTACTCTTTCCAGAGTGCCCCCGTTTCCAAACCTCGCAAGACTGTCGGCTCTCATATTTCCCTCTACGTCCGAGTGGCCTTTAATCCATATAATGGCCACTCGATTTTCAAGACATATATCTTCAAGTGCCCTCAGACATTCCACAACTGTCCTAGACCTTACCTCTGTTTTGGTAAGGGTAGTTAGGGCATTTTTTCTATCTGAAATCCTAATCTCTCTTCCTTTTATCTCCTTATCCTTCAATATCCCAGCTGCTTTCATTATGGCCATGGTCTCGGTTTGAACAACCGAGGCGCAGCCATCAATGTTGGCAGCATAAGATATGTCAAGTTCCTCACAGTAAACCCCCAGTCCACAGTGTCCCTCTCTCTTGGACCCGTCTGTGAATATTTCTAGGGTTCCCTCTGGGATCTCTTGTCGCGTTTGGTTCACCACAACCCTGAATAGTTTATTCACGTTGAGTGTTCCTGCAATCTTATCCCACGGGATTTCCGCAAATAGCTCATTTCTTATGCCCTCGGAGAGGTCTCCCACCCTTTCATGCGGTGTGAGATTTTCCGCTGCTCTCCATTGCCCTATCATGCATAGCCTTGCTATCGTATTAATAGCTGCTATCTGAACATGTAGGGTTAGTGGTCTCAATTCTAGAATTGTCTCAAGCGATCTGGTCGCCGTCGATCTTGCCGCTCCGGTTCTTCCCAGACAGGCTGATCTCTGAATTTTGTCCAAAAGTTTAGTCACTTTCTTTTTCTTTGTGGCTGGCCACCATACCAGTGCCCCATACACTACCATGGGTCTTATGACACAGGTATAGATCCAGTTCACAATCTTCGGGGAAAGACCCCAGGTCCTACCAATGGCCGTTCTACAGGCCCAATAGGGCTTTCCCTTTTTTCTCCGCGATATGCTCATTCCAGGTAAGCTTTTTATCAAGGATCACTCCAAGATATTTTACCTTGTGTTTCATTTCTAGACTCACCCCTCCTACAATAGGTACTGTAAGTCCCTCAATTTTCCTCTTCTTAGTGAAAAGACATAACTCAGATTTATTAGGGTTGAGTTTAAGTCCGCACTGGTTTGCCCAGCGGTCTATTAGATCAACCGCTAGCTGCATCTTACTATTTATGTCGTTTCCTGTCTGTCCCGCTACTATAACCGATATATCATCCGCATAGCAGCATGTGTCTATTTGCAGCTCTTGTAGCAGTGGGTTTACGGCCACCAACTACAGTAATGGAGATAATACTCCTCCTTGTGGCGTGCCCCTTCGCACTACCCTCTTTTCCTCGCACCCTCCGAAACTGGCATATATCCCCCTTTCACCTAAGAGGGACCTAATCCAGTTTACTAAAGTGTGGTCTGTACCCATACTGGTTAGATTTCCTAGTACGTAGTTACAGTATATGTTGTTGAAGGCGCCTTCGATGTCAACAAAACATCCCAGCGCCATTTCTTTTCTTTCAAGGGTTGTTTCTATGGTACGCACCACTTGAAGTAGTGCCGTATCCACGGATCTTCCCTTGATATACGCGTGTTGGCTTCGAGCCAATACACGGCTGTTTATCTCCCGTCTCAGCTGATAATCCACCAGCCTTTCCATACTCTTTAGCATGAAAGAGGTGAGGCTTATCGGTCGATACGCGTTAGCTTTTTCATAACTTCCTTTCCCCGGTTTGGGAATGAAAGTCACCTTAGATTCCCTCCAGATAACCGGGATGTACGCCATCGTAAGACTTGCATTGAATATCTTACTCAACATTTTCCCCAGGATACAGAATCCCTCCTGTATGAGGCATGGGTATATTCCGTCCGTTCCCGGTGATTTAAACCGATCAAAGGAGGATACTGCCCACTCAACCTTAGTTTCTGTAAACATTTGGTTAATTATCATTTGATTTACTCCCAGGTTACGCTCTCTAGCGCTACCCTGGTTTACTTGTCCGGCAGGAAAATTTTGTTCCAAGAGGACTTTTAAGGAGTCCCCCATATTTGCCGTCATATTACCGTTTCTGTCCTCTAGCAGTTCTGGTGGAAGTAAGTTTTCATATTAATAATTAATTATGCATGAATTAGTAATCCAGTATTCTTGCCAAATTAAAAAAAAAAAATACTTTTTTTCTGTTTAAGAATTATTACTGTACGAAATAAAAAATAAATATAAACAAATTATAAGAAAACTTTTATTTTATATATTTTTTAAATTCTTAAAAAGAAATATAATTTTTATGAAAATTTGTAGATACATATATTAATCATAAAATTCAAAACGAGCCAGATAAAAATGCTTATCGGGCCGTAGTTTGGGCACCAATGCTTTAAAAAATCTTTTTTTTTTTTTTTTTTCATATTTTCAAAGTTTAACTCTTTAAGAATATGTCTTTAAGAGGATTTTAGAAAATTCAAATTATTTTCGGAGGTATGGCTGTTTTACTAAAATATAATTTCATGAATTAGACTCCGAGAAACTTTACGTGAAACTTTAAACGCGTTTTTCTCAAAACTGTCTTTTTTAAAACGATTTCCATGATAACTCAAGTCCTACTGAACCGATTTACTTAAATTTTGTAGACGTCTTCTTCATAGGCTTCTCTATCGCATGAACTATCCTCATCTCAAAATTTTAATGCTTACTATTTTTAAAAATTTCCAAAAACTCGAAAAAAGTGGTCCAAAAACAATTTTTTTTTCAACTCTTTTAGTTCGAACGATAGAGGCATTCGTATAGATTAATAAGCGTTTTTTTTTTTTTTTCGAATTGCCAGAAGGGCTGAATCGTGGGAATGGTCACGTGCCAAATTTTTGAGAGCCCTCAGTTCATCAGCTGCGAACTCATTGAATTTTGAATTTTTTACTTTTTTTTTTTTACTGTATTCTTAAAACATTAATAAATAAAATATAAAAAAATGGATAGTAAAAACCCAACTAGCAAATTAGCTCTATAAGAAGATTCAATTCTTTTAGTAGAAAGCTTATGTATTCTAGTAACTGTCTATTAAGTATCACGAATCCTGTTATAACCTCAGAAGTGGCGAAAATTATAAGTATAATTTGTTATATAAGTATCTATAAATGGGTTAGTAAATGGCTAATAACATTCTTGAATTCTGTGACTAATCCCATTATTAGCCTGTATAACACTTTTTTTCATGAAAGAAAAGAGAAGGACAGCCATAAAAAAAAGAAGTGCATAAATATAGTATATAAAAAAGAAAATAGTTAAAAGAAAAGGAAAACCAATAAAATATAATAAATAAATATTTAGATGGGTATATGTAATGATAAAATAAATGTATTTGTATTTAATTTAACTTGTGCACATTTTAATTTTTAAATGTGTATTAAATTAAGTATATACAAAACTATTGCAATTGTTGAAAAAAATAAAATTGAATTTTTTTTTTTTCATGCAATTGAAAAAATAATGCAATTTTTAATATTCTAGGATTAATAAATATGAAAACCTAGTGAAATTTATGATATTTAAATTATTTTAAATTTAAAAAGGCATTAAATTTGTTAAAATTTTGGTACATTTTAAAGTCATATAAGCAAAGTATGAGTAAAATGTAGTTTGCCATGGCACAAATAAATAAAATTTAACTGATGTTCTATTCTTTTTATGTAGTTTTTTGAATTCATAGATTTTTTCAAAAAGAATCAACAATTTGCCAAATAATAAAATATTTAGTTCTTCAAACAAACTTTTGCGTTTAAATAACTTCAATTTCCATAAAGTATTTTGTTCCTATATTCGGATAACCTATGTTATTTTTAGGAACTTTTATAGAAAGATCCCAAAATTTTAAATTATTTCCTGTTTCGAAGTGGCGACATACAGTCAACCCTCCTACAACGCGAGAGATACGTTCTTAGAAAACGTCGTGTAGTAGGCAATCGCGTTGCAGGAGACATGAACTCTATAGAAAAAAAGGGGTTAGGTTCCAAGTATAAAAAAATGCAATTAAATTAATTATTAAATATACTCAAGATTTTATTAGAAATCCTTCAATAAAATTATAATAAATTAATAAAAATTAACAAAATTAAAATTAAGAACTAAATAAAAATTCAAATTTATAAAGATTAAAATGTAAAAAGGAATATTGATGAATATAAGAATAATATCACTGCTAACCGGATTATGCCGCGAACGTTTTGCTGGTGCTATATCCGAATCTGAACTACTAAAACAAGAGATAGGTTCGTTAGCTCTTGCGGTCGTTTAAAACATTCCGAGATAAGCGATTTTTTTTAAAAAATAATTTTTTTTAATCACGTTGTAGGAAAAAAATCGCGTTGTGAGAAAAATTGCCGCCATTTATGAATCGCGTTGTAGCGAAAACGCGTTATAGAAGTGTCGCGTTGTATAGGGTTTACTGTACTTAAGTTTTGTTTATTGATTTTTATTTTTAAGGATATTATTTTTAATTTTTTCAATTGTTAAAAAACACTAAAAAAATGTTTAATAGGGATAAAAATTAATTTAATTTTGTGAAACTAAAATAACAAATAAAAAAAATTAAATAGTCGTTTTTCATTTTTGAAGCAAAAATTAATCAAAAACGAGTTTTCCTTATTTGATTGGAATTATTTTTTTAAAATTAATACTTTCGTGTTTTTTTACACGAAAGAGGTCTAGTGAAGTTAAACTATTCACTGGTATCATTCACTATAAATTTTTCATCACAAAAAACTAAAATGGTAACCAACCTGTCTGTATTGCCATGTCTATAAATAATTTAAAGGAACATTTTGGAGTTCTAGGTACAATTAACAAGGATAAAAAAGTGCGAATTTTTAGACAAAACGGAAGGTATTAAAAATTCAACCTTACAATAAAGAATGCTATTAAATTCTTAGTCAGTAGTTTGATTTTATTTCCCAAAATAATTAATATTTTCTTAACAACGTAAAAATTCAGAAAATAATAATTATCCGGGAAAAAATTCTCACAAATTCCACCCAAGGATACGTCTAACTAAAAAATCCTTTAGGTTGATTTTCCGATCATCATACTCTTTTATTATTTCGGACCATTTGAACCTTTCAACCCTTACACAATAATTTTCTATTTCCGTACAATAAGTGCATCATTTTAAAATCATGAATCTGCAAAGAATTTCCGCAAAATTATAATAAAAACGTCAACGTAAAGCAAGTCAAAGTGATAATTTTACAAACAATAAACTCTCTCAAGTCCTTATTATATTTATATGGTTAGGGGATTAGTGCAATAACCTGGTAACACGGAATTTAAATTATTTTTGTTATTGTTTTTAAAAGCATACGGCAAATACGCATGAAACTATTTTTGTCCTCTTTTCTCATAGTGCAAAGTAAAAAACAAATGTAAAAGTTACTAGCAGGATCACGGCCGGCATTAAAGAACACTTTTTTTCCTCTTTTCTCATAGTATGAAGTGAAAGAGAAAAAAAATAGTTTTGTTATAAAAATAAAAGCTAATAGCAGGATCACGGCCGGTATTAAAGAAAACTTTTTTTCCTCTTTTCTCATAGAACGAAGTAAAAGAGAAAAAAAATAGTTTTGTTATAAAAATAAAAGCTAATAATAGCAGGATCACGGCCGGCATTAAAGAACTTTTTTTTTCCTTTTTACTCATTTGTAGGAGGTAAAAGAGAGAAAAAATAGTTTTGTTATGAAAATAGAAGCTAATAGCAGGATCACGGTCCGCATTAAAGAACATTTTTTTTCCTTTTTACTCATATGTACAAAGTAAAAGAGAAGAAGAATTTTGGGATAAGATGAATTCTAATAGGAAGACTGAAACCGGCATTAAAGAGCTGTTTATATTTTTTAATGAAATAGAATTCTTATAAATGTTGCATAATAAGATCACTATGATTCAGTATCACGAATCCTTTTACTAGAATCTTATACAGCTTATAAGTGGTATAACAGTTATTTACAAGAATAATCTGCTAGTTGGGAATATTGATTGATTTTTTTTTACAGCACTTCAAAAATTGCATTAAATTCGTGCCTCTAGACCAGAAGTGTTACGTTTTTGTATTTTTTTTTAAATTCTATGACGATATGTGATAAAACTACAAAATGTCTTGTAAGATTCGAAATACTATAAGTATTTTGTTAATTATTTTTTTGAGGCTAATTCTTTTTGAAACATTTATTAATATAATTTTTTAGAATTTATTTATGTATTTCTGAGTTATTTTAATTTTTAATTCCAAAAACAATTTTGATTTATTTTATTAAAAAAAAAGTTTACAAAAAAATTAAAATTTTTAATATTTTATAGTAAGTGTACATAAATAGTACTAAATCATGACATTTAGAAAAAAATATTATAGTATCGTATTTGTACCTTTATCGTACGTGTATGGAAACAAAACAAATGCATCGTAAATGGCATATACGATAAATCATTCTCGACTGAAAAGAACCTTTAACCCACTTAGGACTAAAGCTATCTCTCTGAATCTCTGTCAAAACAAAGTTCATAAACTTTACGTTTAGCAGAAAATAAAAAACAGGTAAGTTTTTCGGCTCAGTTTTTTTTTATTTGCATTTAAACTTCAAATGCGATTTACCAAAATCGGATTTTTCGGATATACGATAATATAATTTTGGGGCGACGAAATGTCAAAGATAAAAAAGTAAATAAATCAAAAACTGAAAACAGGAATAAAATATTTTTGCTTTATTTTATTTTTAATACGGGTGGGACCTCCCTTACTCATAATCGCACGGGACTGAAAAATATTATGACCAAGTGTGAGTTTCTGACTATTAGAGTTTTTTTTAATAGGTATTTTTTCTTACCTGCACTGTAAAAAAGAAGAATTTAAAAGCAAAAAACAATTATGGAATTTGTTTGGATATTATATTTTATTACTTTTAATTTTTTTATTATGATTTATTATGATAAATTATTTATTAAATTTTGTTTTTTTTTTTTAGTTTTTAAAATTGGACATTAAAAAGTTTTTATATTATAAAAATTTTGAAATATCTCCGATGGTACATCATCAATTTGAAGGACAGCTTTATTTAGTATATCTAAGCTATTTTTTACCTCATTAAAACCAATTTTGTTTTCATTTTCAATGCCATCAATATCTATATCTATTTCTGAATCATTTGACTCCGTATTTAATGTGAGTGATTCTACAACTTCATAATCAAATAAATTTTCTGATGTTAAAGCGTTATCATCAAAACTTAAATATTCGTCCAGTGATTCAAAATTTACATCAGAAATTTTTTCATATGCATCCAGCAATATATTGGGAGTGACATTATTATCGTTTTCTGCTTCATTATAGTCATAATTTTCTTGAATAAAGCCTTCTTAAAACAGTTCTTAATTGTTTCTTGTGATACATTCAATAACCAAGATTCATACAAAAAATTTATGGCATCAAGTAAATTTATTTTTGGTGGTGGTTTGTTCTGTTCTGTGGCATCCAAATACATCAGAACTATTTTATGTCTATAATGACACTTTAAACTACGAATGATACCCATATCCATCGGTTGAAGTTTAGATGTCATATTTGGTGGAAAAAAGTGGACTTCAATATTTTTTAATTTAGAAACGCTTGATTTGGGATGGGCTGAACAATTATCAAAAAAGAATAAAACTTTCGTTTTTTCCTTTCCAAATTTAGCATCTAAATTTAACAACCATTCTTCAAAAAAAAATCCAGTCATCCATGCCAGTCATGTGTTATATTTGTAGTCGACTGGAAGTGTGCTTACGTTCTTGAAGCATCTTGGTTTTCCATATCTTCCAATAACAAGCGGATTCATCTTTTCAGACCCATCCATATTGTTTCCAATCAGTACAGTGATTCTAACTTTGCTATATTTTCCTAATAAAAAAAATCTTCATTTTAAATTCTAAAATGGTGCAACGACATAAAATGCAATCGCTTCATAAATAAACATTCAATACCAGCGGCGATAAAACTTACCTTTTTAGCATTTATCACGCTGGTAAGCATTCAAAAAATAGACCGGTTCCATCAGCATTAAAAATGTTCTTTGGATCAAACCGTGCGATTAAGGGTTTCAAAACCTCATTAATGTAGTTTGTAGCAATATTAGCATCCACCCCTCCAGCATCACCCGTTAAACGTTTAAACTTAACATCATTTCTCTTTTTGTACTTTTGGAGCCATCCGTTTGATGCTTTAAAATCTGTTAAATGCATATTCTCTGCAATTTTTTGGGCTTTTTGTTGAATTATTTTCACAGAAACGGGAATTAAATTCGTTCTTGAATTTTGGAGAAATGTGTTAAGGGCATGATCTAAATTATTGTTTTTATTTTGTTTATTTTTTTTTTAAAAGAGATGGATCGCCTTCAACTAATGTTCTTAAATTCTCTTTCTTTCTATATACACCGTATAAAGTTGACACCGGTATTCCAGTTGATGCAGCGACTTTGCTAAAACTTTCTCTATTTTCCAGTCTTACTACTGCATCCATTTTTTGTTTATAAGTAAGATACTTAACTTTTTGACTCATTTTTTTTATTTTAAACTTTTATTTTTTTAAACTTTAAGCTTTCACACTTTAGAAATTTTTTTTTCACGAAATTCAACTTTCTGTGTTAAGAGTGTAATATTATTCGAATTTTTTTTCTACGGTGCAAAAATATAAATTTTCAAATCCTACTACATTTTTTATTTTGAATTTTTTTTTGTATGACTAACTGAGGTTTTCAATACAAAAAACTGTATGACCAAAGGAGGTTTATGAGTAAAAGGGTTTTATGACTACGAGAGGCAAGTTTTCATATAAATTTGAAGGTCGGAAAAAAATTAAGACCAACTGTGAGTTTCTGACTATGAGAATGTATGACTATCAGAGGTCCCACCTGTAATATATAAATTTTAAATGAATATCAAAATTTAATTAGTCTATTACAGGGGCCAAATTCTATAAATATGTTGTTCAAAAAAATGTTGCTCGAACAACATTTTTTTAACGACATACAATTAGATGTCGCTTAAAAAATGTTGTTCGAGCAACATTTTTTTGAACAACACAGTTATAGAATTTGGCCCCAGGAGTATCTATAAAATCTACTTCGCACAGTAAAAATCCTTTGCGATCTACTTTTTCTAAAGTAGGAGTAAGAGGGGAAGCCAATATTAAGAGATCGTGTTCGTCTGTTAAATTATTTCGGTATTTCCACTTTATTATTTTCATTTGTGAAAATTCTGATTCGCACAAATATGTTGAACGTATAAATTTTCAGCACATTTTTTTAAGATTCGGATATTTATCTTCTGCTAAATATTTCAAGAATTTATCTTCGACAGCTCGTGCTCTAACATAAATATCATTTTGTAAAGTAATAATAAATTTCTGCTTCAACAGTAATGTTATCCATATCAAAAAAAGTTGAAAAGTTTTCTGCAATTGTTTCTGCTTTAATATTGCTATCAAATAGAAAATACCAAATTCTTCAATAACGTTTCTTAATTTCTTTGATATATTTATTTTCATCATAATTAGTAGAAACAGAACATTTTAATTGCGCCAACATGCTTGGAAAATTAGATAAATTTTTTTAATTCATGAATATTTGTTGGCGAACGACCTAAAATTAAAATCATAGATTGCGAAAATAAAATAAAACAATAAAATTTTTAAATTTTATTTTTAGTTTGTTCAGTTTTATTTTTTCTTATTCTTTTTAATGTATAAAACTACTAAAATTTTGAATGCCTTTCGGATAGGTGCCCTAAAAAGATGTATTTAATATAACTATAGGATTTTCTTATTTCACAAATTAATTATTTAATCTTAATACATATGAGAAAATGAAAAATATTTTTTTAATGTCTTACACCAAAAAAGATTTTCCATAATCATTTTCTCTCCCACAATATTAACGCCATATTAGTATTCGCGATTAATTTCCTGCCCTAAATAAATTTTTCAAGCGTCTATCAAAATTACGAAATTGGATTCAATATTTTAATGTTAAAAAATAAAATAAAATAATAATAATAATAATAATTACATAACATATAACTTTCCCATATATGTAATTATATAAATTCACTTGCGCAAAAACTAAATTTTGTCAATTTATTAACGTTTAGCTTAAGTGTAATAAATATTAATCAAATTGTTAGTTACATTTTAACTTAATTAATTTTTTTTTTATATCTTTTCTTTGAACATGTATCTAATTTATTTCTTCAATGTACTACCTATGGTTCCAAATTAGATAATATTCCATTTAAAGCACACTTTTTATTTGCATACGAGAATACGTATAAGATTGAGTTCGATCAAATTAATAGCACAGATTTCATTCAAATTTAGATTTTAAAAAACATATTATGTACTGTTACTATTTATACGTTTACATAAAAAATCCTTTGTAAATTTAAATTAATAATCACAGCACTTAAGATTAGCGAGAAACTTTATCGCCATCTTAATCGCCCACAAATTACTTTAATATCGCCGAATAAAATTCTGAAACCAAATCATTCTTTCTCTGTTGCTAATTAAAATAATATCAAAATACATTTATCTCGCAACCAAAAATAAATTTTAGGCAATATTAACTGATTGTAAAATATTTTAGGAGGTAATCATTTACACTCTTCTTAAAGCTGCTCAAGTCGTAAATCAAACGTCCGCCAGCTCTTGTGACAATTTTGATGGGACAGCATTCCGCATTCTCGAGGTACGAACTGAAAACGAATATCCGAAGCTCGTTCTATCACATCTTGAAATTTTGACGGAATACGGGTGTGACTTTGAGGCGGTACGTGTTTGACGTGAAAATACTTGAAGTACAGGAAGTTGGACCCTTACTTCCAGGAAACACGTATCCGTTCCAACAATGTATTTATAAAAAATGGAAAGTGCGCCTACATTGCAACGGTGATTGAGTGATGTTAAAGAGCTGGTGGTTTGCTGATTATTGATCTAATAGCCCTTCTCTGGACTTTGTCAAGGTACTCAAGATGGGCTTTAGGATTTTTTTTTTGGTTTCGAAAATTTTGCATTCGAAAAATGTATGAAAATTTTGAGTGGCCATATCTCCAAAACGGGGCATTTCCGAGAAAAAAACGTTTGAATTTGGTGATTTGGGAACCGCCTCTACTTCCTCACTAAGTTTCTGCCACATCGGGCTAATTTTTTTTTTTAAATATTTCGGAGGAAAAAAAAATTTTTCCATAGAAAAATGTATGAAAGTTTTGAGGGGCCTAATCTCCCAAACGGAGCATTTCAAAGAAAAAAGTTTCTGTATTTAGTGGTTTGGGCACCGCTCTACCCAATCACCAATTGGCGATGAATTGCGGACGATGAATTGCTGGCGATGAATTGCTGGCGATGAATTGCTGGCGATGAATTACTGGCGATGAATTGCTGGCGATGAATTGTTGGCGATGAATTACTGGCGATGAATTGCTGGCGATGAATTACTGGCGATGAATTACTGGCGATGAATTACTGGCGATGAATTACTGGCGATGAATTGCTTGGCGACGAATTGCTTGGCGATGAACTTTTTGACGATGAATTGCTTGACGATGAATTGCTGGCGATGAATTGCTGGCGATGAATTGCTTCGCGATGAATTGCTAGGCGATGAATCAGCCGCTTACCGTTTTTATAGATCGGATTTTGATTAGATTTTTAGTTCATATAAATTCAATTTATATGTCTTTTGAATGATTTTTGAAATATTTTAGATTTTAGTGCAAATAAATATAAGGATTAATACGAAGAACAAATATCCAAGATATTCTAGTGGTTCAGGACTAAACTTTATTAATTAATTTAACATATTTAACTTATTTAACTTAGTTAAAATATATTTTAATTTTTATTCAGTAATAAATTTAGTTCTCACATCAGAAGATGTAAAAATTAAATTAATAAAATCATTTTTTAAATTATTATAAAATTATTTTAATTTAAACTAAATATTAGTATTATTTAATATAAAAAAATATATATAAAAAAAACTAAAATATGGTTTTTATTAAATTAATAAATATGTTTAATATATATATATTTTTATGTATAAAACTTATACCTACACAAATAGTTTACTTAAAGACTTTCAATATTAAAACTCAATTATATTCTTTAATTTTATTATCCGGACAAGAAACAGTATCACAGATGTAGAAACCGCATTTACAAAATTATATAAAAGTTTTATTTCATTATTTTTTACAGCAAAAAAAAAAAAAATTGTTAAAACAAATGTGCACAATTTTTATTTTTATTTTTTTAACATTACCTACAATCTTTGATTTTTGTTTTTTTTCATTTTGTTTTTATTCAATTAGCATAATATTTGTCGTTAGATTTTATTTGAATAAAATACAAAAAAATAGCTAAAGAATTAAGTTTATTTTCAATTCTAAAAAGACAAATCAGTAACCAATCAATCTACAACTACAAGATCTTTATTCAATTTCTTAAGAATTCTGTTTAATTTTTATTTCATTCTTTTTATTCTCCAAGATTTGTATACAAGATGCATTCTCTTTTTAGTAAATCAGGTGTGTCAAATAGGGCATCCAATATCGATAGTATCGATTTCGAGATCTCGGAAATATTGCTTATTTTCATGGTATCGAAGTATCGGAATTGGTTTGGCTCAGTATCGATATCTCGATATTGAAAATATTTAAGAAACTAAATAAATCTAATCTTAATTTTAACTTTTGCCAATTTTTATTTTGAAGAAATAAATGTTCCTTATTTACATTTTTATTTTTTATTTTTGTTTATTCATATCTGAGGATTTTTTCATTATAAAATTGATTTTAAAATTTTTTAATTGTAGATATTCAATATCGATATTAATATCGGAATCTCGGAATTGAAAAATTTCAATATCAAAATATCGGAATTGAAAAACCTGTCCGATATTGGATGCCCTAGTGTCAAAGGATTACTAATAGAATAGATAAAAAAATTTATAATTAAATTTTGATATTGCATTATATTTGATCAAAAATTACATAAACTTTTTTCAAAAACTAATCAAATTTTGTGAACATTTTTTGATTATGACCAAATAATGTAATAAAATAATGAATAAGAAATTTAAAGTTTTGCCCGATTTTATTCGAAATTTTTTCATTTTTGTGAGTAGCAACGTTTTTCTAATGAAGATATTAATGTAAGAAGAAATCAAAAGGAACGTTCACATAAGTGGATTCTCTTTGACCGGTTGAAGTTCTTGAACCACAATATATTGTATCTGAACCACAATATATTGTATCTGAATTTTAACTACAGTATGAACTGGTATATGTATAATATATATATATCGGTATCTTTACATCTAAAAGAATGCCACATTTTTCATTGAAAAAAGGTTAGCAATTTTTACACAGTCAAAACTACACTGAGCCAAAAAAGGCGTACTAAATTTTAGGACTTTTGGCATTAAATCAAGTTCTAGTATTTTTATACACAAAACAACAACAAATACATTTTTTTTATAAAAAAAAACAATATTTAAGTTCTTTCGGTATCATATCAAGTACAAACTGCTCTAAAATCGTAAAATTAATGCCCAGAGGCATAATTTTTATGCTCAGAGGCATAAATTTTAGTACCAAGAGAATTAATGTTATTCCAAAAATTCTTGAATTAAAATATTTGAATAATTTTAATACTATGGCCGAATGGTAGAGTGGTTGAATGAAGTGCTAAAGACCGAGGTTCGAATCCCGACGAAAGAAGAAAAATGTATACGATATTTATATTTTCTATTTTGTGCTCATGAATAATTTTAATACTATGGCCGAATGGTAGAGTGGTTGAATGAAATGCAAAAGACCGAGGTTCAAATCCCGAAGAGGGCATAAGAGAAATAAAATAAGAAATTAGAAATAAAAAAAATAAAAAATAAATAAAAATAAAAAACCAAAAAAATTAAAATAAAAAAATTGTTTTTTTTTGTCTTTTAAAAAAAATTTAATCCCTAAAGGCATTGATTTTAGTAAAACCGTCATTGGACGGTTTTTGTTGCGGAAAATACTTGATTTTATGCATTTTTACATGATTTTAGCACGTTTTTTATCTTAGGGTAGAGACCCTGTTTCTCGCCTGTGCCATTTCTCGTCGAGACAAGACTTCTCTACCAAATTTCTTCGAGATCTCGAGAAATCTCGAGAAATGTATTTTAAATACAAAAAAAAGTAATAAAAAAAAAATAACTTTTAAAATGGTAAATAATATTTATTTATTTTTAAGAAAATGTGATTTTAAAAAGCATAACATATTAATTGTTTCATCACTCATTGCAGAACTTTTTTTAGTTACAAAATTTCCAGCAATTGAAAAAACTCGCTCACTCTCAGTTGATGTTCGCTTAATTGTCTTTAATGCTTCTAAAATATTTTTAAATTGGGAGTTATAATTCCATTTAATTCATACAAACTAATTTCTTTATTGACTGATTTATTGAAATCTTCGTTTATCGGCATGTAAGAAAACGAGATGCTATGTTCTTTTGTAGTTTGTCAAATAAGGCGGAACTCTGCGACTGTGAGTGACTATTTCATGTAACATTTTTCGCTGATATTTTTGGATTTTTATTTCGTTGTAATAATCTTTAACCAGTTTTCGAACATTAGACTGATTTTTTGGAAGCACGTAGCCACGTTCAGTAATTGATTGTCCGATAAAACTACTGTTGCATTAAAAGATATTCCATCCATTGCAACTAATTTCTAACTAATTAACTAATTTGAAAATTGAGCTCTGAAGTTTTGGCTTTTTAGCTACAGCATTTTCTTCAGTTTCATTAACATTACTTTTAGACTAAATTGATATGCCATGTATGTAATCGATAATTTGTTTTTGCAGTAATTGCATACTGCATGCATAGTCACCATCTTCATTCTTTTTGTAATACTTCCAAGCTTCTGATTCCATTTTTGAAGCTAGGATGTTTGAACATAATAATCCCAAGAATTTATTAATTCAATGTTATTTGCTGTGGAAATATACGTACCTTTTCTTAATCAACTATTCAATTTTTTATATTATTTATATTATTTTTATATTAATTTTTTTATCTTTATTGAAGATAATTTAAATATTATTAGAAATTAAAATATTCTGCAAATACATAAAAAAATGTTAATCAAATACAATTTAAAACGCAATGCAGATTGAAAATTTTTTCAGGTAATTTAAAAAACTTCACTTAAAGCAAACCATACTAGATTTAAAATATTTTTATTAAAGCCCGGGTGTCGTTAAAACAGAATTTAGCAACAGAACAGAATTAGCGGCAGAAAAATGTATTCTTTATTAATTTAAATTCAATTGACATTCTGGCAACAGAAACAGAAAATAACCTCGTATGAGGTTATTCAAATTCTGTGCAAAGAATGAATGTCGCAGAATAAATTCTGTTCAAATGTATGGGATTCTGTTTCTGTTGCTAAATTCTGTTTTAACGACATCCCGGCTTAATAATTTTAGAAAAATTAGTTCAAACCAATTTTTTTTATGCTGTTCTCGGCGAGAAGGATCATATCATATGAGACAAAAATTGTTATTAATATCTGACTATATACATACTATATTTATATACATACATGTATACTTAAACTAAAAAACGAAAAGAAAAAATCTTATTTAAAAAAAAAATCGATTTATAACCATTAAAAAACATTACATACAATTTTGTTGACTATGCGATAACATGTCGTTTTACTCTTTGGGTAAGATGTCAAAATAAATCAATTGATTGATCTTGTTTTATTTATGTCCAATTTGATTTCAATCACTTTTTTATTTAAGAAAAAAAAAAAACTGAATTCTTTTTGTATTTAATATGTTTTTTTGTAAGTTAAATTAAAACAAATTGCGTTTAATTGAAAAAAAAAAATAAATGTTAAAGCAATATAAAAATAATACATTATAATGTATGACCAAACAGACGGAATATAACTGGAATTCCTGTAACAAATTTTTCCGAAGAATTTCAATTCAGAAGTTAACTTTTGTTTTTCTTTTTTGTTGTTATCATTCGAAATCAGTTTGTTGTAATTTGTAAATTCATGAATGAAACTCGAGAAATAAAAATACATACCCCAATTATGGGATTTAAATATATATTGAGCGAATTTTTTAGATCCAGGGTTATGATTTATTTAATATTATGTACGCCTTCGAAGCTTATTCGACAATCCTAAGATTACACTTATTTCAATAATTTTAGACTAAATAAATATCGGGTAATTAAAAAAATAAGCAATCTAATTTTTCCCCGCCTTAAGAGCTGTATTGGTGATTGGCACATTATTTGTAGAACGATTTAATTAAAAATCATGATAGAAATGATATCTGAGTTAGAAACTTTAAAGTTTATTTCATATTAAAAATTAATCTAAAATACCTATAAAAAAAAATTATTATATTTTTTTACTGTTATTTTTTAATAAAATACCTCAAAACTTTGAAAAAGCGCTTCTTTTTTGTAATTTTTTTTTTTAATATATTAAAACCGAAATAAAAATTTAATTGTGTATGTCAAAAATATGAATTAATTTTTCACTAATTTATGATATCTGGCAGTTTTATTTGAGAATAAATTGAATCATCTGTAAAAATTTCAGTAGTATCAGTAAAAATTTTACTACCAATAAATTTTCTTAATAGAAATTGACCCTAAATCACAAACTTTTTACAACAAAATTTCTATACAAAAATGAAAAAAAAGCAAGTAAACTTAAAAAATTTGAATTTTTCTATAAAAAAAATTTCTTAAGAAAGCACATTTGATGATTTTCGAACGTGAATAAAATGAAAAAATTCATCACGGTCGGAAGTTCCAACGCAACGAAGCCCCAAAAACGTGCTCAAAAAAAAATCGAAAAAATCTGAAGATCAAAACTAACATACAACGAGTAAAAAAAAGTACAACAATAAACATCGATGAGAATAAATTAGATTTTGTCATGGACGTAAAAAAAATACACTGCTTCATTGATAGAGGATACAAAAGCTTTAAAAACTAGTCATCACAGACTTCATTTCTAATAAAAAAAAGCATTTTAATCTTCATCCTTAATTGTCAAAGTATTTGTTACCACCAGCTCGATTTAATGGATTTAGTTACTCAAAAACGCAATGTTTTATTAGTTCCTTCAACATGGACACCTAACAAAATGCATGCCTATCGTTCGACGTACGTAATTTTAAAAAAGAGAATCTGATAAGAGTTGCGGTTTATCAAAATAATAATGAAGTAGCTAATATTATAAACTCAGATACAAATGTAAATTATATATGAATGCATAAATTACTGGCTTTGGAGATATTTGTTGCTGCGTTCTTAAGCTGGGAAACGGTGTTCAAGTTGTAATGGTGCTTGCTTACATTTCACCGGTACATAAAATCAATGACATAATATTATTCATGTCTAGAGCATTTTTAGAATACAAAGAAACACATTTATTTCCTTTTATTCTGGCTGGCGATTTTAATTTTCCTGAAGAAAAGTCACAACCACTAGTGAAATTTTTATTGGATATGTCAACAAAATAGAGTCACAAGCATTTGTCTGTCACAAACCAATTCTTTTTGTGATAGAATCTGATGACTAGTAAACATATATTATTTAAATTATGAAAATTATTTTATTTTACATAAAAATCGTAGGAAGCTTTCCTTCTGTTGGGTGTCACGCGACATCTCATGTGTTTTTTTTTTCTGTAATAGCTATAATTACTTCTGTCGATCATGGTATTTGTCGCCAGTTAATAAATGGTTTTTGCAACAATATTATTACAATAACTATTAATGAAACTAAAATCTATAAAAAAAGATAAATAAATAAAATAAAAGAAACAAAATTTAGAATTAACCAAAATCAGGGTAATTTATATTAAAAAAATACAAGACTTTTATAACATTTTATTTCAAATTTCATATTTATTTATTTTTTCTTCAATTTTATACAAAACTAACATGCATTAAATACAAAAGTAGTTTAACACTTTTTGAGAGAAAAAAATTATACGAATGACAAATATTTGAAAAAAAATAAAAATAAAAAATTAATAAAAATAAAAAATTGTCACGCAAGTCATGTTGTAGAAATTGCAGGTGAATTATTTATGGTTCACTCTAGCTTTTATTTTTTTTTTCTATATATCTTTAAAGAAATTATGATATTTTTGTTTTTACACATTTTATTCAAAAGAAAAAAAAAACTCATATCTAACTAAGTCTGCTAGTGCGAATGTCAGGAAATTATTTTTTTTTTTTGCTTATTTTTAATTGACTTTTATAAATTGAAAATGATTAACACTTTGAAAATATTAACGTATTAACAGAAAAATAACATAAGTTAAGAAATTAATTTATTGAAAAATTTTTTTGAAAGTAAATTGATTTAATTAACTGATTTTTATTCAATTATAATAATCTCTAAGAAATGTTGATTTAAATAAATATTATAGAAAGAAAAAAAATTAATTAATGAGTTATTTATATAAAAAAAATAAAAGCAGTTAATTAGTTGAAAGTTTTTGTGAATTATATAGTGTTAATAAACTTATTAGATATTTTTCCGTCAAAAATGTATAAACCATTATGCATTATCAGTTTTCACGATGCTGCGCTGTAAAGCTTATTCTAACTATGTATTTCAACATACTATCATTTGTAAGCGTTTACCACGTACTGTGAGTGTTTGAAACTCCCTGTTCGCTAATTTTATACAGGTTTTAGCAAACTAAAAATTATACCCTTTTTTAAATTTTCTCGAATTTGAACGGGGGTTTTATTTCGGGTAGGGGACTTAAAGTCAAGTGACATAAAGTCAAGGGACCTTATCTCCATTTTAAAACGACTTAAAGTCAATTGATATTATGTCGTTTTTTGAAATGGACAAAGTTAAAAAAGACATAAAATCACTTCACTTTATGTCGTTTTTCATCCACTCCGCGCGCTCTCCTCGCCCCGCGCGCTATCCTGGCCCGGCGCGCTCATCGCTACGCACGACCTCCGCGGTCATTCTAGAAAATCGATGAAATAAAATTATTTTTTTTATTTTCATCATTTTAATATTTACTTTATATGTGGAAGCAATAAGTTCAATTATATTTAAATCAAAAAAAAAATTTAAAAGGAAAATAAAATACTATGGCTTGAGTTTTAAAAAAATAACAAGGAAATTGATAAAATAATAATTTTCTTTTTTATTTTTATTATTTTAATATTTTAATATTAACATGAATAGTGAAATTATGAGTTTCGAATTTATCCCAGGGTTGAGGAAGACCAGCCAACTTCTACTCATTAGAAGTGATCAGCAAATTTATAAGAAAAATATTATGTAAATATAAGAAAAAAAATGTTTATTCAAGAAATACTAAATACGTTTGTTACGAAAAAAATGCAATTTAGGTATGAAATTAGTTCAAAATTATTTGGCAGTTAAAAAAAAAAATTTAAATACATAGGTCTCGTTGGTGATAGATGAAAATAATATTTGCACGAAAGTGAACAATAATTATTTCCATGAACATTCTACTCAGGAAGAATTAATAAAAAAATTACAATTAGTGAATCAAATAAAGTGAATGCAAGAAAGCTGAAGTTTTAAAGAGGAATTGCACACGGGATTAGAGATTGAGTTCGAAACTTTGTCGGAAATTCCCGTCTCGAGAATTCGTGAGACTTCTATAATTTTAATAACTCATGTCTCGTTACTCGTTATATTAAGTACATTCGAGAACTTTCGTTTCTCGAGAAAATTTATTTTTCTCTCGAGAATTCTTATTTCTAAATTTAAACGATAATTTAAAATTTGATGCACCATGTAAATTTGAAAATTGTAAAGAAAAAGTAACAATAAAAAAACAATATAAAATTTTTGATGATTTTTTTGATTTTGATGATGAGGAACCTGCAACTCCGAATGAAAATGAAGTAGTATTAGTAAATGATGAAAACACTTCTAAATCACTAAAAGAAAAATTAGAAGCTTTAATGAACACAAGTCTTGCAAAAAATACAATAAAAAATTATATGACCACAATTTTAAAAGAAATAAATCTACATGAAATAACTGGCCAAATAACGCCAAATCTAAAATTACTTAAAAACGCTCTCTTTTCAGTTCGACCAACATCAACTCAAAATGAGCGACACTTTTCAACATCGAGCCACATAGTTTCTAAGAAAACAGCTAGGCTATGCGTTAGGGCAGTAGAAGCTCTATGCTTACTAAAATTTTTTTTTTGTAAAGTAAAAGAATTCTGATTAAATTTCCTATTTGTAGTAATAATAATGTTTATTTGTTGTATATTATTATATTATTTTTTTATTAACATAATAAATTAATATAATAAATTTTAAAATTGATTTGTAATTTTTTTTATTTTATTTTTATGAAGAATGTATTCTCGGGAGTTCTCCAGAGACAGAAAAAAAAATATCTCAAATTCCCGAGACAGAGAATATGACGGGAAAAAAATGCTGGTAAAATTAATAAATTGCTGAGTACATGAAAGAGGAATTCAGAATTAAATAAGCAATTTCATAAGTTCATGGCTTTGCCGCTGTTAAAGCCAATTGATATTTTGAAGGCTTTCAATTCATTAAAAGTGCACCATAAAAAATTTGCTATCGCAAAGTACAGTGGATGAAAAAGGTACGTTTATTTTGAAAAACAAACAAAGTCCAATTTGATTCTATAGTTATTCTTCCCATGTTGCAGGAAGGACCTTTATCCCTTTCTGTATATAAGGAGAAAATATGCACAACTAGTGGAGTCGAAAGCTACAACGCCTTATTAAGTAGGAAACTAGCAAAGATGGGAAATTTTTACAAATTCTTGGAGGTCATTTTGTCAGAAGATTTTAAAATGAGATTAGACTTAACAAATGCACTGGATGGCACTGAAAATATTTTTGCGAAAGGAAGAAACGTAACAAGAAGGAGAACTTAATGATTGAAAAATTCCTGATTGGCATTAAGCAGAACAAAATCAGTGTTGAAGATTTTCTAAATAAAATGACGAATTCACAAAACAATGTAATGAGATTAGTGCACCGTGATGATGTAATTCTGGATCACGAAAAAAAAAGTGTTATTAAGACCCTGCAACCACGGTAAATTATGCACAGAATGCTATTCAATAATATGTCCGAATGCAATGAAGCAAAATACGCAGCCACTTTGTCCATATACTGTAGGACTAAAGTACAAAACTCAGAAACTTTTTTTTTAATTTAATAAGTTTTTGTTTGTTATGTTTTTCGTTAATTGTTTTTTTTTTAATGAATGAAATTAATTTTTTTTAATTTTTTGTGGTAAATGTTTTTGTTTCAAACATTTTTGTTACCATGTTTTTGATAGCAAATAAAAAGCAATTTTAAATAATGAAATATTAGCCGATTCGAATATGATTGCTACATATGAAAGTCGACGGTAATAACACGCGCCACACAATTCAAAACAAAGCAAACAGATGATATGACACTTGTTATTCATTATTTCATCAATTTTCTTTATAAAAAATAAAATATCAAAAATTCACCTGTTTGCATTAAAAATTCAAAAATTCAGCCTGAGTGAACATTGCGAAATTTCATACGTGCAATACAATATAGGAAGGACCAAGATTACCAGCATGGATGTAAAATTAATTGCAAACAATTTACTGCCCGAAAAGTCAAAGGAAAGATATATATATATATTGACTTGGTAAAGTGGAAAGAAGAAAAGAAAATTTCTCGGAAGAAATAATGCTAGTTTATTTTAATCAAATTAAAAATAAGTATGCTAAAGATGATTTTATTGTAGATAAATATAAATCGAGCTCATTGGGGTGTTTTTACTCGATGTTGAGAACTACAATTCAACGAAACCATAACATTGATATTAATTATCCGAAACCAGGGTTACCAACCTTTTCAAATGTTTCCCCCTAAAAAAATAAAATTTCCCCCTAAAAAACCCCTAAATTTTTTTTTATAGATATTATAACAGCTATACTTATATATCTATGAGGATTTCAAATAGATGCTTGAAGAAATATATATAACGCACATCGTAAATTATGTGGTTTAATAAAATTATTTATTTATAATAAAATTAGCAGATATAATATAGGGTATCTTGTGAAATGCAATCAAAAATATTACAAATGTCATCTAAATCTTCGCTTTTAAGATCATACATCATACCCCTAAAACAACCCCTGAAACAAATTACCCCCTAAAAATCCCTCTGTCAACAAAAAAAACCCCTAAATCTAGGGGGAAAACCCCTAAGTTGGTAACGCTGTCCGAAACTGCAAACTTTTTTGAAGAAGCAGTGAGTAGGTTTTGTTGGAAAAAAATCAAATACTTTCCAAGGTGGTGAAATACGAAAATTACTAAATGAAGCTTCTGATTCTGAACATTTAATTACAAAAGTAAGTGATATTGCATGTTTTCGTCGAACTTCAGCGACATTGCTAGTTGATACTGGGGCTGACATTCTAACCTTGAAGCGTCATGGAGGTTGGAAATCGGATAGTGTAGCTGAAGGATACGTTCAGGACTCTGTATGTAACAAGCGAAAAATTGGTTCTCTTATTGCCGGTCAAATTGATATTCCGAGAAAAATCCAATGCAAGCAATCGATTTTACTGTTACATGCGCAAAGTCGGTATCAATTACTCAATCCGTGGATCAACTGGAAAATATTCCACGAAATTTTATTGATTCTGATGAGCCAACGAATGTCGTTTCTGTTGAACCTAAAGAAGAAAATGATACATTTAAAAACATGACATTCCACAATTGTTCGGTGAATATTATCTTTAAAAAATAATTTATTTATAATATTTAAATAATATTTATAATATTTAAAATCGAATAATAAAAATCAAATTGAAAGCAGCATAATCAAAATAGATTATTTATTTTCTAATCACAAAAGCAATACACAAAATACAACACCATGACACAACTCGATTGTAATAGACCAATTACAGCACTCTTCCCCAATATGAAAGTCGACTGAAATCAGTCATTTACGGCACGCTTTTTGCCGTAAATGGTCGATTATAGGCGGAAATAATATAAAAATTTTTATGTAACAAAATAAGGGAAATAACCACAGAATAGTATACGTTGAAAAGTAAAAACAAATAGAACAGCGGCGAAATATTAGTAGCGTATAGCATGCAGCACGTGGACCGTGGTATGTATTTAACAAAATAAAATAGCGATACTACACAACTAAAAAAAAAACTAAAAAAAAACCATATAGAATTAAAAAATAGTACAAAAATAGAATTAAAAAGCAACTGATTTTGTTGTTAATATTTTATTTGTCTGTTATAGGCTCCTAAACTGCTCAACCGATCGTTTTCAAACTTACACTATGTCTTTGTCTCAGGTCGAGCGTCGTTATATGCTATTTTTAAATTTTATTGACCCTCCTACCCAGCGATCTTTACTAGGGGAGGACTTCAAAAGTTCTTCGGATTTCATTCAAATTTGGTACGAAAAAAGAGGAAATGATTACACTCAAATTTCGTAACAAAACATTTGTTGACCTCCTACCCAGCGACCGCCCCTGAGGGATTTCAAAAGTTCGTTCGATTTCATTCAAATTTGGTACGTATAAAGAGGAAATGATTGCACACAAATTTCGTAACAAAAAATTTATAGCTCTTCTACCCAGCGACCTACGGGAGGACTTCAAAAGTTCGTCGGATTTCATTCAAATTTGGTACGTAAAAAGAGGAAATGATTACACACAAATTTTGTAACAAAAAATTTGTTGACCTCCTACCCAGCGACCGCCCCTGAGGGCGATTTCATTCAAATTTGGTACGTAAAGAGAGACTGCACACAAATTGCGTAACAAAAAATTTGTTGACCTCCTACCCAGTGATTTCGTCTGTGAGCGGACTTAAAAAGTTCGTTCGATTTCATTCAAATTTTGTACGTACAAAGAGGAAAAGATTTCACACATATTTCGTAACAAAAAATTCAGTCCCCTCTTCGACTTACAAAAGTAAATCTGTCAGAATCCGTAGCAAAATAAATATTCACAATTAAATAAAGAAGTTAAACTTCTTTCGTGAGCTTATGAGGATGAGGCTCACACATATTTTTTTTAATTTAACTTTGCTGTTTCATCGATTCAACAACGTTATGAAGTCACGACACAAAGTGAAATCTTTAAGTTAAATTATATTCTCCCTAAATTTTAAACGGAGTTCGAAAATAATTATTAGGTACATCATTATTGATTATTGTATCGTGCCAAATTGCAATTCGTAGATTGACTCTAAAATTAGCAAATATAAAATTCCCGAATGCCCACTAAGAAGATGAAGGAAGGAATGGGAAAATAAAATTCCATTGAAAACATTTCGCCCAATTTTTACTGTTTGTGCTCTACACTTCGTGTCAGTTTATTTAAAATCTGAACTCTACCCTATTTTTATTTTATATATTTTTTTAAAAATTATTAATAAAAATTTTTATTCTAGTTCGGTATTCGTCAAAATCGTCTGATGCAGAACCTTCGACGAATCTTACAGCGAAAATGAATTAATTAAAATACTCAACAGTTTCAAAATGAAATATTTTCCATTAACGAGAATTTTGATCTAGGTAAAAATTAGCAATTTGAAATTTTTTTATTTCTTCACTAATGTTTAGATACGATTATTTCCAAAAATTATATCTGAATGCGGAAAAAAAAAGAATATTTTAAACGACCAAATTGGTCGGGTTCAACGAAATTAATAAAAAATTAACAAATTTCAATCAAAATTTTATAATATCTATAGAAATTTTAAATAAGTTGCAATTCTTATGAATACACAAACGGTATCCAAGTACCCTAATAACCTATTTCCATTAGTGGAATATTTGTGGGATCTTCAGTTTTCCGGAATATTTCAGCTAAATTCCCATATAAAAATAAATTCCGGTATTTCTATTTTTCTTTTTCATATTCCACTTAAGTTAGGGTTCGTATTCCAAATTTATCAAAAAAAGTACATAATTAATGAAAAAAGGTACATTTTTAGGTGCTTTTTTAAATTATTTTTTGGTTGGTCAGAAATTTTTCTGTCAAAGTGACAAAAAAATATATATATAAAAAACGTAAATAAATTTTTTTTTATATAAAAAAATAATAAAAAAAAAATTTCAGTTTATTAATTTTTTAAAATGTCAACATATTCCACTTCGTATTCCACTTAATCAATCTAAACGGCAACAGAAATATAGGAATTTATGTGGGATTTATTAGATAAATGGAAATAAGTTATTAAGCTTTAATATATAACGAAATACTTATTTTGTTTTTGGAAAAGTATTTTTATTATTACACATCTTTTTTCTTTGAATCCCCAGCAACAGGTCTGATTTCTGAAAATGATAATTTACGCCGTTTGTAGAAAAATCAATCCTGTTAGATCATGATGGACTAAAATACTTTGTTTTTGGCAAAGTAGTAAATAATTTACAATTCGAAAATTGGCCCAGCACGATTGAAGATCCATCCAAAATTTCAGACATAATTTCGAATTTTAACGACAAACAAATTTGTTCTGGTTTACTCATGGTAGATTTAGAAGAAAAACGTAATCCACTTCTCGTAAAAAAAAGTAAATTACTGGCATCATGTAAACTGTGAGCTTTTCACGAATAAAAAAAAAAAAGGTCGATTCAAAATTATTGAAACTTTATAAAAAGAAAACTGAAAAATCAACCTAAGAGATTAGTTCGAAGTAATAAAGCAGTGAAATTAAGAATTAATTTTCTTAATAAGATCTACAAGAAAATCAAATTAAAAAATTCCAGTGCCAAAAGAAATATTTTCATTACAAGTTCAGCTACAAAATTAATGGAAAAAGGTATCAAGAATAAGTAGTGAATCTCTGAACAAAAAACTTGATGATCTTAACGCGTCCGAGTTCCAAAAAATGATCATTGATGAAATATCAAAAATATCGAAATGCACGGAACGAGGCAAAAAATATTCGGAAGACTGGTTGATGATTTGCATCATTTAAATATATGATCACCTTCCTATTATGAATTCCTTCGAAAACACGAAATTTTACCATTACCATGCAGAAAAACAATTAAAAATTATCTGCATTTTTTTTTTGATGCGAATTTTGCTGCCATATAAAAAATATATTTTGATACCAAATCCGAATGGAAACGACATGGTGTTTTGCTAATAGCTGAAATCAGCTTGAGGCAGTCATTAACAGTTGCAGCAAGTGACTTCTTAGCAATAATTAATTTTGATTTTAGTATTTTGAAAAAATTTTCAAATAAAAAGGTTTGGTGGACTTCGGAAATTGGAAATGACGAACCTCAAGAAAGGAATATTAACAATTTGGCTTCTCATGGTTTAGTGATAATGTTCCAAGCTATAGGTGAAAAATTTACGCAACCAATCGCAGTCTTTGCATCAAAGAATGCGGTTTGCGGAACCGAATTGGTAAATCTTATTATCAAAGCTGTTGCTTATTTTGAAAAGTGCTGTGCTATGTTCATGGGATTATATGCGATGATGCTTCTAGTAATGGAAGAATGAGAGACATCTTTAGAGTCGCGTCATCCGTCGCAGCTCACTTACTCACTCATTGAATGATAACAGAAAAAAAATTATTTTCTCTAATATTCCCCATATGGAGTAAACATGCTCCGTAGATAATTCTTGGTAGAATTTATTCATGTTTTATTTAAAAGAGAAATAAAAAAAATTATAAAATAAGTCGGCAATAGAATTTAAGTAATAATTTTTCAAAATATAAGTAGATTCAAAATCAAAGGTTACTATAAGGAATGATTTATAAAAAATAAAAGTTATAACTGTTCTATTTTTTAATTTTTTTATCTTTCTTTTAAATAAAACATTCCTCACGTAATCAAATGTGTTGGCAGTTAATTTTATAATAAGGTATGTTTTATTTTTTAAACTGTTGTAGTTTAAAGTTAAGTTTAAGTAAATGGTGAAAAGGTAGAAGAAGTTTACACAACCATACTAGGCAACTTCAAAAATTTGTCCAAAACCAGTAAAACCAGATAATAAGTCAAAAATGAGGGTGAAGGTTGCGCTTCAAGTAAAATAGTACTAAATATATTCATATATCTCATTAAAAGCTAACAAATACAACTGAATAGAACTATTTATTTTAATTTATGTACTTATTCCACGTTTTCAGCAATTCACTATCGAATGGAAAAGAGTTTTAATATGCATGTCTTCGGTAAGTTGTATTTACATTCGCAAATTTAGCTCGGTAAATGATCCATTACATGCATCAATACACACACACAATTATAGGGAAATGTAAATTGTATTTACATTTCCCTATATTGTATTTACTTACTTCATTTTGAACTGCGTAATACTATAAACAAAAATAATATCACTCACACTCACAATATTTCAATACAGACAAATACCAAAAAAAAAAATTTTGCAAATGTATACCTCTCACACGCATCATATCAATGTCAAATATAGTTTAGTTTATAATGCTAAAAATATATATTTTCCCTCTGAGCTAATCTATATTTTCCCTCTGAGCAAACAAAAAAAAAACAAAAAAGAACCAATATAAAAATACGCGGCTATTTTTTTTTTTTTTTTGTCTAAAAAGCGGCCAGTCGATCAGTCGATGAATTTTCTTAACATGTGTTTCAATTTACTATTTCTAAATGCTCTTCCAACCTCTACTACTAAATTTTTAAGCGAGTGTGGTTGGATTTTAGTACAAAAATTTAAATCACACTACAAAAATTGCACTTATTTTATTCAAAAAAACAAAATGAATAAAAATAGAACAATGGTAACCCTGAAAGAATTGAAAAATTTTTTGTCTGGCATTATAAAGTTTGCTGTCAATTGTCAAATGTCAAGTAAGAATTTTTTTTTTATTTTATCAACAAACGAGGAAACTGGCAGCAACAAGGAGATTATTTATTGTAAATAATAATTTTAATTATAATAACTTTAATTATTTGATTTTATTTTTAATTATAAAAAAAAATAATTATAAAATTATTATTATTTTTTTTAATAATTAAAAATAAAATTTTAGAAGATCAGCTAATTCCTAAAATAATAAAAAAAAATAGTAATTTTTCCAAAAAAAAAATTATTCGATTTTTTTTTTTGCAAATTATTCGATTTTTTTTTTTGCAAGAAAGAAAAATGAATAATTTTTTTTTTGGAAAAATTACTAATTTTTTTTTAAATATTTTAGGCATTAGCTGATCTTAAATCATCCGGTTTGAAATCATTTCGAGAAATAAATTTAGAGGAAGTACGGGTATTGTGGACCACTGCAACTGTTTTCGAATATATCTCAGTTGTTTTTTGTCAATTTTTTTAACCAAAGATACATATTGAAGCTTGATAATAATTATAACCTAAAATGTGGAAAAAGTCCAAAACGGCAGTTTTAGATAACGTGCGGTTAATTTGGACCATAGCATCGGGTAAAGTGGACTAGCTTTAAATTAGAGTTTTGCTGGTCATTTTCAAAATACAAAATATGTGGTTAATGTGGACCAGTGTACCACAGTACCGAAATTGGGTGCTTCACATTACCCGCATTGGTTATCGTCACAAAAAAAATTTGAAAAATATGAAAAACTTAGACTTAATAATACTTATTTGACTTCTTCGAATGCTCTTTGTTTTACTCTGTTCAAAAAAATATTAAATTTTAAAATTAAATAATAAATGAATTTTTAAGCCAAAAAATTGTTTTCGCTTTTTTTTTTACAATTTTTTTGCCAAATTCAACTTTCAAACTAAAACTTTTTTATTGAATGAGTTTTTAATGAGAAAATTTTTTTCTCTTAGTTTTTTAATATTGTGTATTTTTCCACATGCTCAGATTTGTTACTTGAATTTAAATAGCTGAGAAAATGCACTGGTCCACATTAGCCGACCGGTCCACATTACCCGTAATTACTCTACTTCCGTATTAATTAAATTTTATTTCCTTGCTTCATTTTGAACTTTTTTGTTTATTTTTTCATTGTAAATGTATTGTTTTCAACTCCCTCTCAAATGCACATTAAAGCAGTATACAAAACATATTAATAAAATTTGTTATACAGCTCGTTGTATATATACACAAAAAAACATAGACACTCGTCAATATTATATCACTCGACCTTCGCTCTCGTGATATAAGTATTGCCTCGTGTCTATGTGTTTTTGTGTATATATATAACTCGTTGCAATAACAAATTTTCTTAATATGTGTTGTACCCAAGTAACATTTTAGTCTCTGTTTTTTTGTTATACGTCCTAAATAACTTTATAATGGAATAATAGTGGGTTCGGCCAAAGAAGGAACTTTTTCTGCCACTATTAGATCCTTACTAGAATTTTTATCCAACATGTTTGGCTTATTAAATGTCGAAATTAATGATGTTATAAGAACGTATAACAAAATCATGAAAAAAAAAATTATTAAACTAAATTGTATCCGAAACCGGCATTAAACATAAACTTGGATTATTAAAATCATAAATTTAGGATATTACTAGTATATGTGTTGGTTTGTGAGCTGGGATGTGTTTGTTTATTTGTGTTGGTTTAATAAATTAGAACATTTAGCTTTGTAAGACGTTCGAAAAGAACACTATTAATACTATAAGTATGTATTTGGATTATTAAATGCATAATTTTAGGATATTACTAGTATATGTTGGTTTGTGAGCCGGGATGTGTTTTTATGTTTGTATTGGTTTGTTACATAAGAATCTGTTAAAGGTTCGAAAAAGAGTACTATTAGAACAATACGCATGTATCACACCACAAAACAAAAAAAGTGTGCGCATGTTTACATTGATTCTTTTGTGGCTTACTGCAGTAGTAGAAAATAACAAGCTTCGTAGAATAGTTTTAACTTTAATATTAAATGTAACATAAAAAATTTAAAATTTTTTTAATTTTTTTTTTCTTTATCCTGCAATTTAAAAGAATATAAAACATGAATAAACAATTTATTGCATAATACAAATTTCATAAAATTAGTTACTAGATGCTAATATATTTTAAATAAGTGAGCTAATGTTGGAACATGGACATTTGTGCGCGATTTTTTGTGGGCGGATTAAAAACATTTTGGAAAATGACATTTGTCCCCGATTTTACGATTTATAACATAGAAACTCCAAAGAACTCGTGCCCCACGGCATTTTTCCTTCTACTGCGCCCTAATTTTTGTTTAAATGAGAAACCCCCTACCCCAGGGCACGAGTTCTTGGTCCGTGATTTATAACATGAAAACTGCTCTCGTTAATTAAAAAAAAATTGGGACCAATAGACGAAAAAATCCCCTTCTCGAAAGAATCGCCTACAAATACCATTTGCAAAAGGTAATTCAGCCGCGCATTAAAAAATCGCGGACAAATGTCCCTCGGAAAAATGTCCATCCCCCTTTTCTTTGATTTTAAATTTTTTTATTTTTCATTTTACAGCATTGTCGAATGACTATTTTTAAATCAAAAGAATACAGGACAAAAAAAAATTATCTTCGGGAACTAAATTTTCAATAAAATTATTCCTATGTCCTCCCTCCATTAGAAAATTTAAATGATAAATTTTTGTATGGAAATTTAATTTTTTTTCAGGAAAATATTTTTTATTTATAATTTTTTTAGAAGCGCTCATTAATTTTGAACTGCACTTTAGGCACAAATACGATGATCCTAGTTTTACAAGGGAAAATTCATTTTACATTTTTTATAATATTGTAATATTTATTATTATATTTTATATTACAATAATTATTGTTATTCTAAAAAAATGTATTTGCCATATTATGCAAAAACACATGATAAAATTATTTGCAAATATTAACACACATAAACGTTTTATTATTATTATTGTTTTTGCTTTATACACATTTTATATACATTATATACGCATACATTTAATTCTATTTTATTTTATTATCGGTGTTAAAATATGAAAACATGTACCACCACATACAAAAACATAGTATACAGAAAAAAATCTGTTATACCAGCGACAATTCGGCAAGCCTTATGAGTCTCTTAAGAACCCCTTACATTACCATTTCTACCTTCTTATTCATCCAATTTAGTCTAGTAATTTTCGCCTTTTTTGGGTTTGTAAGTGCTTTTGCAACATTAACAAGTCATCTATTACAATGAATAATCATTGTAGTAATGACTTCGAAATCCCTTACAAAGCTATTTTGTTTCTTGGGGTAATCTACTATTATTGTAGCGACCAATTTAATGCTATAACGGCACAATAAATTTCTTTAAATTAATGAACACCATGTTCGACGCTTTCAATGTAAGGAATCCATTAATGGGAGTCTCACCAAGTTAATTAATAATATAATTAAATAGAATTAAAAAATTATAAAATACAATAAAATACAATAATGGGTATCATGGTCGAGTAGCGCGTAAGAAGCCTTATTATCGACTCGAGTAGCGCGTAAGAAACCTTATTAATTAAAAATAGAAAGAAACGCAAAAATTATGCCAATGAATATGTAAATAAGCCACTTGAATTTAGAGATAAGGTATTATTCACCGAGTGAGAAAATTTTGTTTTTTTTTTTAAATAAATCAGGAACACCGCGTGGTATAAAAAATTTAGCAGATACTGTGGCGGGGAGTGATGATATGGGGATGTATGGCAAGTACTGGTTGTAGCAATTTCATAGATCTAAAGTCGAGAGAAGGACTTATTTACGCTAATGTTAAATTCTTCCATTTGATTAATCATATTGAAGTTCTCTTACAGAAGCATTTGCACTCAACAGATATGTTTGATTTAACTGTTGTACAGGTAATGGATATTTACGAATTTACTTTTCCTTGCCCAGATCATGCTTCTGATGTTTTGTCCTACGCAATACTATACACGTATGCGAATGTTGCAATACAGCAGGATGGAAAATAGAAAAAGAAAAAGTGCATTGTCTCAAAACATACACTTTCAAAGTTAATAAAAACTTGAACAATAAAAAAAAATGAAGGCAGTAGGCAAGTGGGCCTACCAAATCAAAACTCCCCAAAAAACTATAATAATGTTGAAAAAGACTGTAGAAAAAATGAACGCATTAGGGAAATCGAAACTGCCCAAAACTATGAAAAGTGTCACAATTGTATCTAATTAAAAAGTGAAGGCAGCAAACAAGTGTGTCTGCCAAATCAAAACTCCCCAAAAACTATAGAAACTATCACAAGTGAGTGTAATTAAAAAGTTAAGGCAGTAGACAAGGGAACCTGCCAAATCAAAACTCCCCAAAAATTTTGAAAAGTGAGTGCAATCGAAAAGTTAGGGCAGTTTTTAAGTACATATTCAATTAAATTTAATAATTTCATTTAATTTTTGTGAAATTTATTATATACTTTAATATTATCATTCTTATTATTCCTTTTTTTTTACTTAAAAGTGGATTAGGCCTATTTGGGGAAACCACTTTAAAGAAAACGCGCATATTTGTTTACCTTATAGGACAGGTTATATTGCCGCCTCCATTTGTGTAATGGATTTTTGTATCGGTATTGAAATAGAAAAAATATAAAATATTAAAAAACCAATTTCCGAAAGAAACAAAACTATTTTTTATAATTATTTTATTTTCTAATTTAAACCAAGAAAAACCCCGAAAAACCTCGAAAAAAATCCATTTGTTAAGCAAGTTTGATGGAACTAAGCTATGAATAAAACAATTACAGAAAATTATTTTTCCCTATGTAAAGAGAGCATAATAGTTTTGGTAAGTAGCCACAGAAATAAGGTAAATAAGGTAAGTAGCCACAGAAATCATAAAGTGTTTATAAAAGGCGCATCGTGACCGGCTTGTCAAAGCGGGTTACGTTTTTCGTTTTCAATACTATTTTTTAATTTTTTGTTTTTCTTTTTTAAATTTTCGAAACGGCGCACTAAGTAGTCATTACCTATTATAGATCCTATGATCAAACCAAACCAAAACATACAAAAATCTAAAACCAGAATTCATATCTATCAAGAACAATCTATCAAATTCTCTATATATGTGTGTCTAATGAGATTTTTAAATTTTTAATATGAAAGTCAAAGCAAAAATAATATTTTTTTGAAGTTTTATATTCAAAAAATACATTTAAAATTAATTTTGAACTAATTTAGGTAAGTTTTTCGAATCTTTATTTAATTTTTTTTTTCAGGAAATGAAAAAATTATAGAAAGCCACCAGGAAATTAAATGGTTTTTAATAGATTTGAAAAAAAAAACCACCTATACGAATAAAAAAAAAGTTTTTACAAAGATACTCCTACGCAATTTTTATTTTTTTACAGTGATGGACAAAATTTGAACAGGCGGAACTAAAATGCAAGGTACTATTTATTTTTAAATTATTATTATTATTTGAATTATTATTTATTTCTGTGATATGATGGGATTTTCGGTCTATTTTCAAAAAATTTAATCAAAACTTTTTTGCAATTTGTTTTAACTTTTTAATATTTATTTTCTTCTTGCACAAAAAAGAATAAGCAAAAGTATTTGCTGTGTAGAAGGTTGTAACAGTTTAATTCTGCCCAGTTTGTGAAACAAAGTATTGAGACTGTTCCAACTTTAAGTATTCCAAAAACTGACGAATTGCGGAATAAATAACTTGCATTTATAAACCGTTCAAATTTGAATTAAAAAGAAATTACAATGCTAAGCACTTCCATCCTTCGAAAATGCAAAATTATCTCCTCATGCTGATTTGCCGTTCCCGAAGCGGGTAAAACTAAATGTACGTGTATTTCCAACTATTAGCCAACGATCAGATTCTACTGCTTTCAGACGAGATCCAGAACTTCGCACTGAACATGAAAACCATATAAAAATATGAATATGTGCTTTGAAAATGATGACGGGATTAGATCATATATAAAATTTCTCGAAGAAAGTTAAAATAAAAATCAGCTTCATTGATTTTCTATGTATGCAAAATTCTAATAGTTTCAAAATATACCAAAATACCCCCGTCATAAGATCCCAATACAACAATCTTTGGATTTTATGACCAAAACCGTGGGGATCTTATGACCGTTTAAATCGGTCATAAGATCCCCGGGATTTTATGACCAAAATCGTGGGGATCTTATGACCGGGGGATGTTATGTCCGGTAGCCATTATGATTTAGGTTTAAGAATCAAATTTTGTTTAGTAATAAATAAAGACCTTTCAGTTTATGACCGACAAATTTCTTATGAAAATTTAAAATTTTAATTTCCTTGAACAAAACTGGCTTTATGGTCACAGGTCATAAATTATTAAGTTGGCTCAAAATACAGGTTTCAAAACAACTGGAAGATGAAAGTCCTCTTTATTTTTGAACAAAGCTTTATTTTATCTATAATAAGCAAAAAATAGTTAGGGACGATTCATTTAAATATTACAATAAATTGCAGTTTGTCACTAATCAAGTTCAGCTTATGATGAATGTACGTAACAAATACACTGCGAAGAACAAGTAGTTTTTTTTAATAGTCAATTACGCGAATTTGTAATCCTTCCTCATCCCAGTCATCTTCGTAAAATTTAAGGCCCATACATATCTCACCGAATACTGATTCCTCAAATATTAATTTTCTATCTAATATTTCACTAAATTTAACATCACTCAAAAAAAAGTAATTTGAATAACAAATGAAGTTGATATAAAACCCGGACTAAATTTAAAAAATGCCAAGATTTACGGTTTCGCTGAAAATAATACTGATGAAATGGCTAGGACAGTTCAATCATTCATGATTAGTTCAGCTTTTGGGAAATTCTAGGAAATTGTTAAACTCATACCAGTGTAGTGGTTCATTTATTATATAGTTTATTTTATTAATTCTAATTTTGAATCATGTTTACATTTTAATAATTGTAAGAAAATATATTTTATTTTGAGTTCAAATCTAATTATAGTTTCTTAGAAAATAGATTCTAAAAATATGATTAATAAAATTATTATAAAAAATTATTAAAAAAAAAAAATATATATTATTTAATTTATTCAAAAAAAAAATATTTCATTCAATTTATTAAAAAAAAAAAAAAAAAAAGGTTTTAGTTATTATTAAAAAATAAATAAATAAATAATATAAAAATAATACAAAAACTGTTAAAAACTGTTCGGCTCAAGAATTAAAAATTTACACCGAAGAAATTCTAAAAATGGTTGACAAATTAGGGTTTTAAGTTATAGCTATTTCCACAGACAATTACACAACTAATAGAAAAGTTTTTTATATATTCAGAAATAATAAAAATGACTTTTTCATGAAAAATCCCTGTCATTCGACGAAAATTTTTTTTTAATATCCCGTGCATTTATTGAAAAATATTAGAAACAGTTGGATGAAGATAAATAATTTAAAATTTCCAATTTCGAAAATCATTCGCAATTAAAATGTGCTGTTTTTTTTAAATTTAAGAGTACTTTATAATGAACAATTGAACCTTCCTAATAAATCTGCTTTTAAATTAAACAGATTTTCGTTGTATCCTGACAGTTTGGAAAAATAAAACGTTAAATACATAAGTATTTTCTTCACGAAAGCACGATTGCTGCACTCAGTACAAGAGATCCCCAAATCGCTGATTTTCTTGCAATAATCAGGAATTGGTGCTCTGAAAAAAATAAAATAAATAAATGTCTCGTAACAATATCAAACATATTTATCTCAAAGATATGAAGCTTGTTGCGTAAAAACAGTACTTGTTGTAAATAAGGTGAAAATCTCCATTCTTTTCACATGCCTAATGACCTTAGCATCATCTACAGTAACATGGCCATAAGAATATTTTTTTAGTGTAACCTGGTACAAATGAAAATGTTCTACTCGAAAGCAAAAATGTATTTTTAAAAGAATGTAAGAAGTTTATTCTGAGTATCATATGTACATGTGTGGAGAATATTCTGAAGAGTCCTATTGACAAATATATTGATATTAGACAAACCCTTCTTAAATACTTGTAAGGATCTCATTTATTTTTTGACTCGAAGCTATCATTGATATAATATTTAATAGCTTGTAGAAAGAATAGTTATTTTTTCCTCCTTGTCCGAAGCATTACGTATATTTTTCTAATTTTAAAAGTTAAAAAAAGAATACTTTTTGCATCTAGTAAGCTTGTTATTTTGATACCTCTAGGGTATCTTTGAATTATTCTGTGAATCGTTTAAGAGTTGATTATAAACTAAACTTAAAACTAAGTACCTAGACATGTCTTATACTTTGTTATTAACTAATACTAAGATAACTTAACGAATAAAATAAAGAGAGTACATAATCTTAAATATATAATAATATGTATATAATAATAAGGGGGCACTACACCTCCCTCCTTTTAAAATTAAGCTTATTTGAGAAATATATAAGAAAATTATTATGTTTCAAAAATAAGTTTAATTCAAAAAATAGAAACTTAATTCCAAAAATAAAATTTTTAAATTTAATAATGTAATTGATCAATTAAAAATTTTTATTTATATTAATAATAAGATATGTTAATAATATATGTTAGACTAGTTCTTATTAGTCTATTTTGAATATGCTTATAATAAAATATATTTTAAATTTTTTTTTTTTTTTTTTTTTTTTTAACAATTATTTTTAATTATTCTATTTTTGTGGACTTTAATCCTTTTATTTTTATTTTATAACATTTAAGCCATCTATTTCAATTATTTTATGAGGACCGGAATATACATTATCTAATTTTGTCCTGTTTTCTTCTTTTAAAAGAACTTCATCATTTATTTTAAATTGATTTTTCGTTGCTTTTTTATCGTATATCCCTTTATTTTTCAATTTTTCTTTTTCTAAAAATTCTTTAATAATTACATTTGTATTTTGAAGATGAAATTTTACATGTTTCGCATAACTATCGAAGTTATATACTGGTTCAATTTTATTATCTAGTAAAAAATCATGAGAATTTGGTTGTGTACCAAATATTACCTCGTAAGGAGAGTATATAAAATTGAAATTTGAATTTGGAGTACTATTATAATTATATGTAAAATATTTTAAATATAAATCCCAATTATCATATCAGAACCCGATGGTTTCTTTCAATAGTTCCAACTGTTTCATGATGGTAGGGTGTTGAAAAACTATGTTCAATATCTAGTAATTTAAATAGTTCTACTATTACACTATTGGCATATTCAGTACCGCAATCAGTAATAATTTTTCTCATTGGGCCGTATAATAGAACAAAATGTTCGAAAATGGCTTGCGCAATAGTGGTAGCTTCTTTATTGGCTACTGGTATCGTAATTAAATATTTACTCAAGTCGCACATTAATGTGACTGCATATAGATTTCTATTTTGAGTTTTTTGGAACGGGCCGATCGTATCTATAATTATAGTATCGAACGCTTTATTTGGAGTTTTAGTGATTTGCAGTGGTTCGATGTTTTTAATTATAGCTTTATTCATTTGACAATCTTTACATCCCCTGACGTAGCTTGCTACGTCTTTTTTCATGCCTTTCCAATAAAAACATGACCTCAATTTTGCATATAGTCTTTTTTGCTCGGCGTGTCCGCCAAATGATAACGATGATAACGATCTAAAAGTTTTTGTTCTTCCCCAGTACTAATAATGGGTAATGGACGTGAAACTATCGCGATTTCTAATTTTTAAACATACTTTTTTGCAATGGTAATAAAGTCTTTCGTATTAAATATTTTAAAAATATCATCTTCTTTATTTATTTGAATTTTATAAATGTTTGTTTTAATTAAGTTTTCTTCTAGTTGAGCGAGAAACAATGCTAGAATTGTCTCTTTTCTTAAAATTTTACTACATCCAGGCTCTAATGTCTGGTAAATATTTGAAATGTCGTTTTTGTATAGTAATTTACGTTTTGTGTATATTTTACAACTATCTATTGAATTAAAGATTAGTTGAGGTATTTTGTAATTAAATTTACCCTCATAAATTACGATTTTTTCGTTTTTATCAAAAGTTTTTTCTCTATTTGGGATGTTGTTATTTTTAGTGAAATTATTATTTTGGGATTTTTTATTTGACATTGATCTTGTCGTAACACATACTTTATTTTCTTTGGTTTGCAAATCTTTAAGTTCGTCGATTGAGATACGGGATAGGGCATCTGCCACCACGTTACATTTTCCTTTAATATATTCTACTGTAAAATTATATTCTTCTATATCTAAGCGCATTCTAGTTAATTTTGAAGATGGGTTTTTTAAAGAAAATAAATAAATTAAGGGTTTATGATCAGATCTAATTGTAAATTTTGTTCCGTAGATGTAAGATCTAAGTTTTTTGGGACCTGAAGCTTAGTTATTTTCGGGGCCCTCAAAGTCCATTATCTGTTTTTCAAACCAATATTAAGAAAAACTTTAAAAAAATACATACACTAGGTAGAAAAAGTCTGGGTTCGTTTTCTTATTTTTTATTCAACTTGTTCCCAGCTTTTGATGCCATTTAAAAGGATTCTATAAAAAAAGTTTTTTTTTTTTTTTTCAAATTTAAATTTTGAGAAATATCAATTTTTGGAAAAGGCTGCGTACAGTCGGTTTTAATGCTGCGTCTCAGAAATTGACCAGTAATGTCATTTGAAAGACAATTGAATGTAGATAATTTTGCGCTATATAATTTTACCCCTACGATAAGGGAAAGTGTCAAAAATTGTCTTTGAAAATCATAGAAATAGCTTGGAATAGAACCGCTGGAAAATAGGTTATAGAACCGCTTGTTTTTATGACTTTCAAAGGCGATTCTTGACATCAAAAACTGGGAACATGTTGAACAAAAAATAAGAAAACGACGTACGCAGACTTTTTCTACCTATTGTATGTATATACATAAATAATAGGAAAATATTTTAATTCAAGAACAAAAAATTTAAACAAACAAAAATAGAAATAATTCCAGACATTTTAGGAATTGAAAAAGTTTCCTAGAATTTTTAAACAATTAAAATCTCAATAGGATAAGATAATCCTAATAAAAAATGGAACAAATGACAAAAAAAAGTATTATGCTTTATTGTGTTTTTTTTAATTTAAATATATTATTACAGTTTTTTAAATATTATAGTGGTGTCATCATGTAACAGACATACTTAAAGGCCTATTTTGGTTTCCGAAGTGGAGTGATACTTGAGTCATTTTCTGAAAAGTTTCAATAAATTGTTTGCTCTGTATTTATCTTTTTGACAAAAAAGAAAGTAAAAACCTTTCATATTTCATAAAATTTTTTTAAGATCGAAACTTTCTTTCATATCACTTCAACATCACATCGAAAACCAATATAGACCTATTAACATATTCTAGAAAATTGTAGTAATTATTCGTATTTTATATCTAAGTTTGTTTTATTTACTCTAAAATGTACTTTGGTTTTGAGCCCCCTTTTAGGGGCCTGAAGCTGCAGCTTCATTAGCGTATAGGTAGATCCGCCGCTGGTAAGGTCTATAGTGTAAAATTGCGAAGTGTATTGCAGCTAATTCTTTCTCTATTGTCGATTTATTCATTTCACCTTTCGTGAAACTACGTGAAGAATATGAAATTGGTAAATCGTTGCCATTGATCTCCTGACTTAGGGTGGATCCTATTCCCAAGTTAGAAGCGTCAACAGTAATGATAAAAGGTTTTGAGAAATTTGGATAATTTAAGATGGGTGGATTAATTAAACAATTTTTTAAAATTTCATAAGATTTTTGACACTCTTGTGTCCAAGAAAAATTTACTTTTAGTCTAGTCATATTATTTAAGGGTTTTGCTATGGATGCGAAATTTGGTATAAATTTACGATAATATTTCATAAATGCAACAAATCGTTTCGTAGCGTCTTTATCTTTTGGTACAGGATAATTTCTAACTGTATCTATTTTGCTACTATCTGGGTATATACCTCGATCAGTACATTTATGTCCTAGGTATGTGACTTCGTTTTTAAAAAATACACATTTTTCAGGATTAAGTTTAAGGTTAAATTTTTTACAAACTTCGAAGATAGATTTAAGATTTTTAAGGTGATGTTCGACTGAACAGCCAATACATATGATATCGTCAATATATAGAAAACATTGTAACGGTGGAAGACCTGAGAACGCTAACGCCATCATTCTTGAAAATGAGTTAGGTGATACATTTAAACCGAATGGAAGAACTTTCCATCTAAACGAACCCTTGTCTGTGCTAAAAGATGTTATATCTCGCGAGTTTTCATTAAGTGGAACTTGATGAAATCCCGAGTAAAGGTCTAGTACAGTAAAAAATTTTGATCTGCCTAAATTGTCTAATATATCTTCTATTCTTGGCAGTGGATATTTATCTGCAATTAGTTTTTTATTTACTAGACGGTAATCTATGCATAGTCTCCATTTTTATCTGCACCTTTCTTAGGCACTAAAATGATAGGGCTGTTAAAATTAGATCGGCTTGGTTCAATAAGATCATTTTTTAATAGTTTATTGACTTGATCGTCGATTTCCTGTTTTTTGGGAATATGGAAGTCTATAATTCTTCACATATACCGGAGTATTGTTATCTATTCTTAAATTTTGTGTATAGAAATTGTTTGTTGTCATTTTATCATCTTTCATATGGAAAATATTACTATATTGTTCACATAAATTTGATAATTTTTCTTGGTATTGTGGTTTGGTATTTTTAGATATTATTTGAAGCAATTCTTTTGTTCTATTTTGATTTTTATTTGTGTCAATTCTTAGGATGTTAAAATTTGAAAGAGGTTCTGATTTAAGTGAAGTGTTTTTAGTCAGATCAGATCTTGCATTATTTCTGCACATTTCGACTGTTTTTTCAATACAAATCTCTTTAGCTTTTTGTGTTGGAATACCTTCTAACACAAGTGAACGACGAAAAGCTTCAGCTAATTCGTTAGCTTTTTCTGAAAAATTTTGTAAAGTGTTCCTATCCGTTCTCAAAGCTTTTATTTTTCCATCTATAATTTTAGAACTTTCTGGTTTTATCGAATTATTAAGATCTTGTTTAATAAGTTCTACCGTATTAGAATCATCGGCTATAGCTTCGCGAGCTGTTCCGTCAAGCTTTGATAAAATAAATCGAGCTAATAAATTTTTTAAGTCTTGTGTCTCTGCTAGTGTGTCTAACAAATTTATTGATTCGATAAAAGATTTAAGTGATAGTGGATCACCACTATAATTTCTATTTATTTGTGAACTAGCTAAACGCAAAAATTCATGGTTAGAAAGAGCCATCGTCACAGTATCGTCAAAGTTTTCTTCAGAACTATCTGATTCTATTATATTTTGTTCTTTTACGGTTTGATTTATTCTGATCGGTAATAGAATATCTTTTGGAACCAGATCTGCGCACTTTAATAGTTTAAAGCTCTCTTGTAACTTATCGTAACAATACTGACGATCTTTAGCTAAAATATGATGATGTTGTTCTTCAAATGTAATACAAGCTTGAAGAACTGTATTTACGTAGATGTTATATGTATCTTCAATATTTAATTTAATTGCTTGTAATGTTTCTAAATTTTTCGGTTTAAGGTTTTTCTGAATGCGTTTGTAAGCTTTACGAAAAATATCTTTAGCTGTTAGAATTTCGTTGCAAGCTTCATCCATAAAAAAAAATTTACGAAATTAAAATATTTGCGGAGTGGATACCTTGTATTGAAATATTAAAATAATTTAGGAATGGTTACCCTATATTGTAGTCTTATTAAAATAATTGAGGACTGGTTACCTTATATTGTAGTTTCCAAAAAAAAATTTTGAGGAGTGGTTACCTTATATTGAAGTTCTCTAAAAAAAATTTGAGGAGTGGTTACCTTATATTGAAGTTCTCTAAAAAAAAATTTGAGGAGTGGTTACCTTATGTTGAAAGTCCCTATAAATTTGAGGAGTGGTTACCTTATGTTGTATATGCAAAATTAGATCCGGCTATTATTGGAATATGAATAACTTCCAGAGAAAACAAAGATGTCAAATAAATAAGCAAAATTATGTTAAACCATTTTTAATTATGCAATTTTAAATCAAAGTAAAATCTTGTAGTAACATGTAATAAGTAATAATATGTAATAATATGAAATAATAAGTAATAATGAGTAATAATAAGAGATATTATTATAAATTTTTTTTTTTAATTTTTAAGAAGAAAAAAAAATTTTGAAGAAATCAATTTAAAGTAAATGATGTAATATGTATTTGTAAAATATTTATGTGTAATAATAAGTTCAAAGTAAATTATGTTAAATTATGTAATTTTTAATTATATAATATTTATTTTTAATTTAAATTTTTTAATATATTTAATATATTTATATTTAATATTTAATATTTAATTTTTAGTAATTGTAAAATAATATAGGATAATTTTTTATATAAAAATTTTTGAAACAGTGCACATCCAATTATTAAAATTTAAAAAGTTTGATTAAGAAATTGAAATTGAAAAATTTGAAAATTATTTACTTAAGTTGAAAAATAAAAATTGTTTACGTAAAAATTTGGATCTACATTGTTTCTTTGTATTTTAATTTTATTTAAATTTAAAATGTAGTAAGATATTATAAAAATTTATTTTATATAAAAAAAATATGTGAGTTTCGGGACACACGGAAGAAGTGAAACTTCATGGCAAGTAGTATTTTGTGGAGCGGCTAAATAAATATTTAAAATGACCAAATGCATAAAAGACATGACGCCAATCGATTTTTTCGCCGGCTACTAGTTGATTTTTGTCCTTCGACTGCTGCGGCCAGTCGACTTAAAATAACTTGTTTTGGGGAATTCGGCGGCTTAAAAAAAATTAAACAAAAAAAATTAAAAACAAGCGACTACTTAGATATAAAAATATTTAAAAATTCTAAAATACTTTTTAAGCTCAAAAAGTTTAGTGGCATAATGGCTTTTAAATTATTTCAAAATGGCTAGAATTATGGCTGCTTGGCAACACTGATTACGAGATGATTTCTACTATATTTTAACGGGCTGTCTACATTAGCGATTTAGAATCGCGCGTATTTATGAATGTATTCTATTTGTTCTGTTTCATTGTGTGCTCATTAGATTTAAAGCATGCGATTTTTATACATTTTTCCAAATTGTACCATTTTACTTGACTTAAATGTCAAATTAATAAAAAAAAGCAAAATTTGTCAGAAATGTCAAAAAATACGCATGCTGAAAAATTATTCAAAATCAGCATGCGTATTTTGCAGCATTTTGGATTTTGTATAAAGATACACGAATACATTTAAAGAAGAAAATCGCATGCAGGAAAAATACGCTAATGTAGACACCTAGTAAGCTGTAAACACAATTCCGGTTACAACTATATTATTAGCGACAATAATGTATGAAAAAACAGCAGCGTGGCTTAAATCATGTTTTCTTTTTGTTGCCCGAATAGTTTAACCTAAAATAGCTTTTTTCAAACATGCCTGAAAATTTTCAGGCATATTAGTACTTCTTCTGAAAAGGAATTAGAATATAAATATTCTACATGCATTGTATTAATGGAATTTAATGGCAAAAATAATTTATACTAACAACTCAATTACAAATTACTTCAAAAAAAAATCTGTTTTAGTTAAAAGAGCATTTTCAAATATGCCTGCAAAATTTGACATTAGTATTTCTTCCGAAAAGTAATATTGTAATAAAAATATTTCTCCTGCATTTTATTAGTGTAATTTAATGTCAAAAATAAATTACACTAACAAACTAAAAATTACATTAAGAAAAATTAATATCAAAAATAAATTATCCACAAAATAGGTGCATGTGGAACATTTTTATTCAGAATACATATTTGTATTCCTAAAACTTTTTGAAAATCAGCACTAATAATTAATAAATGAAATATTTTTTTTATTATTGTTTAAAATAAATTTCCCTTTCAATCGAAAAAAAAAAAATAGTATTTTCGACTTTAATTCTGAGCCAATATAGAGTAGGTTATTGCGCTGATAAGCTTCATTAAGTTGCTAGCGGCTGTCGGTTTTATCATCAGCTGACACATAAATTTTTTCTTTTTTCTTGTTGAATTTGATGTTATGCGTGATACTAATGCTGTTGTTGTTGCTATAGCTGCTGCTGCTGTTTTCATTGCTGCTGCTCATAAAATAGCTGATGTTGTAAATTTTATGTATTTAAAAATTCATCTATATTTTTTTTCTTTTCCTTTAAAATTATTTAAATTGTTTTTGTTATTTACTTTTTTATAGGAGTTCGAAAAGAAAATCATTCCAATTTTCGATTCGCTTTTTGACTTTATTTAAAAATCTAAATATTAATTTTTTGTTTATTTTTATTTGCTATTAAGATAATAATATCGAATTTATTCTAATAAAATTAATTCATTTTTTTTTTGTTTTGTTTATTTTTCAATAATGTCAAATTTGGTTTTTTCTTGCTTTTTTCAGCTGGTTTTATTTTTTTTTTTTTTCATTACGTAGATGTTAATGCTAGTTTTTTTTTTTTTTTTTCTTCAATAGTTTTGTTTCACTTTCTTTAAAATCTTTTTTTTTTTCACTTATAGTCCAATTTTTTTTTCTTGTTTTGTTTTAATGTCATTTCAAGTTTTTTTTTTTTTTCATTTCATTTTTCTTTTATTTAATTTCATTTCATTTATTCTCACTGATAGTCGTTTAATTTTTTTTTTCGAATGTCATGTTTCACTTTCACCTTTTGTATGTATGTGTTGCTTTTATTATATTTTTTTTTTGATTTTAAATCATCCGATTTTTTTTTTCTTTCAATAGGTTTTTTTTCAATATATATTTATTTTTTTTTGACCTGGCTTTTTTTCAAATATGCGGGTTTTTTTTTTTTTCTCAATTCTTTTTTTTTTTTGTATGTTTTTGTATGTTTGTATTTAATTTTTTTTTTTCATAATTTTGCCAGTTTCTTTTATGTTAATTTTTACCCATTTTTATTTCAGGTTTTTTTTTTTTTTTTCATTTATTTCTAATTTAATTTTTTCTTTCAAGTACACGCCATTTTTGTACTTTTTTTTTTTTTTTTTTTTTAATTTAATTTATTTATGATCCCAATTTGAAATTAATTCCTGCTAGCGATTTTTAATTTAATTTTTTTTTTCATTTTCTCTTTAATTTTTGATTTACTTTTTTTCCTTTATTTTTTCTTTTAGGTAGTTAGTTTCCAAAAGATCACTTAACAAAAAAAAATTTTCTTCTTTTTTTTTTCTTTCATTTTAAAAAAATTTTTCCAAACTCCTTTTTTTTTTTTTTATTCTTTTTTTTTTGTATTTAAAAAAAAATTTTAATAATTAATTTTATTATTATTTTATTTTTTCACTTTTTAATAATTAATAAATTTAATTTAAAAAATTTTATTTAAATTTCTAATAATTTTTTGTCCTACTTTTTTCTTTATATTTTTTTTTTTTTTAGCACGTACGGTCGCCATGTGATACCTCTAGGGCAATGGTTCCCAACCTTTTGAAATTTTTGTACCCCTTGATAATCATTTGAATCTTTACGTACCCCTAAAAAAGAGTGCATACGGGTTATAACAAACGGAATAAAAAATTTAAAGCACGTTGTGATTAGAAAAGCCTCGCTTTGTTAGCACCAAAATTGATCCAGCATCATTGTTTCAAAATCACTGCGAGTTTTCATGTTATTTCTCAAGTCAATGGGTTCATCTTTTGCGTTATCATTATTAGTGTCAACAATCTTGTCTAATGAAATTGTGAAGGCGTTTCTAATCCAATTATCGATATTAAAAGTTGGAGGAATGATACCATCAACATTTTTTTTGAAGATTTTGTTATGAGTTTTAATATACTTATTTAAAAATATACACAATTATACACAATTTACAAAATTTTGGAAAGAAAATTAGATTTTGAAATTATGTGTAAGCCGTAAAAAGGATATACATATATTTTTTTCAATACGAACAGATCCACGTACCTCTCAGAATTGGTTAACGTACCCCCAAGGGGTCCATGGACCCCAGGTTGGGAATCTCTGCTCTAGGGTATCTTTGAATAAAAAGAGGTGATATTATTTGATTCTAGTTTTATATTTATTCTGTGAATCGTTTATGAGTTGATTATAAACTAAACTTAAAACTAAGTACCTAGACATTTCTTATACTTTATTATTAACTAATACTAGATAACTTAACGAATAAAATAAAGAGAGTACATAATCTTAAATATATAATAATATGTATATAATAATAAGGGGGCACTACATTATTATAAAACATCAACACCATTTTGAAAACTTTGTAAAAATTCATTTTATGTACATACATACATATATACATTAATACATACATACATGCATTCATACATACATACATACATTCATACACACATGCATACATACATACAAACATAAAATGTACGTACGTACGTACATACATACATACATACATACATACATACATACATACATACATACATACATACATACATACACATAATGTCTAACCTTAGTCCTTAGCGACCAAAGAAATTATAAGTCAAGAACGGCCTTATGAAAAAAAAAATTACCCCAGTTTTGGTTTGCAATGATGTTCCCAGCTTAATTTCCGATGGCATAAAAAATGTAAACCAACCAAAGAAATTGTGAACCAAATAAAAAAGGAATTTTATTATTACTTTTTCATTATACCGTAATAAAAAACAAAAAAAAAAGAAAAAATAGTTTTTATTTTTTTTTAAATTCAATATATTTAAACTCATCAAAACAATATTTTGAAATGAATTAATAATTCTATAAAGCTTGGTAGGAATCTTTTAATGAATTAATTTAAAATAATTCTCGAAAAAGCTAAACATTCAAAAAATAATAAATTGAGTAGCAAAAACTTTTATTTCAAATTAATAAATATAATGAGAAATATTGGTAATACTATTTTTCGATCATGATTTAGAAGATTGCGAAATTTTAAATAATCACCGCTATTATTTGATAAAATTAATAATTGAACAATATTTAACCATAAAATTATTTGATTTCGGGAATAAAATAACAGAAAACATTAAACATTCATCTAAAGTAAGCCGACAACAACATCACAAGTTAATAAAATTTACAGGACAATAGGTAATTTTGTCACTTGAACTTTTAAAATTTGACTTTGTAATAACGGTAGAACTAACATTTTTTGTTCTATTTTCAGATTGAAATTTGAGAACATAAAAATTATTTTTCAATAACATATGTTATTTTATAATGTTATTTTTTCCTTATTTTTGTTTATATAGTTTATTTTCATTAATAAATTAAGTAAAAACATACTCTCCTCTATGATCAATGAAAATAAAATTGCAATATGAATATTTATTATTCACATCAAGAAAAAAAATTATTATTTTCACAAATGTTAAACTATTGTATTCATTTTTACTCGAAAAATTGATGTTTATTTTTTTTTGGGAACATCATTGCAAACAAAAACTTGATCCCCTAGCTTTTTCTCTTTCTTTAAATAAATATATATGAAAAAAGAAAGGGACGAAAAATTCAAAGGCCATTCTTGATTTATAATTTCTTTGCTAGCGACATTATTTGAATGAAAGAAAAACATTAAATGTAAGATAACATGAAAAAATTATTGTTACACAACACACTGAAATTTAAATCCATATTACAGTCAAGACTTGTTTATTCGGACTCAAATATCCGAACACTCAATTAACGATTTAAAGTTATATTATAGAATTTGTGTTTTTTATAAACATCAGCAAAATAAAATTATTTCTGGTTTCTTTGAAACATAGCATTAGGAAAATGTGTACTTAATTCATGAACAAAAATTGAATCCATCAATATTTATTTGCTACATGTCACGACTTTTTTCACAGTCGGTAATATAAATTTTACTTCATCACACGTTTAATTGTATTTGTTGGAAACTTTTTACGCTAAGTTTGAGAACATTTATATCTACCGAAAGATATTTAATTCGTATAAAGTACCATATACCCGCATTAAGTATTATCACCTTATAATCATATGAAGTTTTATTATTAAAATAAAATTTAAAATAGTTAAGGGGGCATAAATTTTCGGTTTATGAATACTGAACTTTGGTTTTTCATCTTATTTTAATAAAGTTAGTTTTGTTAAATATAAATTAAAAATTTTTGGCTAAAAATACGAACATAGGACCTTCAAAAAAATTTGAAATTCAAGTTCTGTCATTCTTATTGTAACTAACTTGCAACATAAAAAAAATTGCGCAAATTTCCTGAGATTTTCCTTGTACAATAATTTTAGTTTTTTTTTTTTTTTAGTTCATAATTTTTGCCGCGATATAATAAAATTCTCTAAATTTAGGGAAAGAAAATCCTACTCTGGCAGCTTTCTTATTAATATATGAAATTTATGAAAAAAAGTGTCCACACTAACAAAAAATTTTAACTATAATGTTTTTAGTGAAGAAAATTGAACCCGCCTTTAATTTTTGGATAATCAATAATTATTTGTTTACTTGTCAGGATTTAATTTATGATCTATCGTGAATAAATATTACTTCATCAGACGTAGAAATGTATTAGTTGAAAGTTTTTTGTTCGTAGTTTGAAGACAATAGTCTAACTACAAAGAAAATATTTTGTAAAAAAGTACTTACAATTTACCTGCATAAAGTATTTATTTTTTAATTTGACCGCTATTTCTAAAGTGGAGAATATAGTTTATTCTCAGTTAGCGCGATAACACGTTTTTCTACAGAAAGCTTATCAATTAATTGTGAATTAAGTGAATTCACAAAATAAAATAAAATTATTTAATAATAAAAAAAAGAATCAACATTTTTGTTTGTTTATTTGGAAAAAAAAACTAAAATATTCAGATAAGTAAAAATATATAAAAATATATATATTTTTTTTTCTAGTTTTATGGCGTGCAAACTGAAATAGACGAATTTTATAATTTACCTATTTTAAATTTTCGACCAAAAAAGTACGCCCCAAAGTTATTCCAATAAAAGGCAGTTTACGTACATACGTCCGATTTCGCTGAAACTTGATGGGTGGGAGAGCCTAAAACTTAGGGATGGTAGAGGATTTTCGGGCTGAGGCCCTCAAAAGCTCTCATTTGTTTAGGGTCCGGTACGGGTTGATTTTTTTTCCCCCGTTTTGCCCTATTTTTGCAGAGGAGATAGAAGTGGGCGCCCAGACGTTAAATCCACGACGGTTTTTGCGGCAAAGCTACCGTTTCAGAGATATAAGAAAACTTTGGAGGCCGTATCTCTGAGTTGGGGGCTTTCACCCGAAAACGTTTTTGGATTTGACGTCTAAGAGACCGCCTCTCGGGTCAAATCGAGATTAAATGTTAATAGAAACGTTAGATTTTCTGGAAAGTGATAATGTCGGTATATTATGTGCAAATAATATCAGCAGTGGTTTCACAATTGCATTAGATAACATTTCAGAGTATTTTACTGACAGCGGAGTCCATAAATCGACGAATTCTTCAAATAGTAGCGGCAATAAAAATTAAAAATCACAACTTAATACCGTTTTACATATTAATAAAATTGAAATGCCTCTAGCTAAATTAATTCCTCTAATAAATGGTTTAACATCAAATGGTTTTGAAAATTCTGCAGCAGCTGGCATAAATAAACAACCGAATTTGTTAACATCGTTGGTAACATATTATTTAGTATCAGAAAAAATCTAAATATTACGAGGGAATGTTTATGAAGTATGTAGTGTGTAAATGAAAAGGTTTAATTTTTCCAATCGAATCTATTTTTAATTATATTAAAAGGTTTTATTTTTTAATTCAACATTTTTATAAAAATGTCTAATACAAATTATTTCTTGTTTATTTTGATAACTAAAAGAAAAGTATTTGAGAAATTCGTGCAATTTTATTGCTCGCATATATATTTTTCGGATCGATGTAACATATTATTTAGTATCAGAAAAAATCTAAATATTAAGGCCGGTATTCAACTGAAGATAAAGTAAAAGATAAATTTTATCTTGAAAAGGAACATTATTGAGTGGGATAAAAATTGACACACGACTTTCTGACTTATGTACTTGACACTTGCCATATGATTTTAAAAATAACAATAATTATTTAAAAAAAAGCATAATAATAAATCATAATTTCTAAATTGAAAAATGGTTGTTTACAAAAAAATTTTTTTTAAAAAAATCCGCCTAGAAAAATATGTTTTGATAAAAACAACCTAAACAATTTTATTTTTAATTTACTTACCTCCCAACTTTCATCCATTTTATTTAATTAATTTTCCCAATATTATTTAATTTTCTGACTTTTGTTTGTTTTCTTCAAACAACAAACGTTAAATTCTTTTTATACGACCTAATGTCAAAATTTATCTTGAAAAGAATGTTCAAAACATTCTTTGCAAGATAAATTTTTGAAATAAAATTTATTTGAGTGAAAATATTTTCATACAATTTTTACTCAGATAAATTTCCATTTATCTTCAGTTGGGTACCGATAAATTAAATTCACTCAACTAAAATTTATCTCAGATAAAATTTTATATGAAAAAGTTGATTTTATCTCCAGTTGAATACCGACCTTTACGAGGGAATGTTTATGAAGTATGTAGTGTGTAAATGAAAAGGTTTAATTTTTCCAATCGAATCTATTTTTAATTATATTAAAAGGTTTTATTTTTTAATTCAACATTTTTATAAAAATGTCTAATACAAAGTATTTCTTGTTTATTTTGATAACTAAAAGAAAAGTATTTGAGAAATTCGTGCAATTTTATTGCTCGCATATATATTTTTCGGATCGATGTTTTACTTTTTTTTTAAATGCATTTATTTTAAAACAGATTTACTTTTCATATAGTTTATATGATTGATTAATAATATACTCTGTGTATCGGATTAGAAATTTTTAGAGATTGTTTATTTTATGTATTTTTTCTAATATGTATACATAACCCAACAATTATGCTTTAATTTTAATGATAAGGTGAATATATAAAGCATTAATTTCTTTTCCTTTTTTTGCATTAAATTTTTTAATTATTTTTTAAAATCAATAATTAACAAGGATTAATATAATAATAAATAATATTAGAACCTGTAAACTTATTACCTTCACTATTTATTATAATATGTTTTAAAAAAAATACACTTCGCATAATTATCTGACGAAGAGAAATCTTTGAATTTTCGCAAATCTAATTTTAATAAACTTCAAGTTTATTGGATATCTTTTTAAAAATTAAACGTATTAATTTTTATATATTCCGACTTTACAAAACCAAGTGATTGTATGCCCAAGAATAAAATATAAAAAAATCTATCTATCTATATATAAAAACGAAGTTTTCTCTTTGTATGTTTGTATGTTTGTATATTCCGAATAGGCTCCTAAACCGCTCAATCGATCGTTTTCAAACTTACACCATGTCTTTGTGTCAGGTCTGGTGTCGTTAGAGGCTATTTTAAAATTTGGCTTCCTACCCAGGGACCTCCCTCGGGGGCGGACTTCAAAAGTTCGTCCGATTTCATTCAAATTTGGTACGTAAAAAGAGGAAGTGATTACACACACATTTCGTAACAAAAAGTTGTTGACCTCCTACCCAGAGACCTCCCCTGGGGGCGGACTTCAAAAGTTGGTCTGATTTCATTCAAAATTGGTACATAAATGATTACACACGAATTTTGTGACAAAAAATTTATTGATCTCCTACCCAGAACCTTCCCTCGGGGCGGACTTTAAAAGTTCTTAAGATTTCATTAAAATTTGGTATGTACAAAGAGGAACTGATTACAGACACATTTCGTAACAAAAATTTGTTGACCTCCTACCCAGGGACCCAGGGAAAGCTCGTCCGATTTCATGCAAATTTGGTGTGTAACAAGAGGAACTGATTACACACATATTTCGTAACAAATATTTGTTGACCTCCTACCCAGAGACCTCCTACCCAGAGACCTCCCCTGGGGTTATTGATCGGACAGAAATGATTCTAATCAATAATAATTATTTCAATTTCAATTCATTCGTTACTTAAAAAAAATAATACCTTGAATGAATAAACCATTTAAAAAAGAAGAAAATTTATTAGAAACAGAACTTCTGAAATTAAATTAAGAACTTCCATTCAGCTATAAAAATTAAATATAATATTTTTTATTTTTATGTACATAAACCTTTTTTTTTTGTAGGAATTATGTCTTCAAAATCAGTTTGGTTACAGAGAAAACATATTGTACAACTATAAAATTTTATTGAATTTAAATTTTTTTGAACCTTGCTTGAAGTAAAATTGTATTTTCATGACCTTATTTAGATCACGATTATCAACCTGCAGTCTAAATTATTTTTCTAAGATTAAAAAAAACCAATTTACCGATAGTATCCAAATTTTATTTCGGAGACAAAACAAATTTATACACTCGTTATTTCCTCAAATATTGTTATAATTAAAAATGAATTTTCGCATGAACATTATTCATTCGCATGTTTTGTTAATTCACTTTAAAGAAATGTCATTACGAACAGTTAAGATTTCGTCTGGACCGCATTAATGTCGGAGAATTACTTAAATGTATGTAAATCGCAGGTTCGCAATTCGTAAATATGATTTTCATTAAAATTAACATTTGAATTACACTTAAAAAAAACATTTGAATATTTCTTACGATAATACTAAGCTAATTATTTTTCCTTGTTTTAGTCATCACTTACCCGTTTTGATTTTTACGACAGAATCAAATTTCATAGTAGTCGAATGTCTAGAATCGGAAGCTTCAACCAGGCAGTATACTACGTATTTCGATTTGATCTTAAAAACATTAGAAAAGCATATTTTTAAATTATTTTTTAATAGAATCCATTTGAAGTCCAAATTCGAATGGAATGTAAATGCAATTACTTACTATTGATTCTACGATCGAATCGAAATATATAATTACACAACAACAACATTTTGTTTTAAATTAATTAAATTACAACAATACAATATTTATGCTTGGAAAACTTTGAAACCGAAGAAGCCGCACTGTCTTTTATTAAATAATATTAAAAATAATACACATCCCTGGAAAAAAATAGTTGAAAAATGGACAAAATGTAGATTATCTCGGCACAAATTTGTTAAACAAAACAGCTTTTGAGATTATTTGTTAAGTTTTGCAGCAATAAATTTCTTAACGGGATATAAGGTAATCACTTTTAATTAAACTATTTAATCACTACATTCATATAAACATAATTTTGTACTTTTTATTTCAGTTATGGGAAGATTTCAAACTTTCATATCCAAAAAGTCGTAGTATTGAAAATTATCATACCATTGCCGTAAAAATAACATCATTGAATTCAAATCAAAGTAAGTCATTTCGTTTATTTTCCGTCTAACGCGTCTAAATGTATCATTGATACTTAATCAGATAAATCTGTGTAACAGTAAAATGTACAATATACTAAATACATCTAACTCCAAATCATATTCATATTTAATATTTAATTTTCTTTCAAGGTTCGCAGAAAGTAACTGCTGTAAAATTGATTTGCTACGTTTTCCAAATACGCAGTACAAAATATTTCACAAAAGAAATCATTTCGTCCAATTAAATTAGAAATTCTCAACAATTTTTTGGACCATTTCGATGTAAGAAATTCGATCTTTTATTTGTGTGTTCTAAATTAAAAGTATTTTTTATTTTTAGAGTCAAATTGCAGCCGATTAACTTTGCAAAATTGAATAGAGATTGTTTCAGTAATAAAATACCAATCCAACCGACAGTATTTTTAATTGGAGATGTACCTGCTATGTGGAGTGCCTGATTTTAGAGAACCCAAATTGTTTTGTAATACTTCAAGAATGGATTGAATTGGATGCTTAATTTGTAAAATCCTGAAGGAATTCAACATTGCTGGTTCTTTGTTCAAAAAATTATTCCATAATTTAAATAATTTTGTAGAAATAATTTTTAATTTGACAAAAAATGTAAATTTAGCAACACTCAAAAATCAAAATTAAGCAATGTAAATACTAAAGCTAAATGAAACAGTATTGAAATATCAATGTAGAAATTAACCAGTATAAACTGTTAGCATGTAAGAATTCAATAAAAAAAAATGCATGTGGTCGAATTTGTAAATATAAAAATTTATTCTACTTATCTAATCAAATTTCAAGAACAAGACTAAAGAATAAATAAATTAGTTTATTAAATACATATTTATATAAAAATATTAATTTTTTTTATTTCAAAACTTTTTTTTTATGTTTTTTGCTCTTATTTGTAGTTTTCGTCGAACGATTTAGATTTTCCTAAGTTAAATTGGGAATATTTTTAAAATATGGCGTTAATCAAGTACAATAAAGATGTTAATGATATAATATGCTCAAAATAAGTATATTTAGATGTTTGCTTATATCATCATATGCTTATGACAAATATATTTTAGTTATTGTAAGTTTACTTTTATCTGAATATAATACTACTCTTTTAACGTCAATGTTATTTCTATATTAGTATCAAATATATTATATCTGAAGCAAATATATAGGTTGCTTCTTAAAGGATTATATTCAACGTACGTCAATAATTATGAACTTGAAAAAGGTATAAATATCCTTACTCCGGCTTACATTTTAAAACATTACAAAATTCTAATAAGTACAATGTATTCGTCCCAACTATACCGTACTCATTAATAGTTCGAACACTTTTAAATTTCCCAATTAATTATACTCACTAAAAATACATACTTCCAGGTTAGAGTACATACATGTTTTGGAAAGAACACAATATACTTCTTACAACTTTTAAAATAGGGGAAATTTTTTATCCTAGCTACAAGAAAACGAATATCCCTACGTCACTTTATACTAACCACGAGTAAGATAATTTTTTCGGTGTGGAATACTTTAAAAACAAAAAGTAATTTTAAGAGTAAAAAAAAACGACTGCCTCTCTGTGAAGCTATTTACATGTTGATGACTTGCCTATTATATTTTTGAAAAAATTCTTAAAGTGGTTAGAACAATGGGCAGAAAAAAGTAAGAATGGAACAGCACATCTGTTATTAAAACCTACTTTTTGATAGTACCAGAGCAATAATTCAATTAGTTGATTATGCTTTGCAGAATTCAAAAATGACATCAAGTATAATTTATAGGGAAAATTTCAAAGCGATAATTTGGAAAAAAATTTTGGGAATATCGACGTATGTCAGGTTGCAATTACAACATTTCATTGATAAGTGTTTTTGAATCGGAAGTTGCAATGAGAATCAGAAAAGTAAAGTAATAATATAGAAAAAATTAATTTTAGTTTAGAACTACTTCAAGAGCCAAAATCCAATTTAGATGAACAAAATTTTATTTTTGATTCTGAATATCTCATAGATGCTAAAATAGATGAAGATAATGCTTGGCATTTATGTGGCTATGCTGCCAATAAATTAAGGCAAAAAATTAGCTACTCGAATCCAAAGAATTACAAAGAAGCCAACCTTACTTTGACTTTTTATCATCTATGTGTGGTTTTCCAAAAAATTATTTCAATTCCCTTGATCAAAAATACATTTTTTCAGTCGTTTGTTAACATTGTTATATGTATTGAGTGAACTGGCACTTAAAATCATCAAAAGAGAAATGACTTGTGTAAATTTCACTGACAAGTGTGAGTGCGGAAAGTTTTGTTTGGGTCTTTTACGTTGTCTTTGTTCATTATTATGCAATATGGTATCCTCAAAAATTTTTGTAGAGACCGAACTGACACTTATGCAAGGAATAAAAATGCTAAATCCCTGAAAGAAATCGAATTATCCGGTAGGAAAGTTCAAACACTTCATTAGTTTTTTTTTTTTTAGTAATTAATTTTTAACTTCGTTATTTTTAATGACCACCTTTTTTTTTTTTTTTATAAGAAATTTTTATTTAATTCAATTCATTTTGTTTGAACTATTGTGTTTTTATGTTAAAATATTATTTTGAAAAATAATTTTTTTTTTTACAAAACTTCTATATTTTAATTAAATTCAATTTGCAGATTTTTAAATTCAGAACATTTCTTACATTACGTAAAAACTACATACGTGAGTATATCATCAATAACTTCAACAAAAAAAAAATGTTTTATAAAATAAAAAAATAAAATTAAGTGTGATAATATTATTCTCCTTTACTGTTTCATTAGGCACTTGACATATGAAAATTTGATAAATTGTTCTTGATAGATATAGAACCATAGACGAAATAGATATAGACTGGCAATATCATCTTTTTTCTCTTTTTTTCATATGGGATTTTGAGATTATTATTTAAGCAAATTTTGAAATCAAAAAGACCCACTCATATGTTTTCTGACATTAATTTTGTTTACATTTGTTGTTATTTTTTGTTGAATTTAGGGAATGAGTATAAGAGTTTCCGTGTAGCAATAAATAAATTAAATTAAATTAAAAATTAATTTATTTGCAAGAAAGAATAAAAACATAAGAAAATTTCAAAAAGTATGTACATAGTAAAATAAAATTACGAAGAAAGTATAATTTAAAAAAAAATATTACTGAGAATATTACTCGGAATTGGAACTCTAAAGGACTTTTTTTTTTATCTTAAAATGTAGTTTAAGGTTGTAGCTTTTACCAAAAAAAAAAGATTAGTTTTTCGGCCAGTTTTTTTTACCCATTCAAAAAAATATGACATCGAATAAAAAACCCAGCATACTAAAGCAGAAAATTTGTTACCAATGGGAAAAAATGATGCGAGGTCATATAACATAAATTTACTTTATTTCACATGAAAACGAATAAAGTACATGTATCTTTTCTATATCTTTATTGAAAAGAGAACAATATTCTTTCCGAATTTTGATTTATTTTTTCGATCAAAGAACCAAATTCTAAAGTCCTGAACAACCACCAAACTAAGTTTTTGTTTGTTAAAACCATTTCTATTTACACCTCTACAGAAGTTTACTACAAAAAAAAATTCCACTCACAAAAAAGCCCACTCATATGTTTCAAATTGTTGGCTGAATTTTTTTTCTTTCAATGCAAGTCTAGATATATTTTGTTTATGTATAGAACTCATTGCTAAAACAAATAAATAAATGTCATTTATCAAATCAGTTTACATTTGAACAATGTCTATGAAATAAAATAAAATTAACAACATGGCCGTACTGGAGGTATTCAGACAGTTGTGGTCTGTAGATCTGTGTGCGTTTACAGGCTGGGCTTACAGGCACATGGAATTTACGGAAACTAGCCCAATTAAATCGTTGTATATAAAGAAAACATGATGCTTGCGCAATCCAAAATATGTATCTTGAATAAAATCTGTTTTGCAAGAGCGTGTAAACAAGAATGCTCCAACTTTTATTATATAAATTGAATTTTATTCTTTATTTTGTTTTTATAATAAATTAAAATATCTTAAAAGTTTATTTTTATTGTTTTTTCTTCTATATCCATAAAAGTTTATTAGTACTTTATGAAATGGTATCTCTTATTCTTATTTATTCTTAATCCATAAAAATAGTTCAATATCCAATTTTCAACTTTTGACAACAAAGTTGCGTATTTTCATGGAACTATATTCACCATTTTGCAATTTTTTTAAATTAAATTTTTAAAATATAAATCAAAATATCTTTCAATGGTTTTTTTTATTATTATTCAGAGTATTTATAACACGAGAGTCAAAAGCGGAACACGATGAAGCACTTAAAAACGTAGTTGATTGAAAGGGCAAAAAAACCTGAATAATAATTTGAATTCAGAAAAAAATACAATAAAGAAAAAAATGAGGTTCGATATTTAGGTCATGTAGTAAATGAAAATGTAATTTCGTTAGATCCCATGCTTGTTGAAGTAATATTATAATTATCATCGCCTAAAAATAAAAAAGATTTGCAATGTATCATGAGCATGATAAATTAATGGGTTCCAAATTAAGTTGATATTTCTGCTCCATTGAGAGCGTTGAAATTATTAAATTGTATGTGAAATTACTTAATTTTTTTTTTTTTTATTAAAGTTACCAAATCGCTAGGTGAGATACCTTTTATATTTAAAGAAGTATGGATTTGATAACGGGACAGGAATTTTAGATGGGATTAAAAAGTGGAACAGTCAGTAGGTAATCATTTACATTCTTCTTAAAGCGGCGCAAGTCGTAAATCAAACTTCCGCCAGCTGTAGGGAACAATTTTGAGGGCAGAGCATTCCACATTCTCGAGGTGCGAATTGAAAACGAATCTGCAAAGCTCGTTCTGTCACATTTGGGAATTTTGACGAAATATGGGTGTGACGTTGAAGCGGTACGTGTTTGGCGTGAAAATACTTGAAGTGGAGGAAGTAGGGCCTTTACTTCCAGGGAACACGTATCCGTTCCAACAAGGAATTTTTAGAAAATTGAAAGTGAACTTACATTGCGACGGTGATTGAGTGATGTTAAAGAGCTGGTGGTTTGGTGATCGTTGATCAATCTAATAGCTCTTCTCTGAACTTTGTCCAGGTACTCAAGGTGGTTTTAGGAGCGTGAATTATATTATAATTTCGGTCGTATGTATGATTTGTAAATGTTTAAGAGATCAGAGGGGGAAAAGTATTGTTTACATCTTTTTAGAAAACCTAGACATTTAGCCGCGTTTTTAGCCGTTTCGAAAATATGAATTTTCCAGCTCAGATCCCTAGTTATTTTCGAACCTAAAATGTCAAGATTTCCAGATTTTCCAATACTGTCGGTTCGAAATTTGACAGCTTTCTAGAAATAAGGCAGCATTGCGTTTTAGAAGCGTTAAACTCAACTCTGTTGAGAAGACCCCATTCTGAAATTTTAGATAGGTCGTGATTTATGCTACCCTGTAGAAAATTTCGTTTCGTAGTAACAGCATTTGAATTGAATTATATAGAATTAGTTCAGTTGGGGGTGTATCCACTGCACTTCAAGGCAATAAATTGCCATGAAAACTTTACCATCACTCTCATATACATGCTAATACGAGAGGAGAGGGCGGTACGAAGCATGCAATGGAAAATTAATATTACCACCAAAAGATGCTTAAATCAAGCATCAGAATATAAAAAAAATAGAATTATAGAAAAAAAAAAATATTACTGACTTGGCCTGCTTTATAAGAAAATGAATTTGAAAATGACATCCCCAGCTTTTTGTGAGTTATATTCATATTTTGTTGCACATTTTTTAATTTTATGTGTGAATCAATTTTAACGTTAGAAAATTTGTTGATATTTTTTTTTTAATTTCTCCAGATGAGAGATGGTTCAATGTTGGCAACCCTAGCTACTCCACGATTATTTTGCTGAAAAAGTTGTTCACTTTGCGAAAAATTTCATTAGGAAAACGAAAGACAGTAAAGAAGATCTTTGGTTTGCTTTACTAAAGTATCAGAGCACAAGTATGGGGCGGCCAACAAGTAGAGGATTTAGAAGTGTTTCAAAGATATTTTATGAAGAAAGTTTTAAATTTACCCTACGGATTCCAAATATCCGGATTTTCCGAAACCGAGGTTATCGGATAGTAATTCTAGAATTATCCGGCGAATACCGTATAACCGTATAAAAATAAACAAATAATATTGAATCTAATTATGAATACTCAAAATAATCCCAAAATGATGACACTGGTCTTTTTAATGACATTTTCTAGGGATATTAAAAAAAACCGTTAAATATTTTAATTCGAGAACTAAAACATAACATAAACTTACCCACATTTTTCTATGTGTTTCTTCTTAAATAAACTTTATAAAATTGCACAACCGTGTTTCTTCTTAAATGAACTTTATTATATTGATTCAACAAATAACTATAAAAATGCATAGCCTGGCTACATAAAGTTTTAAATTTTTTAAAAATTATTACAATGACTTTGCTTGGAGAATTCAACAAATTTAATTTAAAAACTTAAAATTGCTAAGCGTGAGATTTTTAACGGATATCGGATACGGTTTTAAGAGTATAAATAACCGCGGATACCGGATACAGATATAAACGTTTTGGAAACCCTAATTTACCCCAAATATAAGTTCTATGTTCAATTATACGCTGAATTGTCATATAATGTACATCCTCAAAGCTCTGTATAAATACGAAGACCACAGGCAATTATGTACCCGATATTATAAAATCCTGTTGTGTGCTTCACAATTTTCTTAACTCTATGCGTGATTATGTTAACCAAAAGTGGATCAATTAACTTATAGAAGCGGACCGAAATTAAAATAGACCCCAGCCAGACGATTCTATGCCTGTGAGTTCAAAGGATGGGATTGCTGTGCGTGATGCATTAAAAAAATATTTTGGTAAATAATCAATTTCATTTTTATTTATGATTTATAATCACTCAAAATAAAAAACAATATTAAATAAACACAAAACATTGAAATAAAAAAAACACACGAAGCAGTTATAGGAACTGCCGAAACTATGAAAAAACAGTGGCTACAAATGATCGGCTGCTCAGTACAAAATGTAAATTAAAATAAAAATCAGTCCATCAGTCCAAAAGCAGTCCATTATTTGCAGCCATTGTTATTTCATAGTTTAAAGCTTTTAAGTATAAACTTCTGTCGGCAGTTCTTAAAAAAACTAAAAAATATTTTTTATGCAATATATAAGAAAAATATATAAAAAAAATATTTTAAATAAAAAAGGTAGCGAAACTGAGTTTAGATAAAATTTCCAATAAATTTAGTTTTTGAGTAAGGGAGAGGGCTGGGTTGTGGGACGGGCTGTGTTGTGGGTCAGCTAATTTTTTCTGTCAAGCTAAGTAAATTGGCGGATCTAACTAATGTCAAATTTTTGTTTTGACCAAAGGTAGTTTTTAAGCTAACACCGAAGTGAATTAACGTATTGCTTATGCAAGCTGCATACACCATGTGTCAAAATCGATAAAAAAAGTGATTTTAAGATTTTTTCAAAATGCCATTTTGTTGAGTAAATGAATTGTAAACGGTAAGTTGAATGCATTAACGTTTAGTTAAAATCTTATATTTTTCGAATTAGTATGACATTAAGATGATATACGAGTGGAAAAATTTTTTTTCCTCGACTTTAAAAATGGCGTCATGGTTAGGTTGTGGGTCAGCGATTGGCTGGGTTGTGGGTCACCATTTTTTTTCCACTGTATAGCATACACACCATATATGAGTGTCAATTATCGTTATTTTTGTCAGTATAAAGTGTTTTTTATGTTTTGACCAGTATTTTAATGCATGTTTTTTTATTGTTAGTCATATTTTTACCGAAAAAGACAACTGAACCTCAAAAAATCAACTTTTTCAAATTGATGATGATTATTAAAAACTGTCACTTTTTGAAATTATTTTTGCCATTGACGGCTTCTAGAATTAATAAAAATTAATATTTTTGATATTTATCGAGGTTTTACTTCAATTTTTTCCATTTTAATAAGGTTTTTGTAGGTGACCCACAACCCAGCCACTTTTTTTTTTCGAAATTTTTTCACGTACTCACAAAAATGGTCATAAAATTTTTTGAGTTTTTTGAATCACTATACTTTCTTCGGAGAAAAGCTGCGTAAGAACATAACCTTTCCAACAATGTATAACACTACATACTTTATTTATCTAATTTCTGAATTATAGGCCAATAACAAAACCCGACCCATAACCCAGCCCTCTCCCTTACTATTTTTTGTTTCAAATTTTATTTCATCTGCTAACAATATTCAAAAACTGGACAATCCAGATGTCCAGATTTTTGTCACTGAAATTTCTGGATTGTCCAGATGTCCAGATTTGAAAAATTTAAAATCTGGACAGGTACCGAGAAATATGGACAATCCAGATGAAAACTGGACGTCTGGCAACCCTAATTATAAAATTATAAAACACTATTTATTTAAAAGTTTTTTCCATTTATATAAATTAAAATAAGAAATCAAAGAGCGCCTAATTTGCAAATTTTTTTGAACAAAAAATAACCTTTGCCACCAAATTTGCTACAATTTTACTTTGCTCTGTGTTTGTTTCAAAAATAGAATATGTATATAGAATGTGTATATAGAATATGTATATAGAATATGTATATAGAAAATCAAAAAAAAAATTATAAATTAGTCGCTCATAAATATCTCAAAAAACTAATTATGTAATATGAAAAAAAATTTAAAATATTTCACAAAAATCTTGTCATTGGGAATCGAACCAGGCACCTTCAGACTTACAGTCTGATGTTCTACTACTAAGCCATATTGTCTATATGAATTCAGGGGGGTTATTATGTAACTCGATTCTAAAATGTTTTTATTCGAATTCGACTCTTTTGTATTATGTAAGTCGAATACGCAAATTTTTAGTTTTGACAATCGAAAATGTAAATTAAAATAAAAATCAGTCCATCAGTCCAAAAGCAATCCATGATTCATGAAGTTGGCTGAAAGTATTCGAATATTGTAATCAAGTGTATTATGTAACTCGAAAATAGAATACAAAATATTCGATTTTAGAAAATATTTTTCGTTACCTATTTTTGAATAGAAAATCGTGATAAGTTAAAATATTTTGGTCGAAAATGTAAGTATATTTTTAATTTTTAATAATTATTATTAAAATTTTAATTTTTAATAATAAAATTAATTAATAATTATGTATAATAATTAAATAATTTTTTAAGGGAAAAAAAAAAAGAAATTAATGCAATTTGAAAAAATGGTAGATTTTATGTGCGCTAATCTGGATTTTTCCAAAGGATATTTAAAAACACCGGAGGCTAGAGTGAAGTCCCAGAATATGTGGAATGAATTGGCGATAACGTTAAATAGTGACGGGCCTCCAATGCGTAGTGGGCTTGAATGGAAAAAGGTAAGCTTAATTTTTTTGAGATAAATTTTTTTTCATTTTATAGATATTTTTTCCGTTAGATGCCCAAATATTACGGTTTGCGCCAAACAATATTTTATTGCAAAAACTTAGAAAAACTAAAAGAAAAAAATTCATTACAAAACAAACAATAAACAAAAACATTACTAAAACAAAAAATAAAACATTATTAAAAAATTCCAATAAAATTTAATTATTAAAACCATAATTATCTTTTAGGTTTGGGGTGATTTGAAGAATTATACCAAAACGAAATTAAGGAAGAATAAAATAAATATTTCTGGAACCGGAGCAGGACCTAGCAGCTTGCGGTCTTTTTCGGTGACAGAAAACCGGGTAATTGACCTCCTTAATTTGAGTTGATACCAGCCACTGAAATTGATTCTCAACTAATTGCCGATTTGCCTTCCGTTGAGCCTATCAATGAACTGCAAGTAAATATCGAAGTCCAGACCCGTGCGATCCCCAAGAGCAAGTACCAACTTTTAAAGATTCAGGTTGAAAGTCAAAAAAATTATCACACCGATTCCTGCAAAATTTTAAGCGAGATGAATGAAAATATAAAACGAATTCTAAGATACGAACGCAAAACTTTTGATCTAAAAGAAAAAAATTGTAAGTTAAAACAGAATATTCTTAAAGAAAAAGAAAAAAACACAATTTTGAAAGAACAAAATCATAAATTAAAACTTAAAAAATTGGATATGCAAGAAAAAAATCATAAATTAAAACTTGAAAAATTGGATATGCAAGAAAAACAGTTTAAGCTGAAGGAAAAGTTGCTAATTGCAAAATTAGAGCTCAAAAGGGAAATGTTCGCCAAAGTAAATTAGTAAACTTATGACTATATGTGTGATATAAAAAACAGTGATATAAAAAAACAATCATTAATTTTAAATATTTTCCGTTCAAATATGTATTGATATACATATATTTTTTTTTAATAATTAAATCAATACATTATATTCATTTTATATTAATTATACATTAATATATTCATTTAAACAAAAATCGGTAAAGCGATTTCATAAATCATTTATTTCTAATTTATGTGTTTAGCTAAAGGTCGGTATTCAACTGGAGATAAAATCAACTTTTTCATATAAAATTTTATCTGAGATAAATTTTAGTTGAGTGAATTTAATTTATCGGTACTCAACTGAAGATAAATGGAAATTTATCTGAGTAAAAATTGTATGAAAATATTTTCACTCAAATAAATTTTATTTCAAAAATTTATCTTGCAAAGAATGTTTTGAACATTCTTTTCAAGATAAATTTTGACATTAGGTCGTGTAAAAAGAATTTGACGTTTGTTGTTTGACGAAAACAAACAAAAATCATTAACTAAAATAAATTCTAAACTGAAATTGGTAAAAAATATTAAAATTAAAATAATTGTTTAATTTAATAAAATAAAATAATATTGGTAAAATTAATTAAATAAAATGGATGAAAGTTGGGAGGTAAGTAAATTAAAAATAAAATTGTTTAGGTAGTTTTTATCAAAATATATCTAGTGTCAATTTTTATCTCACTCAATAATGTTCCTTTTCAAGATAAAATTTATCTTGTACTTTATCTTCAGTTGAATACCGGCCTTAAGTTGGTAATTGTTTTTATTAAATAAAAATGAGATTCATTAAAATTGTTTAAAAAATTGATTGTTTTAATAAACATAACATAAATTATTATTATTATTTTTTTATTACATTTACAGACAATCTTTTATTTTATCTCTAATTCTTTTGGCACTGTTTAAAAGTGTTAAATTTTCAAATTGATTTTCACTAAATATTACGTTCATGTCGTCGTCGTCATTAGTACTAACTTCTTCTTCTACTGGTAAATTAATCTTAAACCTTAGACATATATTATGAAGCGCACAACAAACATTTACAAATTGCACCGCTTTTTTTTGGTGCGTAATGTAGCTCCCTCGCAGCCAATAAGCAGCGGAATCTGCCCTTCAAAACACCAAATTTCCTCTCTATAATAGACCTTATTGAACTAAATTTTTCATTAAATCTACTTTTAGATTAATTATTTCCTGGATTATGGTACGGTGTTAATAACTAGGGTTCCAGCGGGTACCCAGAATCACCTAAAATGAAAAAAAAGTATGTTGAATGTTGAAAAAGAATGCTATAATTTTTTTTTTTTGTAAAAATTAAATCTATAATTCAATTTTTTCAGATATTTATCGTTACAGTCAGTGCTCGAAGTGAGGCGGGATGGGGTGGGATGCCATCCCGGTACTTCTAAATAATTCTAAACTCATCCCACCACTTCTTAGGATGGAAAAAACCATCCCGGAACATATTTTTTGAAATTTTAAATAATTTTTTTATGAATTTTAAAAATTTTTATCAAAAAGAAATTAAAAATAATTTTAAATGAGACTTTTAAAATTCAAATAGTAAATAGTAGATATTTGGGTTACTAATTGGCCATGTAGTTATTTTTTTTTACAATTTTCGCAGTTTTCGTAAATTTCAATTTTTGGGCGATCAAATTTTGAATATTCTCTATCTTTAGTTAACTTCCAAATTTTGTTTAAATAAAAAAAATAAAAAAAATAAAAATTTAAAAAACAGGAGATATAAAAGCGGATAGAGAAGAGCATTTGAATGAATGAACTTAGCACATTACAGGAGCCCAATACTTTAAAGTTCCTAGATTACCAGGCAGAAACACAATGGTGTGAAAAACATTTTTAGAAACATATAAATATAACAGTTAAAGAAAGTGGACATGTTCTATTTGCAGTTCATTAAATGATTAAGGAACATAAAGACGCAACGCAAGGGTTGAAGCTGGTAAAATTAAAATAAAGTTGTTTGGATGAGTCATTTTTCTACTAAAAAAGGAAAAAGCGATGAAACCCCCACGAGCCTCAACCTGCTCTTAAATTTTTTTTAACCATCCCACCACTTTTACCCTGCCACTTCGACCACTGGTTACAGTAATAAAAACCTTAACTCACCTATAATCCAGGAAGATTTATCTCCATCATCATAATTTTGTTTCAAGTAGTTTCTTTGCCTACTGAGTTGCCACACATGGGCATCATGTGATGCGCCGGGAAATCGAGCATTAACCGAAGAGATGTACATTTCATGATCACATATCTAAAAAATATTGTAAAATTATTACCAGACAAATAAACTGAAATAAAAGATTTAAATTTAATCTCACTATCATAGCGTTTATACTGTGCTTCAATTTCCTGTTAAAGTAGAGGTGCTCTTCTCGGCTGGGTCGAATTATTTGAATATGGGTTCCATCAATGACTCCTATAGTCCCCGGAATACCCGAACGCTCGTAAAATGGATTTAAAAATTTTTTTTCCTCTTCGGTGTTTATAAAATTTATGGTCTTTGGGCACAGAACTTTTTCAAACACAGAGGCCATCTTGCTTATACAAATAGACATCGTTGGTTGAGCGAGACCAACATGCCAATCTTGCCCAATTTGGTGTCCGAAGAATTTTAACAAAGCAGTCACCTTTATAAATTGTGGTACTGCACTGGATCTGTGCGGGCTACTTAGTTCATTTGATATTTCTTCAAGAACGTACCTAGATGCCTCTTTACTCAGGCGAAAGTTTTTTACAAAGCTGAAAAAAAAAAGAAGCATAGTATATTTCTTTTTTTTTTTGAAATACATAAAAATTCAATATGTTTTTTATTTACCTGTTGTCACTAAGCTCAAAAATATTTGAACTGTTTCGGATTCTCTTTCTTTGAATAGATTCGTAACTACTATCCTCCCTTTCAGCATCCATCCACAACTCAACACTATCCATTCTCGGTGTATTAAAATTAAAAAAAAAAAGCTTTGGAAATATTATGTGGAAGAAATATTCTTTATTTCCTGTTTTATTTTTATTTATTATAATTTGTAATTTATTTATTACCGTTTATTATTTATTCACAAATTTTAATAAAAAAAAAAAACAAGCAAAACAATACAAATATTTAATTTTTTTTTCTAAATAAACAATAACATTTGTTTTTGACAGTTTTCTATTCGAATAAAATTTGATATGAAGTTGGCTGAATTTATTTGTTTTCGATTATTTCATATTCGACTTACATAATTGCTTTTTTTTAAGAATCGAAAACAACTTTCGAAAATTTGCGTATTCGAATATATTTACATAATAACCCCCCCAGCTTTCTAAAAAAATACAAAAATCAAAGTGATGATTTTCCTAAATAATATAACAGTTCAAGTTTAATTTTACTTTGTAAACGTTTTTTAATACGGAATGCGAATAGTGGAATGAAATAAAAAGGAAATCCTTTTTTTGTATGGAAAAAGCCACGAAATAGCCACAACGATGATAGCTTTTTCAAAAAGCCATTAAAAAGCCGAAGTGTGACAGCCTTATAACAAATTAGGACGCAGCTTCTAACCCCGATGAAGGCACTCATTTTTTTGTGTACATGTTTCGAATTCGAGTCGTCTTTTGAGTATTTTTTTCTTATTTTTCTGAGAAAAAATTTCAACCGTTTTAGATACTCGATTGATACTCGAATTTGAAAATAGATTTTTACCCTCTAACAAAAATCTCACAACGCGCCTAAAGAAGTAAAAACTTCAATAATAATTTAGCACGACATACAAATTAATTGAAAATGACAACATACAATTCAATAAAATAACACAGCGTTTCTTAAACTAGGGGTCGCGACCCCAACTGGGGTCGTTAGATTTTTTCATGGGGTCGAGAGAAATTCGCAATTTAAAACAACTTTCTATATGTCTGAAATTAACAAACTTGACAAAGTTTTTGAATTCATTTTTCAAGGTTTTAGAATTAGATGATTTTTTAAATAACAGAAATTTTTTGGTTGTCAATTAAAAAACAGTATCGTCTGTTAAGAAATGAAACAACGTATTATATTTATACGTCATTATTAGATTCGATTCCTCGTACTCGATTTTATAAGTACAACTATTTTGCAATATTCATAATGTTGATTAAAATGTGTTTTTTAGATGAAAACTTTACGTTACTTGATATTTTTGCATACGTTTTTTTAATTTTCAAATTTTTAAACTCAAATCACTCGAAACTATACTTTTCATTATACATTGTTTCATTTCTCAGCAGACGGTATCTATATTTGTCTGAGATGGCAGTTCAAATTGTTTTGCCATTTCCTACCACATATTTGTGATAAAATGCATTTCATGCTTATTATATATTAAATCAAAATATCGCACGCTCTCAATTGCGCAATATTGAAAATGTATTGAGACCAGCGCTTTCGGAAATCAAGCCACAATTAACATTACTTTGCTCTAAAAAGCAAGCGCACCCATCACATTAAAAAACATTTAAATGTTTTATTAATATCAATCAATTTAAATGTTTTATTTAATTTAAATACTAAATAATATAACTAGAAGAGATTATTAATCTTTATTTTTTATTAATTTTGTTATAACTAGAAAATTTTGTTTATTTTATTTTAATTTTTTATTTATATTTACTATTACTAGAAAATTTTATACGGTTTGTTACGGTTTGTTACGGTTTGTTACGGTTTGTTACGGTTTGTTACGGTTTGTTACGGCGCGGGGAGGGTGTTTATAAAAATGTTATGTAACCAAATTTCCTCCTTTTTATAAAAAAAATTACACTAAATATAATATTAATGCACGCAAAAAAAAACTTAAGTTATAATGAATTTTGTTTTGTTTATTTGAATAAAAAAATTGTTCAAAAAGTAATTTAAAAAGTGTTTAACTTTTGTTACGTTATTCTTCGGGGGGGGGGGGGTCTTCGGAATTTGTTGCACATATTTTTTCTGCAATTTATTCGATAGCAAGAGTTCTTATCTCTCCATCAACTATTGAACATTTCTCTATAAACAATAGCATATATTTGTTAGCTACTTTGTTGTCTTCCATTATTTTTTGCAGAAATATAATTGATTGGTCTTTTTTTTATGGCAATTTTCGAGCAAAATTCGTTCCGTGAAAACAAGTTAACAAAATAAGACTACGACGTTATTCAAAGGAATGCAAAATATCTCCTAAAAATTTACCGAAATGATCTTGAAGATTACTTAATTGACGGATGTATCCATTTTAGAGAATATTTAAAAACTGTAAAATAATAAAATACTAATAAAATAATAAAAACTGTAAAATAATAGAGCATTACTTGAATATAAATGCTTTCTATCCGAATATAGAAATTATTTTAAGAATATTATATATAAGAATATTGTATACTCCCGCATCCATTGTTCAGCAGAAAAGTCTTTTTCTGCACTGTGATGAAAAATTGAATGATTTTACAATTTAGCAATAGAAAATAAAATGTTAGAAAAAATATCGTTTGAAGAAGTTTTTCGAAAAATTTGTTACAATAAAATTACGAAAAAAATTCTAATAAATTAAAAAATAAAGATATATTTATACATTAACTTTAGTAGTATTTTTTTCATTTATTAACTTTTTGTATGATTTTTAGGGCGCAATTTACAAAAACCGCCCAGGGCGCAAAGTTATGTAAATCCGGGCCTGAGTATTACCTTATAATATAACAAAAAAAATATTTATTTTATATATCTCAATAAAAATAAAAATAACATAAAAATGAACACATACTTTTTAAATAGTGAAATGCTTCAGCCTCGATTTCATATTGGCAAAATTGGTGAGTACGTTCTACATTTCCAATTTTGCAGCCGCGTTGGCCTCAATCGAAAGTATGGAAAGATCGCTTAAACGATCTTGACACATACTGTTCCGCAAATAATTTTTTATTATTTTCAATTTTGAAAAGGATCGTTTAGCTGATGCAACAGTAACAGGTAGGGTGAGAAATAATAATAATAGCTGTTATCACCTGTGGAACGCTCGCAGCTATAGTTTTCAGTTTTATTATTAAAAGCTCAGCGAATTCGTGTATCGATGATATTTTTAATATTCCATCATGCAACATTGTCTTAACCGTAACCATTTGCATCGGAAATTCGGTTGATATATCTTTACAATATTTTCTCTGAAGGGCTTCTGAAGAATTTATGATATCACGATCCTTCATTAGCATTAATTTATTTGGAAGAATCCAGGAAAATAATTCTGTTATCTCTTCCATTCCTTTAAATCTATTCTCAAGTTGGTGGATAACGACTTCTAAGACTTTTGTGAAAACATTGATACGAAATATCTCTTCACTGCTGTCGAAACGGTGATCTGTGGATAATTCGCCAAAATGCCTCTTCACAATTTTTCTTCTTTTTTGAACAAATACTGGGTCAATTTGCCACGTAGTCGCTATTTCTACCGCTTCAGTTTTTGCGGAATCAAACATATTTCTGTACTGTTTTAAGTTTTTGCTGGCATTTTTTAGAGATGTTGAAGCGGTCATAAGATCTAAATTTTTAGTTTGCAACAATTTTGATGGTATATTTACTTCATTCAATATTTTAGACAAAAGCACACATAGAAAAACAAAGTCGAAATTAGTCATATTTGTTTGTATTCTTAATGCTTCTTCGCGTTCTTCACGTTTTTTACTAGTTATACCTAGAAAGCGAATTTTAATACCCAAAAGCGAAGTATAGCGTCCTGCCCAGCGTGTTGGATTTAACCTTTTTATTGTAATTTGTGATTCTCCAGTAAATTTGCATAGTAGGTCCCACCTGATTATGCTATTTCCGAAAAATTAATAGACATCTTCTAGAATTTTAAAAAACAAAGAAACTTTAATACAACATTTAACCGCATCGTTAATAACGAGATTTAAATTGTGAGCTGCACAATGAATGTAGTATATAGCATTGGGCTGGTTTTTCTTAAAAATGGCCTGTACACCATTGTATAACCCACTCATAACGTTTGCACCATGGCAACCTTGACCCCTACTTAATTTTATATTATGTTTTTTTAGCAAATTTAATATTTCTTCATGTAATCCAGCAGCAGTATGGTTATATATTTCTGTGAATCCCAAGAAAACTTCTCTAATTTCAATTGATGTGGCCTCATCTTTCTCATTTTTAAGAATTTTGACATATCATTTGACAGTCAAGTATGAGCTGATTTTTTTTACAAACATCTTGTGTTTTACTAACATCTTGTAATTGAATAAAAAGGTGAACTATTAATATCAGCAGTAAGAGTAGCTCTTAAATGTGTTGCAAGGCAATGTATTACTTCATTTTGAATTTGATGGCTTAAATATTTTACAGATCCATTTGAGTATGTCTTGCTTCATTACATTATCATATTTAGCTAAAAGTTGAACTTGAGTTAAAAAATTACCTTTGTATTCATTGTCAAATGATTCACGATTTTACTAAGTGATAATATTATATTTACTATCCACTCCAATACTTGTACCCAAAATTTTCATTCGTAACGTATTTGTTCTTCTAAATCTTTATCAATTGTTTCATTATGTCGCAATTTTTCTTGGATTTTAATTTTTTAGCTCTTTTCGTGGATTTTAATTTTTTAGAAAGACTACCTTTCCTTTCTTTCATCTGACCAAAGCCAGCAAGGCTCGCAATACACGACATCAACTTTCGGAGAATAGCATAGCCACATTCTTTCTATAGATCCATATTTTGTAGAAGTTTTATAATATTTCTCGGAAAACTTACGGTTTTCTTGCAATGGGTCTCGTATAAAATGACCTTTTGGTCGACATGATTCAGATAATACAATCATTTTCTTAATATCTTTTGTTATTACAGATAACCATTGATTAACAGTAGTTTGGTTCCAAGAATACTGCGTGCTAATTAAAATCGTGTTAATCGAGACTAACAATCATTACAAGTAATGGGGTTTGGTTCCAAAAAAATTTTATTTATGTTTTTGATAGTTTTTATTCAAAAAAAGAAAATTGAAATATACATATCGACTTGAAATTAAAATTTAACACAAAAATTAAAAGAAATAAAAAAACACGCAAACTCAGATTGTTTAAATTTGAAAATATAGAATTATATTTGTTTAAAAAAAAGCCAACTTAAATTATACAAATTTAAATTTTGAAATCGCATAAATTATGGGTTTTTCTGAATTTTGAAGCCGTGTAAATTGCTAAAAATATCGTGTTAGTCAAGGGTGTGCTACAATTTATCAACCGTGTTAAAACGAAACCGTGTTATTCAAGTACCGTGTTAATCAAGGGTTACCTGTATTTTACCATGAAAATTTGCAATGTCAGAAGAAAACAATCCGCTTGATTTTTCTAAATCAATTGGTTCAATTTCGTCATTCGTATCAGAGTTTGAAGTTTCCTTTTCTTCATTTCGTCGGATTCTCAAAGATCTATTTATATCTTCATCGTTCACATATTTTTAGAAATGTTTACTTCGACATCATCGAGTTCTGGTGACTGATTTATCCATTTCACATTATCTTCATCAGATTTTTGACTTTCGACTTCCATTTCCTTTGGTTTTTCGTTTTGTTTCAAAAACTTTGTTAGATTCGTTAATTTAGCTATTCTGGCTTTGATTTCTTTTAATTTCCTTCTTTTTGCCGCACCGCTTGTGCTACTTAATTTTTTTTCAATTTAAGTAATCTAATTTATTTAGTACCTGTTTTTATTAATTTTTAATAACTACAAATTAATGAATTAAATACCTTTTACTAACTAGAAACTAAACATATCAGTCAAATATTAAACTCTCGTGCAACAATACATTAATATTTGTATCACATAAATAAATTAGATTCTATTAGGTTATTGCGAAAAAATTACCTTCTTCATTAAATTGAACACTAGTTTATATTTTTAGTTGTAGTTATAATATATTTTTAAATTTTTCTGATTAATCATCTTTAATTAAATAAAAACATACTATTCAAAATTGAAAAGTATTTTAATGCTTTTTTTGTCCAGTATATTTTGAATTTTTTTGACGAAACATAGATTTTTATCGAAAAATTTCCAAAAAAAAGAAAGTAGCATCAGAGTTAAAATACAGTTAACTAAAAAATTGTTTTCAAGTGTCTTACACTTTGATTATTGATTTATCTGAAAATTAAAACACTTAAAAGTAAATTTTTGAAATTAAATTCACATTAAATTATAACAAAACACGAACAACGTAATAAAAATTATAGCTAAACAGTAAAATATAATAATTCACCACACCACACCACCAACACCAATTATTATGCCAGAAGTCAAGTATTTTCAAGATTTTTGCCCCAATTTTTAGCCAAAAACTTAAAATCAAGATTTTTGACCTATTTTCCCTTATAAAAAAACTTTGAAATTCAAAATATTTGAAAGCAAATCAAGATTTTTATTTCAAATTTTCAGAAAAATATTTCAAAGTTATAATTTTAAAGAATATTTCAGGCAATGAAAAGTGGATCTTTTTTAAAGTTGTGATTTGAAATGCATGCACTGTTAATGTGCCATCAGGGCCGCTGCGCAGAATCATGTGATTAATTGACTGACTTGTCGCCGTCGCTGGCTTAAGCATATTTTTGTGCTTAAAGCTAATGTTAAAAAAATATGAAGTAAAACAAGGAGAAGACCAAAAACCAAAAGTAAAAAAAGTGAAAAAAAAACCCAACGATTTACTTCTGCAAATTTTTATTTTTTTTTTAATTTCCGTAAATTGCATGAGAGTGTAAACCGAGTATTAGAGTTTGTGGTTTAAATTAATATAGCAATTTCATTTAAAAGTTTAAAAAAATATAAATTTCATAGCACAAAAAACTTAAAAAATGAACATGGATTTTGAAATAAAAATGTAAAAACAAGTTTATTAATTATTAATTGATTTATTGCAATAAATTACAAAATGCTTCCGTAAATTTTCGAATTTAAATTTTTGTCGGTTAGATCTAAAGAGATATATATATAGAAAATGATTTTTCAACTTCTGTCGAAGTAATAGGGGCAGGTGCGGTGTCTTAAGGTAAAGGGACATAAAGTATTAAATTGCGTAGATCTAATTCCAAAAGATATTCTTATACAGATCAAAATAAATCAAAGCGATACAGAACAAAATTCAGTAGAATCAGATAGTTCTGAAGAAAACTTTGACGATACTCTTGACAAAATGGCTCTTTCTAATGCTGAATTTTTGCGTTTAGCTAGTTCACAAATAAATAGAAATGACAGTGGTGATCCACTAGCACTTAAATCTTTCATCGATTCAATAAATTTGTTAGACACCAAACTTAAAAAATTTATTAGCTACTTTTCTTTTCTCAAAGCTTGATGGTACAGCCCGTGAATCTATAGCTGAAAATTCTGATACGGTAGAACTCATTAAACAAGACCTTAATAATTCGATAAAACCCGAAAGTTCTAAAATTATAGAGGGAAAAATAAAAGATTTGAGAACGGATACGAACACACTACAAAATTTTTCGGAAAAAGCTAACGAATTAGCTGAAGCTTTTCGCCGTTCACTTGTGTTAGAAGGCATACCAACACAAAAAGCTAAAGAAGTTTGTATTGAAAAAACAGTTGAAATGTGCAGAAATAATGCAAGATCCGATTTGACCAAAGCCGTTTTATCATCGACCCAATTTAAAGACCCTAGAGAAGTAGTCTCAAAATTTTTAATAGAAATAGACCTACAATCACAAGAAAAACAGGTATTGCCATTTAGAACAAAAAATAATAATAATTCGTTTAGAAATTCTTATAGAAATCGTTCTAATCAACTATCGTGGAAATTATAATAGGGGAAATTTTAGACATCAAAATCAACGATTCATAAATAACAATTTGCAAAACAATAATTACAGAAATGGTAATAACAATCGAGGCAATTTTAATAATAATCGCGGAAATTTTAATAATAATCGTGGGTTCCTCAACAACAATCGTGGTAATAGAGGAAATGCGAATAGAAACGACCAGGCCCCCCAAAACGGCCGGAGGGGACAAGATCAAATGCGTTTACATCAAAATAAATAATAACGCTAATTTTAATACACATTATATTAATCCTAGTTCACAATTTAATACTAACTCACATTCAAACTTGAATACAACGAAAATTTTTTATAATTCTAATTTAAGACCAAATTCTAACCAAAACAAAAATTATTCAAAAGAATATAAAAATTGTTCTAATTATTATCCAAATTCAACTATACTAAATCTAAAGTAATTTCAAAAAATGTTTTTAACGTCAATCCAATTTTTTCTGATTTTATTATTTTAAATTCTAAATTAAATTTTCAAGGCTCAACATTTCTAGTCGATACTCAAGCAGATATTTCTTTAATAAAAATTTCATCAATCGATTCATATTTTAACTTAGAAAATAAATTAAATTCAAATAATATTATAAATTTTGGGAATCACAAAATGCCTATAAAAAGTTTAGGTACAATAAACGTCAACTTTCATTTTAAACATCAAATTCTATCTTGTTTACTACATTTAGTTCCAGGCGAATTTAATATCCCTTCGGATGGTATTTTAGGCAAAGACTTTCTCAAATTTTACAAGTGTCAAATAAATTATGATTCTATGTAATTAACACTCAACAATAATTCTTATTCTTTTTCAATCCCAATTTTAGAAAACCCTAGTGAAAATTCAATTGTTTTACCCTCTAGATGTGAAGTCATTCGTACTTTTATTCTTCCAAATGATTCTCCTTGTGTAGTGCTTGATCAAGAAATCGCACCTGATATTTTCATTCCACGTACGATAGTTTCTTCAAAAACTCCTTTAATTAAAGTTTCAAATTTATCAGATAAAATTCGAATAATTCCTAAAAATACTTCACTTAAATCAGAACCTCTTTCAAATTTTAACATCCTAAGAATTGACACAATTAAAAATCAGAGTAGAAGAAAAGAATTGCTTCAAATAATATCTAAAAACACCAAACCGCAATACCAAGAAAAATTATTAAATTTATGTGAACAATATAGTAATATTTTCCATATGAAAGATGATAAAATGACAACAAACAATTTCTATACACAAAATTTAAGAATAGATAACAATACTCCGGTATATGTGAAGAATTATAGACTTCCATATTCCCAAAAACAGGAAATCGACGACCAAGTAAATAAATTATTAAAAAATGACCTTATTCAACCAAGCCAATCTAATTTTAACAGCCCTATCATTTTAGTGCCTAAGAAAGGTTCAGATAAAAAATGGAGATTATGCATAGATTACCGTCTACTAAATAAAAAATTAATTGCAGATAAATACCCACTGCCAAGAATAGAAGACATATTAGACCAGGGGTGGGGAACCTTTTTAGATATAAAGGCCGCATTGACTATGCCCATTTCCCAAGAAGGCCGCACATAGTAGTTTTAATGCTGAATATAAGTAGGTATGATTAGATTCTTAGCTATACTTTTTATTTTAATATGTATATATTTGCAAAATAAGGAAATACAAGCACAATAAAAAGTATTTTGTGAAAAAAAGATAAATAAGAAGTATATTGTTTAACTTTAATGAATGCCAAGAAAGCTGCATTTTATCCTTTTTTCAACCGCAGCATAAGGCCGCAGGTTCGCCACCCCTATATTAGACAATTTAGGCACATTAAATTCTTTTACTGTACTCGACCTTTACTCAGGATTTCATCAAGTTCCACTTAATGAAAACTCGCGAGATATAACATCTTTTAGCACAGAGAAAGGTTCGTTTAGATGGAAAGTTCTTCCATTCGGTTTAAATGTATCACCTAACTCATTTTCAAGAATGATGGCATTAGCTTTCTCTGGTCTTACACCATTACAATGTTTTCTATATATTGATGATATTATATGTATTGGCTGTTCAGTCGAACATCACCTTAAAAATCTTAAATCTATTTTCAAAGTTTGTAAAAAATTTAACCTTAAACTAAATCCTGAAAAATGTCTATTTTTTAAAAATGAAGTCACATACCTAGGACATAAATGTACCGATCGAGGTATCTACCCAGACAGTAGCAAAATAGATACAGTTAGAAATTATCCTGTACCAAAAGATAAAGACGCTACCAAACGATTTGTTGCATTTATGAACTATTACAGAAAATTCATACCAAATTTCGCATCTATAGCAAAGCCCTTAAATAATATGACAAGACTAAAAGTAAATTTTTCTTGGACACAAGAGTGTCAAAAATCCATTAAAATTTTAAAAAATTGTTTAATAAATCCTCCAATCTTAAATTATCCCAATTTTTCAATACCTTTTATCATTACTGTTGACGCTTCTAACTTGGGAATAGGATCCACCCTAAGTCAGGAGATCAATGGCAACGATTTACTAATTTCATATTCTTCTCGTAGTTTCACAAAAGGTGAAATGAATAAATCAACAATAGAAAAAGAATTAGCTGCAATACACTTCACAATTTTACATTATAGACCATACATTTATGGAACGAAATTTACTATTAGATCTGATCATAAACCCCTATCTGTTTTCTTTAAAAAACCCATCATCAAAATTAACTTGAATGAGGCTAGATATAGAAGAATATAACTTTACAGTAGAGTACATTAAAGGAAAATGTAATGTTGTAGCAGATGCACTCTCTCGTATCTCAATATATGATCTAAAAGCACTGCAAAATAATGAACACAAAGTTAATATAACGACGCGATCAATGGCTAAAATTAAAAAACCACAAAATTCAAAATTTCATAAATATAATAATGAAAATCCTAATAAAACTTTAGAACAAAAAATAAATATATTAATATATGAGGATAAATTTAATTATAAAATACCTCAATTAATCTTTAACTCTATAGATAGTTGTAAAATATACAAAAACGTAAATTATTATATAAAAACGACATTTCAAATATTTACCAGACATTAGAGCCTGGATATAAAAAAATTAAAAAAAAAGACACAATTTTAGCATTGTTTCTCGTTCAGTTAGAAAAGAATTTAGTTAAAACAAATATTAATAAAATCCAGATAAATAAAGAAGATGATATTTTTAAATTAATTACTACAAAAGAATTTATTAACATTGCAAATAAATATATAAAACAATTAAAAATCGCGATAGTTTCACCCATTATTAGTACTGGGGAAAAACAAGAACTTTTACACCGTTATCATAATGACCCTATATTTGACGGTCACGCCGGTCAAAAAAGATTATACGCAAAACTGAGATCAGGTTTTTATTGAAAGGCATGAAAAAAGACGAGGCGACGTACGTCAGAGGTTGTAAAATCACAAAAATACCTAATAAAGCGTTCGATACAATAATTATAGATACGATAGGCCCGTTACAAAAAACTATTAATAAAAATCAATATGCAGTCACATTAGTGTGTGATTTAAGTAAATATTTAATAACTATACCAGTAGTTAATAAGGAAGCTACCACTATTGCGCAAGCCATTTTCGAGCATTTTGTTCTTTTATACGGCCCAATGAGGAAAATTATTACTGATTGCGGTACTGAGTATGCTAATAGTGTAACAGCAGAATTATTTAAGTTACTGAAAATTAAACATAGTTTTTCCACACCTTACCACCACGAAACAGTTGGAACTGTTGAAAGAAACCATCGTGTTCTCAACGAATATCTTCGATCATATATTAACGAAAATCACGACAATTGGGGTGAATATTTGAAATACTTTACGTATAACTACAGTATTACACCAAATTCACCAACTTCAAATATTCTCCCTATGAGTTGATATTTGCTAAACAACCCAATTCTCATGATTTTTTTGTTAGACAACAAAATAGAACCCGTGTACAATTTTGATAGTTATACCAAACATGTAAAATTCCAACTACAAAACGCAAACAAAATTATTCAAGAGTTACTACTTAAGGAAAAAAAAACGAAAAAAATCAATATACGATATGAAATCAATATACGGGAAGTCAATTCAAAGTAAACGATAAAATTCTTCTAAGAGAAGAAAATAGAAAAAAATTAGATAAAATATATTCTGGCCCCTATACAATTACAAAAATTGATGGTTTAATCGTAACTTTTTTAAATGATAAAAATAAACCAATTAGGGTGCACAAGAATAGAATTATAAAATATAAGGCTTAAACAAAAATTTCATAGTATCTTATTATAAGTATAACGTAGTATAAACTTTAGTTAATAAAGAAAAAAAATATATATTTTTATTTTTGGCGCCAAAATCAAAAAAAAAAAAAAAATATAAAACAAAATAAAACAAATTTAATAATAAAAATATAACATAATTTTTCTATGTAAGATTTCATATATTATATTATAGTTTCATAAAATTTCATTATTATATTCTAATACCAAATAAAATAAATTTTTGTAGATTATAGTACAATAAAATTGTATATTATAAAAAAATTTATTTCATATATTTTAGTTTAATACAATTTCATTATAATATTCTAATACTTATTACAATAAATAATATAAGAATAATTTTATAGTTTATACAATTTTAATACTTTTGGTGAATTGAGCTTAGTTTTTTGTAAGTAAGTTCAATTTCCAAAAGGAGGGAGGTGTAGTGCGCCTTTTTAGCGTGACACTCTTCACTCATATAATATCATTAGGATATGATATGAGTGATGAGTGACACATTGAATGGGACCACTCACTCTCTCTCTCTTACTTTAAGATTGTACTTAAAGTTATGTATGATTGTACAATAAGTTCAGTTTATAAGTAGAGTCTGTAAGTGCCATTCAATAAACAAAGTTCTATCATCTGAATAAAATAAATATTTTATTTTATTGTATGATGCTCAGCATCACACAATTAATTTCGGTAACTGAATATGAAAAAAATTTGTTGCAGGAAAAAAGGAAATTGAAATTGATTGTAATTGAAAATATTTTATTTTTATTTTTTATTTTATCATATATAAGTAGTTAATAGTTTATTAAAACTAATTACTAACTACATGGAATTCGTTTTTTAATTATTATTAAGTAAGCTGATAAATGAGTTCAAACATTAAAGAGATATTAATTATTATTATTGTTCAAAGAGAACTAATTCAATTCACAAATTCATAAATTAGATTAACTACTAAGTAAATATACAAAATAATATTATTATTACAAAAATATAAATCCAATTATAAGCAAATACAAATTCGTACTATTTTCTTAAATTGAAGTTTTCTAATAAAAAAATCTCAAATATTAAAAATAGAAAAAATACATAAGAAATAGATATCTAAACCAAAGTTATGCAGCAATAAAAAGCTAAAAAAATATAAAATAAATATGATGTTGATGTTGTGAATTAAGAGTTTAATCTATACAATTAAAAATCATGCGCAAACTGGAAGATTAAGCACAGCATATAAAATTTTTTTTCTAGGTGAATTTAAATTTAGAAATTAACAAGAGTATTAAAATAAAGATTATGATTATTTTGTATTCTAATGAACGGACTTTTAAATAACAAATTAGTTTTATGCCTACGAATAGAAAAGGTAATGTCCAGCCTAGTAAGCCTTGAAGGTTCATAAAATGAGATCTTGTCGATCGCGTCTGATACAGAAAATCTACCAGAAAGTAAACTATATAAAAATAACTCATCTAGATAAGTCCTTCTTTGATACAGAGACCACATTCCAAGCTGCGATAATCTGGTAGGGTAATCAAATGAGAACAAGCCCAGTTTCTGAAATAACATTCTGGTGAATTTTTTCTAAATTCTCTATCTGTAATTTGTAACAATAATAGAATGGGTTCCAAATCGTGGACCCGTATTCCAAAATACTGCGAACTAGAGAATTGTATAAAGTAATGAAAGTAAACGATGAACTAAATTTCTGACCAGAACGAAATATGAAACCAATGAGCTGACTAGCTTTTTTAAAAATGTGGCATATATGAGAGGTGAAAGTTAACTTAGAATCAAATATAACACCCAAATCTTTTTGTTCCCATACACGCTCTAGAATTGTGGTTTTTAGAAGATACTGAAAAAGTAAAGGAGACCTTTTTCTATGAAAGCTCATCAAGGTACATTTTTCAAAATTAATAGGCAATTCATTATCATCGCACCAATCAATTAGCCACTCAAGGTCTTTTTGGATTAAAACACAATCACGAATTGAATGAATCTTTCTAAATATTTTTAAATCATCAGCGAAAAGTAAAGAGTTAGAAGAAAAATTAGAGCATAGATTATTAATGTAAATTGAGAAAATTATGGGACCAAGAATGGAGCCTTGTGGGACACTCGAAGAGGGTTCAAAGGATGATGATTCGATACCCAACAGGGCAACCTTCTGTTTACGGCCAATTAAGTATGAAAAAAACCAAGAAATAAGCTTTGTATCGAATCCAAAATTAGACATTTGTAGTAGTATTTTCTTATGACTTATTTTGTCAAACGCTTTAGTAAAATCTGTGTAAATGCAGTCGATTTGTATAGAATCATCCATAGCAGAGGCAATATAATCAGTAAAGGAACATAGGTACGTAATAGTGGAGCGTCCCGGAAGAAATCCATGTTGATTCGGAGAGATTAGTGGTTTAATCACCGGAAGAATATCGTGATATATTGCCTTTTCAAATATTAGAGCGATAGCATTAAGTATGGAGACAGGTCTATAATTAGAAATAACTGAAGGGTCACCTTTTTTGAAAATTGGAGTAATATAAGAAATTTTCAACGCAGAGGGAAAAACTTCTTCTTGAAGAGAACGGTTAAGCGATAATCTTGTGGAGAGTAGAAGCACAGTTCTTATGAAAAACGTTTGGAATGGAATCAGGGCCAGCCCCTTTATTGATGTCAAGTTTGATTAAGATATTTTCTATAGAATTTTCTGAAATATTTGGTATGTGAATTACGGTATGAGAGGAAATTGGTAAATTAAAGTCTGAATTAATGCTGGAAGGAGAAAAGTTACTTTTGAAGAAATCTGCGAAGAGCTCACCAATTAAAGTTTTATTTGAAGCAGCACGATCACCGAAACTCATAATTTTAGGGAGGCAATTTGATGACTTAAGTTGTTTTGTGTAAGCCCAGAAATATTTAGGATTCTTTTTTACATTACTCTCGACCGAACAAACGTAGCTGTTATAACATGCATTCATTTCAGACTTGGCAATTCTTCTTAAATAGTTGAAAGTAATTAGATCATCGTGATTATTGTTTGTTTTCAATCGTTTGTGAACTTTATATTTTTCTTTTAGAATTCGAATTAAACGGGAGGAATACCAAGTGGGGTAATTGGTATTTTTAATTCGAGTATATGGAATAAAAATATCTATAATGTGATATAATATATTATAAAACTTTGCTACAGCAGCGTTTACATTGTCGCAGTCAGAAAAATCGAATTCGTAAGAAGATATATAAGAATTTATGGCATCATAGTTAGCTCTATGAAAGTTAAGTCGGGGAGAAGCGCAATTGTCCTGGAACTTTGGGGCACTAACTTTAAGGAACACCTCTAGAGGTGGATGGTGAGTGTCTTCGCGAGCAATAGGATGTTGACATCTGTTTACTGAAATAAAAAGCTGTAATATTGGTCCATATTAAATCTAGGATACGGCCAAGTGAATTACTATGCCCATTATATTGAAAAAGGTTTGAAATAGATGTACACATAAACAAAGATTCCGCTATATGTCCATAAAAATTATTGGCTTGGAAATAGTTGGCAACTGGGTCATAAGTCCACTCGATTGTAGGAATATTGAAATCACCTAGTAATAAAATATGAGAAGAGGGAGGCAACATGCCAGAGACCCGATTAACGTTATCAAGTAAACTATTATAAGTGTCCAACGAAGATCTAGGTGGAATGTACATGCAACAAATATAAAGGTTTAAATTACCGCAATTTTTTAAAGAAATCCAAAGATCTTCATAATGTGTTTCAAAATCAGTTACTCTGGAACATATAAACTCCCTCTTCACAGCTATTAAACAACCTCCACCACTTAGTTTATTTGATCCCTCCAAATTTCTGTCTTTTCGAAAAATTATGTAACGAGAATCAATAAATTCACTGTTGGCGACGGAATCTATCAAATTCGTCTCCGTAAGACATATGATGTCATGATTCATTAAGAATATTTAGTTTAATATCGTGCGTTTTAGTTCTGATACAATTCACATTTTGATAGTAAATTGAAATGTTCATTCTAAAAACAATTTAAAGTTAGAAAGTTAAAATAATTTTAGATGAATAAAACAAGAAGATGGATGAGAGAAAATTTAATTATAACTACCTAACTAATAAATTCTAAATAACTTCAATAAAATAGAGAAAAACAAGAAAAAAATTGTAAGAAAAAAAAAAAAGAAAAAAAATAAAAATGAAAAGAAAGAAACTATTATAAAATGAAAACTAATGAAATGAGTGTTTAAGTTGAATACAAGAAAAGCTAAAAGAAAAAAAAACAAAATATGCTGTCGAATTATATACTGAGAATTAAAACTTATTTAAGTTGACTAATTTTTAGGAGATCACGCTCCTGATTGATTTTAAATATGGGTGAACCCTCACTCTTGCGCATAAAAATATTTCCCCTCTTTGTCCAAAGAAATTGGAAATTATTGGCAGTTTTAAACTCTTTAGCCTTCTTGAAAATCAATCTATCGGAATAAGATAAGGCTTTATCAATATACACAACATCATCACCATTTAAATTGCTAAAAATAAAATTAAAATTAGATAAACTAGAAAGCTTAATATTGCCGGGTAAATGATAAGCACTTAAAAATCTATCACATACAAGAACTTCATGAAAAACAAATACAATGTAGCTGGATTTTTTATTCTTATTGCTAATTCTTCGTACGGTCTTAATGTCATCTAAGGCAATATTGTTGAACTCAAACGATTGTTGGCTATTAAATACGAAAATATAATATGGTAAGATTTATTTAGAAACAAAGTTTAATGAAAAAAATATATAATTTTCTTTTCTTTTCAGAATCGTGAGAATAAGTTTTTTGAAAATGAGCTGTCTACGAACGGGGAAGTTTTTTTCAAAAACAATTTGCGAATGGATACGAAATCATTCGATGATCTATGTTCTTTACTTCCAAATTTAGCAAAATTAGAAACACCATTCCTGGATACAATCCCTTTGAAAAAAAGGATTGCAGTGGCGTTGTATGCCTTAGGATCGTCAGCCGAATATAGGACGGTGGCAAATGTCTTCGGAATAGGCCGATCAACTGTTTGTGAAATTGTGCTAATTTTTTGTAAAAAAATATAAAATCAATTGAGACCGATATATTTGAATTCCAATTCGTATCCATTAACCGATGTTGTTTTGAAAGAAAATATAAGTGGTTTTGAAAAACTTGGGTTTACTCAATGTGTTGGAGCAATTGCTAAATTATTTTGCTGTTTGAAGTCTATTCTGATCAATTTCAAGATTATTATTTTTTTTAGATGGTACTCACATTGAAATAAAACCACAAAGAAAATATGCAACGGATTACTACAATTAGAAGGGGTGGTACTCTACAATTTTGTTTGCCAGCGTTGACCACAGGTACAATTTTATGTACATAAATGTTGCGTGTCCTGGTCGCTGCAACGACTCTTCAATTTTTGAGCAATCATTGTTGAAAAGAGAACATTGCGGCAATAATCCACTGATCCATCGACATTCAAAAATTATAAACTCTATAGAAGTACCCCCCTTGTTGATTGGTGATTCTGCATTTAAGTTATCGAAATACGTAACGAAGCCTTACCCGTACAAAATTGAAGCAGATTTCGGTGAAAAACTTTTCAATTATCAACTCTCGAAGTGCCGTCGGGTAGTCGAAAATGCGTTTGACCATCTCAAAGCACGGTTTAGAAGATTGGGTAAGGGGATGGACAATCGAATTGAAAATACAGCGTCCATAATTAAAGCGTGTTGCGTTCTGCACAACTTCCTCAATTCTAAACGCGATAAAATCAACACATCATGGATGGTACAATTAGTTGAAAATAAAAGGAGAAATCAACGGCCACAACCATATTTTTCAAATCCTGTTAGCTCAAATGATGGGCTTAGAATACGCAATGCACTAAAAACATATTTTTGTAAGTTTATGAGATTATGTTGAAAAATGAAATAAATGTTTAACCTTTGTTGTTTGTACCAATTTCACTTTTACGCTTACCCAAACCAATTCTAAAACTATCAACAACAAAAAAAAAAAATATTTTATTGCAAGATTAATTTTAAAATTTATAGCAAGTCTCAATTATTTTTATTATAGTCCAAAATATCGATAGCATTTTAATTGCATTAAGGGGACTTAATACTAGTTTGAATTTTTTGTCCCAAATTTTTTTTGAAAAGCAGTTTTCGATTATTTTAAAGTTAAATTTAGAAAAAACATTTCATTCACAACCTCCGAACTGTTTGATACTTTAAAAGGGTATAAGACTTTTTAGAATCGGTTAAGGGTAAGTGCTCGAAATCTCTTCAAAACCATTGTTATGTGTCACAAAATGGTTTTGAAGATATTTCGAGCACCTAGGCTTAACCGATTCTAAAAAGTTTAATGTCATTTTAAACTATGAAACATTCCTGAGGTTGTGAATGAAATGTTTTTTTTTAAATTAAACTTTAAAATAATCTAAAACGGCTCTACAATCAAATTTTGGGACAAAAAATCGAAACTGGTACCAAGTCCTCTTAACATATTTATAAATTAAAGTAATGAAAAATATATTTAAATGAAAAAAAAATTAAATATCACATATTTATTAAACACATTTAGCTGTTTTTTTTAATTCTTCAGTCTGTTTGAGCGTATCTGGCTTGCTACCTTACTATTTTAAAATTAATTTCCAATTTAAAAATGATTATTTCCAATTTGAAAATGATTAATTCCATTTTGAAAATGATTATTTCCATTTTGAAAATGATTAATTCCATTTTGAAAATAATTATTTCCATTTTGAAAATGATTATTTCCATTTTGAAGTTGAAAAGGTATAGTTTAATACAATTTCATTATCATATTCTAATACTTATTATAATAAATAATATAAGAATAATTTTATAGTTTCATACTTTTGGTGAATTGAGCTTACTTTTTTGTAAGTAAGTTCAATTTCCAAAAGGAGGGAGGTGTAGTGCGCCTTTTGAGCGTGACACTCTTCACTCATATAATATCATTAGGATATGATATGAGTGATGAGTGACACATTGAATGGGACCACTCACTCTCTCTCTCTTACTTTAAGATTGTATTTAAAGTTATGTACGATTGTACAATAAGTAGAGTCTGTAAGTGTCATTCAATAAACAAAGTTATATCACCTGAATTAAATAAATATTTCTTTTTATTGTATGATGCTCAGACATCACAATTCCATGCAGATTCCTTTTTGCCTTCAACATATCTTCTTCTTTTTTCTTCACATTTAAAAAGGGTGACCTAAAAAGTGGCTATTTCATTGTAGTAAGACTCGCTTATTACTTTATCATATTGAATATACATATTAATATTAAATAATTATTTTTTATTTTATAATTTGTAAACCAAAAAAAAAAAATACTTTTTGATTGACATAAAAAATTTGAAACTGCCACAAATTTTCGTTTTTAATCTACACACAGCTTTATTTATTTTGTCGCAATGGAAAAAAAATGAATGATGATGTGTTTATACATCCCTGAAATTTTTCTCGGATTGACCAATCCAACTTCCAATCCGAGAAAAATTTTAATATGAAAATGCGAGTTTCAGTCATAGGATTTGTTGCAATCCGCTTTCAATCCCTTTATGTAAACACCGTATTACATTTTTTTTTTTTTTTTTTTTTTTTTAGTATAGTAATAAAAAAAAAACAAGGCCTACAATATTTTATTTTTCATCTAATAGTAAATAAAAAATTATTTGTTCTTTTTTTCTAACTGTAACTATCCGTTCAACTATCTTCTCAACTGTCTTGATTTAAATACTGCCAGTAGAGAAAATAGTAGATAACTTGACAATGAATAAAATAATAAAATTTCACTAATACATTGAAGTAAAGATAGTAAAAACACACGAAGCAGTCATACAACTGCCGACAGAAGTTAATACTTATAAGATTTAAACTATGAAATAACAGTGGATACAAATGATGGGCTGCTCAGTACAAAATGTAATCTTTATTGCACCGGCGCTACTTATTTTAATTTTTTTTTTTTGCATATTTTCAGTCGAGATGCCCTAACCGTACCTCCCTAACCAAAATTTTTGGTCAAATAATCTTTATTTCATCACATCTACCTATTATAAAAAAAAACACACGAAGCAGTCATAGAACTGCCTACAGAAGTTTATACTTAAAAAATTTAAACTATGAAATAACAGTGGCTACAAATGCCAGTACAAAATGTAAATTAAAATATTTTTATTTTAATTTACATTTTGTACTCAGCAGACTATCATTTGTAGCCACTGTTATTTCATAGTTTAAATTTTTAAGTATAAACTTCTGTAGGCAGTTCTATGACTGCTTCGTGTGTTTTTTTATTATATTTTAGAAATCAAAAATCATATGGGCTATATGGCTTAGTGGCTAGAACATCAGACTATAAGAGTGAAGGTGTCAGGTTCGATTCCCAATGAATACATTTTTTTTAAAATTTTTTTGAACATAATAATTTTTAATTTTTTTGAACATAATTTTTTTATTGGTAGAATATGTAATTTTTTTGCTTGTAATATTGGGCCCTATATATACATATATTTGAAATTAAAAAAGTGTGAAAGTGCCATGCAGCAGCAAAGTACGATATTTATGAATTCCTACCCAAAATTTTTGGTCTGGTAATCTTTATTTCACCAGAGCTACCTATTTTGAAAACTTTTTTTTGCATATTTTGAGCCGGGAAAACCTATAATGATAAATTACTTCATCGATATCTATACTATCAATGCCAAAATATACCTATGTTGTTTCTCAAGGCTTTAATAAAATTATTTGTAACGAGTTTAGTGCGTCCAATATTATAAATTTGTTTTATAGGATATAATGTTTATAACTTTAGTGGTTACATGATCTCTGTAAAAAAATAAAACAAAAACATGAAACATGAAATGAAATATGATCACTTTTCTTACTTATTTTTCTCCCGGGAAATTCGTACTTTTTTTAGCGTTTATTATCTTATTAACTACAACAGGATTAACAAATGCTTGTTTAAATACATATATACATATAACTGTCTTGTCATAGTAAGTGGTAAAACATGTTTGAAAATTAGTTGGGACTTTAGTGATATACCTATTATCCGGTGTCAAAATTTTTTATGAATGATCACAAGATTATGTTAATTCTATTGTGAAAATAAGATTGCACGAAAAAGCTGTGAATATTGCAGAGCGCTGCCCACAATATTGAAAAATAGTTCATTCAACTCGCTATTAAAAAACTGATTTCTGAATACGATAGTTTTTTTCACAATTAAATTTTTAAAATGAATTACGATCTCGATACTTAAATTTATGCATCTGTCAACGTTTCCAATATTTTTTACATCCATTTTATAGCAATATTCAATTGCATTAATTCATATATGAAATTTTACAGTTTTCAACTAAGTTCTCAGATAAGTTTTTAGCTACATTTTAATTTTATAATATGTATTATAAAATTATAAAACACTATTTATTAATTAAAGTTTTTTCCATTTAGATAAATTAAAATAAAAAATCAAAGAGCGCCTAATTTGCAAATTTTTTTGAACCAAAAAATAACCTTTGCCACCAAATTTGCTACAATTTTACTTAGCTCTGTGTTTTGCTTCAAAAATTGAATATGTATATAGAATGTGTATATAGAATATGTATATAAAAAAAAAAAAAAAATCATAAATTAGTGGCTGATAAAAAGATTTTGGTTTGTTTAAATATCTCAAAAAAACTAATTATTATGAAAAAAAAAAATTAAAATATTTCACAAAAAACTCGTCATTGGGAATCGAACCAGCCACCTTCAGACTTACAGTCTGATGTTCTACTACTAAGCCATATTGTCTATATGAGTTTAGCTTTCTAAAAAAATACAAAAAATATTTTTGATTTATTTTCCTAAATAATATTAAATCTCAATTTGTGGCATACTTTATAAAATTGATAAAGATTTTTTGTTTGTGTTAATTTTTCAAATTCGTTTTTTGAGTATTCTAATTCTTTTCTTATTTTCTTTTTTGAGTATTCTTTCTTATTCTCCTACAATAAAATAAAAACAAAAAAATTAATGGTTTATTATAATTTTTTTATTATATTTTAGAAATCCAAAACCATATGGGCTATATGGCTTAGTGGCTAGAACATCAGACTATAAGAGTGAAGGTGTCAGGTTCGATTCCCCAATGAATACATTTTTTTTTTAATTTTTTTAATTTTTTTGAACATAATAATTTTTAATTTTTTGAACATAATTTTTTTATTGGTAGAATATGTAATTTTTTTGCTTGTAATATTGGGCCCTATATATTCATATATTTGAAATTAAAAAACCTTGTCCTTGTCTGATGTTCTTTCTAGCCACTAAGCCATATTGTCCATATGATTTTGGGTTTCTTAAATATAAAGTAGAGAAATAAAACAAGAAATTAGAAGTAATAAAATAGAAATAAATAAAAATTAAAAATAAAAATTTTCAAATATAAAATTTTTTTCTACTATATTGCCTACTATATTGTTATTCAGCGCTTTTTTCGATTTGGTTTTGATTTTGCTTACAAATTCTACATAAACAAAACAAAGTTTGGTTGGTTAACGTCAGTAAAAAATCGCTTAATTTGTTTTACTTTTAAATAAATATGTTTTTGCTGAAATAATCAGGTAAGTGCTTTTTTTTATAAATTAAAGATCGAAAATTTGAAATAATTTGTAAAAAATTGATTTGAAATAAATTAAATATATTTTTTTTAAACTTATTTTCATACACATCAAATAGGGAAAAAAAAATATATATAAAGCCAGGAAAAAAAAAAATATATAAATTTTAATTTTTCCGGTTAAAGACACAAAAAAAAAAAAAAATATATTATTTTTAATTAAAAAATAATTCAGTATTTTTCTAAGTTTGAAATAGTGTATTTATTGATTGTTTTTTGTTTTTCTCTCGAATAATAAAAATATGAGCATTTATTTTTCATACAAAAAAAAAATCAAAAAAAAAAATGTTTGCATAAAAGGAATAGAAGAAAGAATATATAAAAAAAAAAAATTAGTGCTTTTTCCCACCATTTTCTGAAAAGTGAAAAAATAATTTAATAAGTAAATCTAGCATAAATGTTAAAAACTACATAATTTTTTTTGGGGAGAAAATTTTAAGCTGGAAAGAAAAAAAAAATTAATATTACTTACCTTAATCAAAAAAAAAAAAATAAAATAAAAATTTCTATAAAAAAAGGGGGCCATTTTTAAATAAAAAGAAAAAAATTATAAAGTGAAAAATCTGACGGACACATCAAATTAAAACTCAATACCACTAAATAAATGTTATTGTGACTCAACAAAAACACTATTGTGAATTTTGTTTTCAAATAAAAAAAAAAAAAGTATACAAAGAAAAAAAAAAAAAAACAATTATTGTGAATATGTCCAAGATGACAGATTAAATAAAAACAAACAAACATTTTTTTTAAAATCACAATTACACAAAAAATCAATAATCCAAAAGCGAATCAAGTTAATAGTAACTCGTTTCGAACTCAAAATATCAAAAAGCGAATCGAGTTGATAGTAACTCGTTTCGAACTACAAAAAAAAAAAAATCAAAAAAAAAAATATAATATAAAAAATATATTAAAATAGTTAATATCATCAATGAACAATTTTAGTATGAATAACAACAACAGTAGCAGTCATCAAGCAGCATTCCGAGCAGTCAACAAGCAGTATCCATCATAACAAATCAGATAATTTTTTTTTATATATCATGTTATATTTAAAATAATTTTTTTTCCTTTTTAAAATTTTTTTCAAAAAAAAAAAAAATAATAATAAAGGAATATAAATAGACTTTTGAATTTTTGAAAGTTATTTTAAAGCAAAAAAAAAACAAAAAAGGAAATTTTTTTTACTGACAATATATTACAAAATATTATATTATTATATTATTATATTAAATATTATATTATTATATTATTATTGGGATTACTATTTTATTATATGTATATTCAAAGATAATTTTGGTTTTTCTTGAATTCGAATCAGCGACAACTACATTTAAAACAAAATAAATCGTATACAAGGTGAAATACCTCCGGATTTCAAAAACAGTTTCAATTTTTACAACATATAATATGAAACAAATTTAATACAGGGCGCAATTCCCTTCTAGAGCAATAAAGTTTGATAATTAATTTTTTTTTATTGAAGAAAAGTTTGAAAATTTTTTTTTTTTGATACAAGGGGTATCTCTAAATTTTTTTTTAAAAAACAAAACAAAACTTAAATAAACTTAATTAAATGCTTTTCAAAATAAAATACAAGGTGAAATTCCTATAAATGTTCGAAAGTAATTAAACTTAAAGCTTATAGTTTTTTTTTACAACTAAAAGAAATTTAATACAGGGGGTGATCCTTGCTTATTTATTGAAATTGTTATTTTTGTCGGATACAATGTCCAGTTGTAAATAAACAAATTGTGGACTTTCTTCAAATTTTATTTATTTTCCCTCAACGAAATTTTTTTTTAAGGTGCAATTCCTATTTACCTAACTCAAAATTTTTTTTTTTTTTTTTTTCTCAATGAAATTTTTTTTTACAAGGTGCAATTCCTATTAACTTTCTTCAAAATTTTAACATAATGAATATTTAAAAGTTTTCTACAATTCATATAAACAATATTTTGCTTGATAATTTTTTTTAACACGTTATAGCTTGTTTACACTTAGATAATTTAACTTGTTCGGATAACGAACATGTTCCGTTGGTGTTTTTGATGTTGTTTTTTCATAGTAAAAAAATTAAAACAGAAACACGTTCTTCAACATGACGTTTCTACAAAAACATGTTAATTTTCAGAGATGAATGAGGAATTTTTGAATGCATTAATTTTTACTTGGTATGCCATTTTTGACTTTAAAATTTTATAAAGGTCACACTCATGATAAATGACGCGCGAGTTCTTAACCTTGACACAACTTCATATATTTTAACTTTTTTTTGGGTGCGTCAGTTCCTTTGAGCTTATCTCCGGTATTATTTGAAATTTTTTATCTGACAGAGCTAAACATGTTAACATACGAAAAACATCGTCTGAACGGTCGATTTTCGAAAGATGTTTAACTCCTTTCGAACATGTTAAATTAGCGAAGTGTGAACAAGGCATTATAAACAAAGTGAAAATTTTTAGGGAAACATTATCATTATTTTAGCGGCGTTATTTGCAGTTTGCACAGTTTTCTTCGTTGGGAACAACTTCCTTCGATAATTCAATAATTTTTTTTTAACAGCTTATATGAACAGGGTGTTACTTGAGATAAAAAAGCATAAAAACAATGTTATAAGAGCTGCAAAAAGAATTCTTAAGGAAGATAAACTTAAGAATTCAGATACGTTAGCTGACATTAAAAAAGATATAACTTTATCTTACAACCAATACGTAAATGCAGTACTAGAAGCTTGTATTGAATTTGATGGTGAAGATATTACAGTTTTTACTAAAGATTATCTCAACTGTTACGACAAATTAAAAGCAAGTTTCGAAAATTAAATTGTTCAGAATTTCTACCGTCAGAATTTTTAAAAAGAATAGACACCAATCTTAATAACGAATCTTCAAAAAGAATAGACACAAATCTTAGTAACGAATTATCAGACGAGGATATTTTCGACAATTCAATCGATATGGCATATTTTCGACGATTCAATCGATAATGTAGAGTTTTTACGACTAGCCTGTTCGCAAATTACTAAAAATTACAGTGGCTAGCCGTTATCTTTAAAATCATTTATAGATTCAATTAATTTACTTAATGATTTAGCAACGACCCCAGACTTACAACGTTTAATATCCTATTTTATACTGTCAAAATTAGACGGCACAGCTAGAGAGGCAATAGCTGAAGCCTCTAACACAGTTAACCTAATTATAGCAGACTTGCAAAACTCGATTAAACCGGAAAGCTCGAAGGTAATCGAGGGAAAGATTAAAGCGCTTCGCACTGATCGTACTACTTTACAAAATTTCGCGGAAAAAACAATTGAATTGGCAGAAGCCTTCAGAGCTCTAGTTCTAGAAGGAATACCTTCTGCAAAAGCAACTGAAATAACAATCGAAAAAACCGAAGAGATATGTAGAAATAATTCAAGAACAGATCTCACAAAGGCTGTTCTGTCTTCAACGAAATTTAACAATCATAAAGAGGTAGTTGCGAAATTTTTAATCGAGATTGACTTGCAAAACAAGAAAAGCAAGTACTTTCTTTCCGCTCAAACCCGAACCGATCAAATCCTTATAACAATAATAATACTTATAAGGAAATTCAAGAGGGCATAACAATTTTAATAATCAGAATCGTAGGAATTTTAATAATAATCAACAAAATCGACAGTTTGACAACAATAATTTTCGGTATCCACAAAATAATCAAAATTATCGAAACAATCGGGGTAATAATAATTATAGAGGGAACAATAATAATCGAGGGAATCTTCCAATGAATAATAATAGAAATTTTAATGTTTGATGCGCGGGAAACTTCCAAGCCCCCAGAATGGGCTGGGGGACCGGGAACAAATTCAAGATCAAGAATACAATCCCCAAGAATAAATTATAACCAATTTAATAATCGATTTCCTAATCAATCAAAACCAATTTCTCCAAATCGTAAAAATCATGCTAAATTAGCATCGAAACGTTTTCAATATTAACCCCAATTTTTCAGATTACATTGTTCTTCAATCTAATTTAAATCGGCACGGTTCCACATTTTTAGTGGATACCCAGGCTGATATCTCATTAATTAAAATTTCGTCAATTAGTTCAAAAGCCAACTTTAAAATCAATACTCAAAATATAATTAACATTACGGGCATAACCCAAAACTTAGTTAAAGTACAATTTCAGTAGATTTTTTTATCAAAAACATAATAATTCATGTCGTCCCTGAAGAGTTTAACATCCCTTCAGATGGAATTCTCGGCAAGGACTTCATAAAATTTTTCAAATGTCAAATTGATTACGATTCAATGAAATTAACTTTAAATTTAAGAACTTTGTCAATTTCCTTACCTATATTCGAAAATCCGACAGAAAATTCAATCGTTTTACCTGCTCGTTGCGAAGTCATTCGAACTTTCTCACTACCAAGCAACGATGCTTGTGTAGTCTTAGATCAGCAAATAGCTCCTGATATTTTTATACCTTGTACTATAGTAGCATCGAAGCAACCTTTACTTAAAGTTTTAAACCTTTCCAACAAAGTTAAAGTCATTTCCAAAAATATAGTTTTGAAAACAGAACCTTTAGAAAATTTCAAAATTTTAAAACTAGATCATTGAAATAATATAAACAATAAAGACAGAACTAGGGAACTTTTAAAAATTATTGCGTCAAAAACGAAATCTTCTTACCAGGAAAAACTTTTAGACCTATGTGAAAAATTTTCAAATATTTTTCACATGGAGGGAAATAAAATGTCGACGAATAATTTTTATAAACAAGATCTCCGAATAACTGACCATAATCCGGTTTACATTAAAAATTATAGATTGCCCTATACCCAGAAAGAAGAGTAAGCAAGTAAATAATCTTCTAAAAAACAACCTAATTGAGGCCAGCCAATCGAACTATAATAGTCCAATTATTTTAGTTCCGAAAAAAGGCTCAGAGAAAAAATGGCGCTTGGGTATCGACTATAGATTAGTTAATAAAAAACTAATTGCCGACAAGTACCCTTTGCCAAGAATAAAGATATTTTAGATAATTTAGGTAGATCAAAATTTTTTTCAGTGTTAGATCTCTATTCTGGTTTTCATCAGGTACCGTTAAATGAAAAATCACGAGATGTTACCTCGTTCAGTACAGATAAAGGCTCTTTCAGATGGAAAGTTTTACCCTTCGGTTTAAATGTTTCACCGAACTCATTCTCTCGTATTATGGCGTTAGCTTTTTCAAGTTTATCACCTTTACAATGTTTCCTTTATATAGATGATATTATTTGCGTAGGTTGCTCGGTATTTAAAAAATTTAAACGATATTTTTTCTATTTGTCAAAAATTTAACTTAAAACTTAATCCTGATAAATGTTCTTTTTTCAAATCAGAGGTCACTTATCTTGGTGATATGTGTACCGACAAGGGAATTTACCCTGACAGTTCAAAATTCGATTGTATTAAAAATTATCCCATACCTAAAGATAAAGATGCGACAAAAAGATTCGTGGCTTTTATGAATTATTACAGAAAATTTATCCCAAACTTCGCTTCAATAGCAAAACCTCTTAATAATATAACTAAACTTAAAGTAAATTTTTTCTGGTCAGAAAACTGCCAAAACTCATTTCAAATTTTAAAAAATCGTCTCTTAAATCCTCCTATCTTACATTATCCTGATTTTTCTAGACAGTTCATTGTTACTGTCGACGCTTAGAAACTTGGAGTAGGCGCAACTCTTAGTCAAGAGGTCGACGGAAACGATTTACCAATATCTTACGCTTCAAGAAGCTTCACTAAAGGAGAGTTAAATAAGTCCACTATTGAAAAAGAATTAGCAGCAATACATTTCGCAGTTGTACACTACCGACCGTACGTCTATGGTACTAATTTTAGAAACAAATGAGATCATAAACCCCTTATCTATCTATTTTCTCTTAAAAATCCATCGTCCAAACTAACGCGAACGAGATTAGATTTGGAAGAATATAAATTTACGATCGAATATATAAAAGGAAAAAATAACGTAGTAGCCGACGCTCTCTCGCGACTGTAGATGAATTAAAACTGTTGGGAACCGAAAATCAGCAAGTTAAAGTAATTACTCGATCGAAAGCTAAAACATTAGAAAAAAATGCCATTAGTAATACAGAATCGAAAAAGGTTGTAGAAAATAATGAAAGAATTAAAATATACGAAGATAAATTTAGTTATAAAATTCCTCAAATTATATTTAATAAAATAAACAGCTGTAAGATTTATAGAAAAAGAAAATTAATACACAAAGTAGATATACAATATATATATATAGTAATTTGACGTCAGTGTCAAAAATGAAAATTTTAAAAAAAGAAACAATTTTAGGATTGTTTTTAGAAGATATTCAGGAAAAACTTAGTAAAATGAAAATTTGTAAAATTCAAGTAAATAGACGATAGCATTTTTAAACTTTTTAGTATTCAAAACTTTATTGAAATTTCTAAGGAAATTTTAGAAAATTTAGAAATTAGGATAGTAAATAAACCTAAAGAAATTAATAATATAGTCGAATGAAATGACCTTTTAAACCGTTATCATAATGACCAGATTTTCGGCGGGCATGCAGGCCAGAAGCGCCTATACGCGAAATTAAGATCCAATTTTTATTGGAAAAATATGAAGAAAGATGTTGCAACTTACGTTAGAAACTGTGTAAAATGCAAATTAAATAAAGCTTAAATAAATAATGTTGAACCCTTATTAATAACAGATACACCCCAAAAGGCATTTAACACAATTGTAATAGACACAATTGGACCTTTTCCGAAAACTGATTTAGGAAATCAGTACGGTGTAACTTCAATGTGTGATCTGAACAAATATTTAGTCACAATACCAGTGAGAAACAAGGAAGCCAATACTATCGCGAACGCTATCTTTCAGCATTTCGTACTCATTTACGGCCCAATGCGAAAAATTTTATCCGATTGCGGTACAGAATACGTGAATAGTATTACGGCCGAATTGTGTAAGCTGCTAAATATTGATCACAAAGTTTCGACCCCTTATCATCACCAAACAGTTGGTACGATAGAACGTAACCACAGAGTTCTTAACGAATATTTAAGATCGTATATAAATAGTAATCACACAAATTAGGACGAGTATCTCAAATTTTTCACTTATAACTACAACGTAACTCCCAACGTAAATTTCAACTTGGAATATTCGCCTTATGAACTAATTTTCGCAAAACCACCAAACGTTCATGACTTTCTTTTAGATAACAGAATTACACCTGTATATAACTTCGATTCATATGCAAAAAAAGTAAAATGTCAATTGCAAAACTCACACAACGTAGTAAAAAGATACCTAGAATTGAGAAAAGAAAAATAAAAACTTACTTAAGATTCGAATTCAAGAAACAAAATTTTCGAAATAAACGATTTGATATTAATAAGGGAAGAGAGTAGGAAAAAATTAGATCCTCTCTATTCAGGACCTTATAAAATAAAAAATATAAAAGGATCCAATATTGTATTTATAAACAATAAAAATAAAGAATGTACGGTTCATAAAAATAGAATCGTGAAATATGAAAATTAATACTAAAAAAAAAAAAAAAAAAAAAAAAAATTTATTGTATAAAGAATAAAAGGTAATTTTAGTCCAATTAACAAAATATGAAATATGAAAATTTATTTTTTAGACATGAAAATTAATTTTATAATAAAATTTTTAAGATATAAAAATTAATTTAAAAAGAAAAAGAATTAAAATTGATTTTATTAGAAAAAAAAGGGAGGTACCCCCAAATCAAAATAATTAATTAAATTTATAAATTTTTTTAAAGTTTTAGTAGAGTTATTTTTACTCTAAATTTAAAATGTATCTAGTATTTTCAATGAACTCAAAATCAATACTAGATTCTAATATTTCATAATTTGTAAGGATTATTTTCGTAGTTAGTTCTAAGTCAAAATTTATCATTGATTTACATTGAAGTCTAAAATCAATAATACATTTTAACTTTTAAAGGAGGGAGGTATAGTGCCTCTTTATTAAATAGACTATTGTCTTAAGTAAATACTCACAGTTAGGTATTAGTATTAGTTAATAAGATAACATATAAGATAATATAACTGATCAGAGTTAGTATAGAGAAATCATTCAAAGTGTCAACACATAAAAGTATAATAAATAAATAAATACTTATTAAATAAACTATTCTTCTTTTTTATTGAATACACCCTACAAACTAGAAATGCTAGAAATGCCGATGATTTTGAAGTAGAAATTGCTGAAAAAATTGTATCGAATAAATTGACCAATGATTTTGGAGCAGAAAATTCTGTAGAAAATAACAATAACGGAGAAACATGCAGTAAAAAAACTGAATTGGATGAATCGAAAGCACTAAAAGAGCTAAAATTAAAGTATTCTAAATGCATTTGGAAGAAAACTACATTTCAAGAGCCAAAATATATTTTTCAAGGAGAAACAAAATTAACACAAAATATTTTAAACTTATCAACTGCATATTCGTTTTTTGCTTTTTTCTTTGACGAAAATTTGATAAATAATATTGTCGACCAAACTTTATTATATTCATTTCAAAAAAATGTCAATAATTCGTTCATTGTTACAAAATTAGATATTTATCACTTTATCGGAATTTGCATGCTAACCTCGGAAATATCAATGCAAAACGTGAGGAAATATTGGAATCCAGTTATTGGAAACACGATTATCCAAAACACAATGTCCATCAATACATTCGAAAAAATAAGACAATTTATACATTTTAATGACAATGAAAAGATGTTACCGAGAGTAAATCCTAATAACGACAGACTGGACAAAATACGCCCATTTTCGACCAACTAAATAATAATTTTCAAAAAGTACCTTTCGAAGAGATGTTATCAGAAGATGAACAGATTTGCTCAACGAACGCTCGAAAGTACATGAAGCAATATCTTCCACTTAAGCCAAAAAAATGTGGCTACAAAAATTTCGTTTTGTGCGGTTCTTCTGGATTTGCATACAAAATTGAAATGTATAGTGGTAAAGAAAATCAGCCAAGATTCCGATCGGAAACTGAAATTAATTTGGGATCGAGCTCCAATGTTGTCATTCGACTTGCACGTAACATTCCTGAAAATTGTTTTCATAAAATTCATTTTGATAATTATTATACATCTATTCAGTTGGTGCACGAGTTATATAAAAAAGGTATTTTATCTTTAGGCACTGTTCGTAGAAACAGAATTCCTAATTGCAAACTTCCTGGTGACAAATACTGGAAAAAGCAAGATCGTGGTTCTGCATATGAAACTGTTTGTTCGATCGACGAGATGGATATAACATTCGTTCAGTGGAAGGACACCAAGTTGGTAACAATGATTTCCAATTTTATCGGAGAACAACCAATAAGCGATTCTAAACGAAAAAAAAGGCAATGATAGTGTCTCCATAATATGCCCTGCAATTGTTAAAGAATATAATAAATTTATGGGTGGCGTGGATATTTTGGATTTATTGGTTGGTAGTTCAAAAATTAAAATAAGATCTCGCAAATGGTACATGAGAATTTTCTATCATTTAATTGAAGTAACAACTGTAAATACACTATTACAATTTAAGTAGAGTAGGCTTTAGTGTAGTAATAGTTTGTAAGGCTATAAAAATGAGATGTTAGGAATAAGAGAGGAAAATAAATGTTGAACCGTCATTCAGAACAGGTGTTTAATTTAAAAGTCAGCTTGTCGCAATGCTTATTATAGCATAACATGGCGACCGTGAAAAATGAAAAACTAAGAAAAAAAAAAAAATTTTTTTAAGTAAAACAATTGAGAAAAATTAAAAGTTAATTTGAAAAAAAAAAAAAAAAAATGAAGTGAAAAAAAAAATAATTTTTATTAAAAGAAAAAAAAAAATTTAAGTCGAAAACTGAAAAAAAAAATTTTATAAAATAAAATTAGAAAAACAAGAGCCATTGTATGACAAATTGAAAAAAAAAAAAAACCTTTGTAAACCTAAAAAGTATGGCCGTATCGAAAATAAAATCAAAAAAAAAATTTTTAATTAAATAAATTAATGAATAAAAATTAAAAGGAAAAAATTAAACAGAAAAAAAATCAAAAAAAAAAAAAAAAAAAAGTGAAAAAGAAAAAACCTGTTGAAGGGAAATAAAAAGAAACCATTTTATTGGATAATTCTTAACAAAAAAAAAAAAATTTTGGCCCAAAAATTTTGGAGAGAAAAATCAAAAAAAAAATTTTTTTAAAATATAAATGAAAAAAAAATACTTACTTACCTGCAAAAAAAAAAAAAAAAAAAAAATTAAAAAATGTGGAAAATTTGAATTTAAGAAACCTGAAAACAAAAAAAAAAAAAAATAATTTAAAAATGTTTTTTGAATTATAAATGAAAGAAAAAATTTTTGGCGCAAATCAAAAAAAAAAAAAAATATATATATATAAAAAATGATAAAGGCCTTTGAAAACTTCATACAAATCATCAAAAAAAAAAAAAAAATTTTAAAAAATTAGAATTATTAAAAATCTAAGGTCAACTAAAAGTTAAATTGAAAAATAAAGGAAATTAATTTACAGTTGCATAAAAAACAAATTAAAAGCCAAAAAAAATAAAAAAAAAAAAAAAAAATACAATGATTAAAATTAAAGGTCAACTAAAAGTTAAAGTGAAAGAAAAATTAATTAACAGTTTTTTCTAAATTCCAAAAAAAAAAAAAAATTTTTTTACAATACAAAAAAAAATTAAGAAAGAGACTTTTTATTTGATTTGTTTTCTCTCTCCTAAAATAAAACAAAATGGAAAAATAAATGAAAAAAAAAAAAAAAACTATGAAAAATAAAAATTTAATTAAAATAAAAATCGACCAAAAAATTTTACATAGCATTTCACATATAAAATACTAATGCTATTTTTTTATTTTTCTTAAAATTTTAGATTTTAACAACAATAACTTAACAGCGGCAAGCAACATCAATATTGAAAAGCTAAAAAAAAAAAAAAAATATACAAACAAGACAGTAACACCAACAACAATTATATCAAAATTAAATACAACAACAGTGATCATAATTGACAGATTCACTACCATCGTGTCAATAGTAAACATCATGCAACATAAATATTATAGCATAACATGGCAACAGTAACAACAATGATGATAGCATAATATTATAGCAACAGTAACAACAACAGTGAGCGTAATGAAATACAACAACAGTAATCGTAACAATAACAACGATCATCATCAATTCTATACATCATTCAAGTAAATCATTGCAAGTTGCATCAAGGTCAGATAGATAATTATTAAATATTTATTAAAAAATAAAAATAAATAAATTTTTTAATTTAAATGAAAATTAAATTTCGAATATTAAATACTTTAGTATGTACATATATATATATATATTAACAAATTAATATGGTACAACATTAGCATTTTATAAATTTTGCGCAAATATAAGGAATAATATAAAAAAAATAAAAAAAAATAAAAAAAAAATTTTATAGAAAATTTTAAAACTTTTTTTTTACTGATGTAATGTTCTTAATTACAATTTGTATATTATTTTAAAAATTACAAATTACAAATTTCAAATTACAAATTGTTACAAAAGGCACTTAAATAATTATTAAGTAAAGCAAAAAAAAATTTTTTTTTCTTAATGAATTCGTAATTGAACTTCATCGACGATTGGAATTCCGAATGTTTGGTAATTAGTTAATTATTATTCAAGTATAATTTCAAATTTTTTTTTCTCGTGAAATTCTTAATAATAAATTATTCAAGTATAATTTCAAAAAAAATTTTTTTCTCGTGAAATTCTTAATAAATAAGAATACAGATTCAACTTTTTTAACAGTTCAGGGATGAACTATTCTCTAGGGAATTGACAAATATTCAGAAAAACTTTTTGAGGGCTACAAAAAGAATACTAAAGGTAATCAGGCCAACAAATCCTGAAACAATTCAGTTAATAGTAACGGACATAATATACTCGTATAACGACTACATAAAAATTTTATTAGATATTAATTCAGAAGATAATCCAATTGATAAAAACATCATCGAAAAACATAGTTCATACTGCTACAGAAAATTAACACAGAGCTACAGGCACCCAAAACTTAATTCCAAAAAAACCTTTAAAACTTATCGATCCTGAAAATTCTGATTACAATTCATCCGAATCAAAATACAACTTAACAAACTCTAGTTCTCAAAATACTTCAGTAACATCTCCAACTGTCGTTATTCTCGACTGGAGTTCATCAAATTCCCAATCTAGTGAAAATTCAGATACAAGTTCTAACTCTGATTTTGAAAACGTAAAAATGACAACTATTTCGAACATAGAGTTTCTAAAACTAGCTGGTTCTCAGATCCATAAAAATTATGGAGGGGATCCATTAACGTTACAATCATTTATAGATTCTATAAAATTACTAAACAGTTTAGCAACTACAGCAGATCTTAAAACTTTACTTACTTCTTTCACATTAACTAAATTAGAAGGTTCAGCTAGGGAAACTATAAAAACAATTTCAGTAAACGATATTGATCTAATCTTAACCGACTTGCAAAACTCTATCAAACACGAAAACTCTAAAATTATAGAAGGGAAAATAAAAGCATTAAGAACAGAAAGATATTCACTGCAAACGTTCGCAGACAAAACAAATGAGTTAGCTGAAGCTTTTAAACGAGCTTTAATATTAGAAGGCATTTCATCAAATAAAGCGAACGAAATGACAATAGATAAAACCATTGAAATTTGTAGAACCAACTCCAGAACTGAGCTAACTAAAGCGGTTCTTGCTTCCACCAAATTCGAAAATCATAAGGAAGTAGTAGCTAAATTTTTGGTAGAAATAGACAGACAAGTTCAAGAAAAGCAAGTTTTATCTTTTCGATCTAATAGATATGCTCAAAATAGAAATTCTGCTTCAACTTCAAATCGGTCAAATTTTAGAAATCCTAGAACAAATAATCAATTTAATAATAGACAGTTGTCAAATGTTAATAATTCTAACAACTTCAATAGGAATAATAATAATTTTTCAAATAATTACCAAGGTAGGAACTTTCAACATTCTAATCGAAATTCTTCTATTCGTTCGTATAACCAATCGTATAATAATAACAATAATAATAATCAATTTCATAATAATCGACCCTACAATGATAGACAAGCTAATGTACGGTATATGGGAAACTTGGACTTCCCTCAAGGGGACTTGGGGGCTACAATTCAAGAAATCACGGAACAATAAGTAACAGTAAATAACAATAAGTAACAGCAAATAAGTTCAAAAATTTAAATAAAAGTAATAATAATATTATTTCAAAGAATGTATACAACATTAACCCAAATTTTTCTGATTATATAACTTTAAAATCTAAATTTAATTACAATGGTTCTAACTTCTTATTAGATACTCAAGCTGATATTTCATTAATAAAATTTTCTTCTACCCTAAATTTAATTTAAATGGTAATTTAAACACCAATAATGTTATTAACATTACTGGAATTACTCAAAACTCAATACAAAGTATAGGAACTATTCGCGCAGATTTTTTATTAGTAATATAGCAATTCCTTTCATCCTGCATGTGGTCCCTAATGAATTCAACATACCATCGGACGGAATTCTTGGGAAAGACTTCTTAAAACATTATCGATGTGGGATAAATTACGATTCAATGAAAATTTCAATTAACACTGGTTCTAATCTAATTTCGTTACCAATATTGGATAGCCCAAATGAAAATGATATTATAATACCACCCCGTTGTGAAGTAATAAGATCCTTTAACTTACCCAATAATGATGCATGCTTGGTTCTAGAACAACAAATCGCACCAAATGTTTTCATTCCTAGAACAATTGTTTCTTCAACTAATCCTTTAATTCGTGTTATGAATATCTCAAACCATATACAAAAATTTCCAAAAAATATTAAACTTAAAACAGAATCTTTAGCAAACTACTCAGTCTATAAAGTAAATCCAAACAGTAGTAATTCTACTAGAACAAAAATTTTACTTGATTCAATTTTGAAAAATACTAAATCTGAACATAAACCTCCTTAAACTGTGCGAAAAATACGCGGACATTTTTCATGTAGAAGGAGATAAAATGAGCGTGAATAACTTTTACGAACAAAAACTTAGAATTAACGAATCAACACCGGTATACGTGAAAAATTATAAACTACCATATTCTCAAAAATCCGAAATTAGTAGGCAAGTTAAGAAACTAATCGACAACGATCTTATCGAGCCAAGCCGATCGAACTATAATAGTCCAATTATTTTAGTTCCGAAGAAAGGCTCAGAGAAAAAGTGGTGTCTTTGTATTGACTATAGATTAGTGAATAAAAAATTAATTGCCGACAAATACCCTCTTCCTAGAATAGAAGATATCCTAGACAATTTAGGTAGAGCAAAATATTTTTCGGTACTAGACTTATTTTCTGGTTTTCATCAGGTATCGTTACATCAAGATTCTCGCGATATTACGTCTTTTAGCACAGATGAAGGTTCATTTCGTTGGAAAGTTTTACCTTTCGGATTAAATATTTCACCAAACTCATTCTCTAGAATGATGGCACTAGCCTTTTCAGGATTAACTCCTCTTAGTTGTTTTTTATACATAGATGATATTATTGTAGTAGGATGTTCGATAGAACACCACCTTAAAAATTTAGAATCTGTTTTTTCAATTTGTAGTAAATATAATTTAAAATTAAATCTAGATAAATGTTCATTTTTTAAATCGGAAGTTTCATATCCAGGGCACAAATGTACAGATAAGGGTATTTACCCAGACAATTCAAAAATAGAATGTATAATAAAGTATCCTAAACCCTGCGATAAAGATTCCACAAAAAGATTTGTAGCTTTCATGAACTACTATAGAAAATTCATACCTAATTTTGCAAAATTAACGAAACCTTTAAATCACCTAACAAAACTTAAATCAATCTTTATTTGGACGGATGAATGCGAAAATTCATTCCAAACATTAAAGAAATCTTTAATAAATCCACCAATTTTACACTATCCCAATTTTAACAAAGAATTTATCTTAACAGTAGACGCTTCGAAATACGCAGTAGGCGCTGTTCTTAGCCAAGAATATGATGGAAAAGACTTTCCAATATCATATGCTTCAAAAAGTCTAACAAAAGGGGAAATAAATAAATCGACTATTGAGAAAGAACTGACCGCTATTCATTTTGCAGTGCAGCACTATAGACCATATATTTTCGGAAACTATTTTAAAATCCGTTCAGACCATAAGCCTCTAATTTATCTTTTTTCGTTAAAAAATCCATCTTCAAAACTAACCCGCATGAGACTTGATCTCGAAGAATACCACTTCACTACTGAATATATTAAAGGTGAATCGAATGTAGTAGCGGACGCGCTTTCAAGGATAACAATCGACGAACTTAAAGTATTACAGAACAGTGAAAACGTATTAGTAGTTACTAGATCAATGCTTAAAAATCAGAATAAAAATTATAATAATCAAGAAGTTAATCAAGAAAAAACAATCGTTTCGAATATTAAAATAATTGACGGTAAAAACAATTTTAAAATGCCTCAATTAAAATTCGACAAATTAGACAGGGTTCAAGTATTCAAAAACAGAAAAGTAATTGTAGAAATAAACAAATCCGATATTAAAAGACTTATTGACATTAGAGTCAAAAGTAAAATAAAGTGTAAAGAAAATTTAAAGACTTTGACACAAGAGTCAAATGCTCAAAATCAATATAATTATTCAAAAGCAAGCTTAGGACTATTTTTAGAAGAAGTAGAGAAAGAATTAATTCAGAAAAACATACATCAAGTTCAGATATTTAATGATGACAACATATATGCGCAAATAAACATAGAAAAATTTAAAGAAATCGGAAACGAAAAGTTAGATAAATTAAAAATTTTAATAGTAGGCAAGCCTAAAGAGATTTTAAATAAAATAGATAAAGAGAAATTATTAGAAAGATATCACAACGACCCCGTATTCGGAGGACACACCGGACAAAAAAGAATGTACGCAAAAATGCGATCAACATACTACTGGAAAAATATGAGAAAAGATATAGTGAAATTTATTAGAAAATGCGATAAATGCCAATTAAATAAAGCAAAAGCAAAAAATATAGAACCTTTAACCTTAACTAAAACCCCCGAAAAACCATTTGACATTATTATTATAGATACAATAGGTCCTTTTCAAAAAACACCTCAAGGCAATCAATATGGTGTAACGTTAATGTGTAACCTCACTAAATACTTAGTAACTATACCAGTAAGAAATAAAGAAGCAAAAACTATTGCACGTTCAATATTCGAACACTTTGTTCTAATATATGGCCCAATGAGAAAAATAATTTCTGATTGCGGTACTGAATATATAAATAGTATAACTTCAGAACTTTTCAAACTGTTAGATATTAAACATTCGAAATCGACCCCATACCATCATGAAACAGTTGGTACAATTGAACGTAATCACAGAGTTTTGAACGAGTATTTGAGATCGTATATAAACGAAAATAAAGATAATTGGGATGAATATTTAAAATACTTCACATATTGCTATAATGTTACTCCTAATGTAAATTTCAATTTAAAATACACCCCATATGAACTCATATTCGCTAAGGAACCAAATATTCACGAATTCCTTTTAGATGAGAAAATCGATCCTCTATATAACTTCGATAACTATATTAAAGAAATAAAATTTCGGCTACGAAGTAACCACAAGTTAGCACAACAATTTTTACAAATCGCTAAAGACAAGTCAAAATAATTTTACGATCAGAAAAGTAAAGTAACTAATTTTAAAGTAAACGAAAAAATTTTAATAAGAAAAGAGAATCGGAATAAATTAGATCCTATGTATTTAGGACCTTTTGTAATCAAAGAAATAAAAGAAAATAATGTAATAGTTATGAATAACAAAAATGAAGAATATACAGTACATAAAAATAGAATTATAAAATGTACTCAGTAATTGAAAATGTAATTTGAAATTTTAGCTTAGGCAAAGTTATGTACAATTTAATAACAAAAATGTTGGAAAAAATAATAATAATAATAAAAAAGAATCGTATTATCAAGAAATGTAAATAAAATAAACATATGTTAAAAAAAAAAAAAAAAAAAAAGGAGAAAAAATATAAAAATGAAACTTGTACCTATCGAATTTAAGATATCAAAAATTTTTTAAATTTATAAGAAATTCATAAAATTATTTTGTTAAAGAACAATTTAATTCATAATTAATTAAAATTAATTAAAAATTTAGTTCATAAGAAATTCATAAAAGTATTTTGTTAAAGAAATATTTATATAATTAAAATTAACTTAAAATTTAATTCATAAAAATTCATGAAATCATTTTATTACAAACTTAATATTGATAATAAATTCAATTTCTGAACAAATTAAAAATCATGTAACAAAATAATTAATCACTAAAAATTCATAAAATTTTACTTAATTAATAAATTGATTGATAATAAAAGAAGGGATGTGTTGTGCTATACGCGCCACCTATGAACTTTATGTCATAAGATACACTATTACAATTTAAGTAGAGTAGGCTTCAGTGTAGTAATAGTTTGTAAGGCTATAAAAATGAGATGTTAGGAATAAGAGAGGAAAATAAATGTTGAACCGTCATTCAGAACAGGTGTTTAATTTAAAAGTCAGCTTGTCGCAATGCTTATTATAGCATAACAGAAGAGTGCAGAAAGAAAAAGGCAGTGATGATCAATTAAAACTAGGCGAGTTTAGAATAGAGCTCGCGAGAACATTGTGCGCCGTAGAATATTCAATAAGGGTGAAACTTCCGAAATCATCACATATTGCTTTAAGTAATTTAATGGAAGCAAAGACAAAAAAAAAACATCAGCACCAATTCCACCAAAAGAAATAAGAACTGATGATATAAGACATGGGCCGCAATGGTCGAAACAACGTTGGACATGTAAATTTCCTAAATGTGGTAAATTAGGTTATGTAAAATGCCAGAAGTGTGATATTCATCTGTGCTTCAATAAAGATTGCAATTGTTTCAAAAATTTTCATATGCGATAATTCAGACTGTGTGACTATACTTTTTATAAAAGTATACCGTATGCTTATTTTTGATATACATATATAAGTTTGAAATGAATTTTCTTTAATTTTTTTTAAATTTTTCTTATTTTTTTTTTTAAAGATTTAATATAAGTTGATGAATTTTCTTAAGTTTTAATTATAAGATTAATCGATGGATGTAACTTGAATAAAATTTTTAATTAAACTATCGTATAATATAAAAAAATGTGTTGCATTACAATTTTTTTCTTGAATTGAATGCATGGAATATCATAAATGATATTCATGAAAAAGTCGATTTTCCGGAATAAGGAAAGAAAATTGTAAGCAAAAATACACTCTGAAAATTTTTTTTATGTAAATCGGTGTCGTCATGCTTTGAAGGATTAAGACTAAATTTACATGAAACAAGAAGAGTGACGGTACTAGGTCATGCAAATTTACCGACTTTTGAAATTGCCGGTAATTCGGTAAAAAGTTTTTATGGAACCGATTAACCGGTAAATTACCGAATTTTTAAATACTATATTTTTAATCCTTTTGAAGACATTTTTTTAATTACGTACTGCTAAATAAAAAGGTTTATTATTTCAAATCAAGAATTTAATTCATTTGTATTCAATTTCAATAGTTATTACATAAATAAATATATTTAAAAAAAATATAAAAATAAAAGTTATGCAGATTCTTCAATCTTCTCTTACGAATTAAAAAAAAGTACGAAATTTGGTGCAGATTTGGCCTGCCACCGAAAAAGTTATTTCTGCTTCCACACTCGTCGGCCGAATAGTTTTTAGTTGATTGTAAACAGATGTTAAGTATTTGCCCTTTTTATTCTGGTCCTGATAAAAAAATCCATTTCTTTTCATTCGCATATTGTTCGAAAAATGAAAACATTATACAATCGAATCATCTAATGTAATTTTATTTGGGTAAAAAAAAGTGTACTTACCGGTAATTCGGTAATGCTCTTAAGATACAATTTACCGATTAACCGGTAAACGGTAATCGGTAAATGCATGCCCTAGACGGTACTCAAATTAAGCTTGTTTCTTTCCTGACTGGTGACTGGTGACTCTCAATCAAAGAAAAAATCCTCTCAACGTTAGCGTTGTGAGGAGGTATGGCAAAAATAAATTGCCAATTTTAAGCAGCTTACTATAAAAATAAACATTATTGTTTTGGTATTTAAATATTTTGATCACTTTTGATGAAGTGGCAATTTAAAAAAAAAAAAAAATTTTAAATTGTGCTTCAAGAAATTTTTAAATTACAATCTTCATCAAAGAATTTTGATTCATTCAATAAAACATTTTTAACGTTTTAATTGTGAAACCTTTTCAAAACTAAGCCAATTAAAGCATTTGAATCCTCAAAAGAACAATACCAAGAGTCCAAATATTTCATACACTTCTTAGAAACTTTTTTAAACTTTGACTTCCCTTTGCTTTCCGTCAATTATTCCTTTTTTTAGAATTTCATTGACTTTTAAAGGAACAAAATTCTCATTTACACTTTTTTTTATAACACCTTGGACCTCAATCACAGAAATACTTTATTTTTCCATCATTAACGCTATCTTGCAAAAAAAATTTAGTATTAAGGGAGTTTTTTTTCAATAAAAATTTATTCTGCGTTCGTACTAAAAAATCATCCTTTTGCCAATTATTAAAAACTAGCTGTACCCGCACACACGTTGTTGTGGAACACACGTTTTAAGTGAAATTTTTGTTGTTAGATTTATGAACAATTATAGAAGCTAGTTATTTTATAAATTTGGGAAACTATCTAAGAAGAATTAATATTTATCATTTCTACTTATTCAACACTTAAATTGTATGTACACGAATGATATCCTTCCCTTAAGCAGGTTTCCAAACCTAACCAAATTTGTGTTTTTATCCATTTCCTCATTTTATGAATCAAATTTGAATGACTTTTGCAGTCCTCCCCGGGAGGGATTTCTGGGTAGGGTCCTATTCAAATTTTAAAATAGCCTATAACGACCCCGAGACAAAAAGACGGTGTAAATTTCGAAACAATCGGTTGAGTGGTTTAATTTTTAATATTTTGTAGTTATTAGTAATAAAGAAATTGATTTCTATATATTCGAAGAGAACCCCTAAAAAGAGTGTGTTTAATCATTTTTATGTACCAAATTTAAATGAAATGGGACAAAATTTTGAAGTGCTCCCCTAGGGTAGGAGATTAATAAATTTTTTGTTACGAAATGTATGTGTAATCATTTCCTCTTTTTACGTGTCAAATTTGAATGAAATCGGACGAACTTTTGAAGTCGGCCCTCAGGGAGGTCGCTGAGTCAACAAATTTTTTGTTACGAAATTGTGTGTAATTATTTCCTCTTCTTATGTACCAAATTTAAATGAAATCGGACGAACATTTAAAGTCCGCCCCCAGAGAGATCCCTGGATAGGATTCAACAAATTTTTTGTTACGAAATTTGTGTGTAATAAGTTCCTCTTTTTACACACCAAATTTGAATGAAATCGGACGAACTTCTGAAGTCCCCCCCAGGGGAGGTCTCTGGGTAGGAGGTCAACAAATTTTTAGTTACGGAATTTGTTTGTAATCACTTTCTCTTTTTACGTACCAAATTTGAATGAAATCGGACGAACTTTTGAATTCCGCCCCCGGGGGAGGGCCAATCAAATTTTAAAATAGCCTATAACGACCCCCGACCTGACACAAAGACATGGTATAAGTTTGGAAACGATCAGTTGAGCGGTTTAGGAGCCTATTCGGAACATACAAACAGACAAAGAGACAAAGTTTTATATATATAGATTGAAAAAAATATTTCGAAATAAACTCATATTTTGTGTTAATGTTACACCGCTAAAATTTTAATCCAAATTAAATTCAATATTCAACAATAGTTTTCTATCGATTTTAAATTTGTATTTTTTTCGAAAAAATTTTATTTATTTTTTGAAAATTATTTAAACTGAATTTAAGCAATCTGTTTTTCTTGTTTCTTATCAAATAAAAATTTAATGCAAAAATCACCCACTTGCCGGCGCTGTACTCAAAATAATAAAGTATCCGTGCAACCCAAAAAAAATTAAAAGAACATACATTTTATGAAAGGCGATAAACTAAATGTTAAGACGCCTAGCTCAGCGATTCCCAAAGTAATTCGCGTGTTGGCTGAAAATGGGTCGCTGAAAATTTTATTATTTAATTGTTCATATTATTTACTTTTTAATTAAATTGTATTTGTGTGCATGTGTTAGTAGCATATTTTTAGATGCTTGTAAAATTTTTCTCATTAACAACTTAATTTAAATAATTGTATGCAGAGGCGCGTTATGACATTATGGTACCCTAGGCAATTAACATTTTTCTACATCAAAATTTACATGAACTAATAAACAATTTTAATATAATAAGGAATTGAAAAAAATTAAAATAAAATAATTAAATAATTAAAAATGAATAAAAAAATTCAATTATACACTTAGACCTGGATTGGCCCACCAAGCTAGCGGAGTTTCCCGATGGGCAGTGCCAAAATCCGTTGTCTGAAATTTGAATGTTTCTTTTAACCCAGCCTGTTAACTTTTTTTTAAGCGTAGAAAATTTTTCTATATAAATAAAAATTTTGATCTCCCGGTCCTAAATTATTCCCAGTCACAACGATACTTTTCTCACTTTATGCTCCACAAATTCATCAATAAATCAACAAAATTAATTTTTCTTGTGCTCCCTTTCAATACATACTAAAATTTGAATATACAAAATAATCTTATGTGACTTCTCACAATCTAAGATTTTTCTGTTTTAGAACAGTTAAAGGTGACAACTGAAAATTAGTTTAAAGTATTACATGTAAAAAAATTATTTAGTATTTTGGTGCCCCCCAAATCATGATGCCCTAGGCAATTGCCTACTTTGCCTACGGTGTAACGCGCCGCTGATTGTATGCATCATAGGAACCATTGCATACTATGATTTGTATTGTAACTAAGGAACCAAATTCATGAAAATTTAAGTTTTGTTATGTGAAAAACAAAAAGTTTTTGTATATTGTGTTTCATTTATAAAAAAAATATACGTACTGTTATTAAAAATATAATCTAAATAAAGTAAAAGTAAGTAGGTACTTTTTAAATTTAGTAATTATTGAAATTAAGTACCGTAAAATGTGGTGAAATTCATCAGACGGGGTGACATTGAATAATGATTGCTGTGCCTTTGATAACAACAGCGGCGGCTCGTACATAGCTGCGACACTGCCATAGGCGCCCGCAGGATTTTTTCTAGGGGGGGGGGGGCAAGAAATTTTTTTTAAAAAGCTTATAAATATGTTTTTCTTCAACGATGAAAATAAAAAAAATGTGTTGAGAATTAAGTTACATGTATCTTATATGAATCTTTTCTTTTTAAAAGTAAAAAATAACAAACATAAATTAACATTTTTAATAAACGAATTCACTTGCTGGATTAGATAATAAAAAACAAATAAAAAATAAATAATATTTAATACATATATAAAGAAAAAAAAACCAGATACCTTCCGTCTTCCGAATCGTTCCAAAACTTTCAGTAACTCGCCAATTAGAAGAAAAACAAAACCAACGAAGATATTTTAGACGTAGTTCATGCACGTATGCGACATAAAAAAGACACATTATATGAAACTTTATGAGGTGTATTATACTCAAACACGTAAATTGAACTTCTCCGGCGTAAAAGTTAAAAAAATAATCTTTTATATTTATACACCATAGATATTTCTACACCATAAATATTAAGAAATGCAATTGCTTTATTTTTTTGTAACTGAACAGTTATTTTTTTATTGTAACTGAACGATGATTTTCTTCTTATAAAAAAGTTATTGTGCGAGATAATAAGTTTTTTTTTTGTTTGAAAAATGACAAACATTCTAATATTATTTAAATTAAAATCGGGTTTCTAATTTGTACGAGTTTAGTGTTTAGGTCTCATCGCTGATTAAGTTTTATTTTCTTCATCAAAGCCAAGGGGGGGGCCAAGGCCCCCGCTTGCCTTCCCCTCCGGGCGCCTATGGACACTGCAGAACCCTCAATAATTTTCAAAAAATTGAACTCATAAAAAAAAATGTTTGTTAGCTCTGAATTTTTCTTACTTTGAAATTATTTTTAAATAAAATATAGCAATTGCTGTAACATTTTAATAAACAAGAGTAGCCTACTTTCAGGCTTACAGAAAATCTAATATAGAAAATACAGAAAGTACTTTTCAAAAAAAGCTGCAGAAATCTTTTTAACAGATTTTTTGGAACTGCGAATTTCACAGTGCAGGGAATTTTTTTTTTATGAATAATTTAATACATTTTAATTGCTGTTAAGTTCTTTTTGAAATAACACGGTTTTGAAATAACACGGTTGACAAAAATAAACTTATCCTCTTTTTACACGATTGAAAATATATAATCGTATATTTTAATTCATTATAGATGTTTTATAACGCGATCGAAAATCAAATGCATTTTACATTTTTGTTTTATCAATTATATTATTAAAAAACATTGCTACGATAGATAAGTGGTTGCAAAAGACTCCCATGCAAAAACAAACAGTAGAAAAGGAAATGTGGTGAAGTTAGCCATAGATCTGCCAGCCATAAACATTGCGCAACGCATATTTTTTTAATATATTTTAATTTTTGTATGGCAACTATCACAACCAGTGCAGAAACGCTAATGCCACTTTGGCTCAAGTTATAACAAAGCCCAATCAATATTCCCCCATTCGAGGAATTTCAATACCAGTCGTCTGAATGTTCAAAATCCTCCTGAAAAAAAAAAATTAAATAAAATTTAAAAATTTTTGTATGGTAGCTATCACAGCCAGTGCAGGGACTAGCTTCTTTGTAATTTACACTTCTTAATAGGGATGAGCAAAAAATTAAGTATACAATTTTGTAACATCCGAGGTTTGGAAGCGAATTTCCAAGCCGTTCAAATCCATTTGGCCTCTGCCAAGCCAAATGTTCTGGCTTAAGTGATACCCAAGTATTGGACAACGGAGACCCCAGCCGTTTTTCAATCCCCGGTTATGATCTTCATTCTTTATACGTTGCCCACAGATTTAAAATCATCAAGCCCCTTATTAAATTTTCTTTGGTTCAAATTAAGAATTAACAAACACGTCATCCATTTTCCTTTACAGATATGTAGAGTTTTTTTCAAGTCTTAATAATCTGAGTCAAATTATTTCTGAACCCATCCACATTCCAGATATAAACCATCAGGGTCATCATCTCTTGGATCTGTTTCTGACATCGAATCCAGATAATTATAACGCTTCAATTGGTTCCCCTCTTGGAAACTCCGATCATTGTCTCGTCAGGACGTCCTTCTCTTTTGTTGGTGGGGCACGTTTATCTAACGCTCCTGGAATACTGATATGGACCTATTCTCAAGCTGATTGAGATGGGCTCGCCAGTTTTCTTGGACGCATGGATCTTTCTCGTTGCTTCTTGGAGAAGGATGTTGAACTTTACACGGCTGTCATTACTGAAAGTATTCTGCTAGGGATGAAACTTTTATGTGGTTTAATGACAACTGTGCAAAGGCCATAGCCGATAAGGATAATACTTTTCGTGAGTATAAACAAAACAATTCTTTAAGTTCACAGATGCAGTAAGATTTGCTGTCAGCAGAAGGTTTTGTATACCCAGAAAAAGAGTTAAGAAATATTAAACCTTCCTAAAAATAGCAGAAGCTTTTGGAGCTTCGCTAAAAGTGTAAAACAAAACTTTTGGTCGCCTTCATCTTTTCCTCCCCTTGTCGACTAGTGACCTGATGACATATTTATCCCACAAGCTCTACACCAGTCTTCACAATTCCGGTGAGGCTTGTGTTGTCGCTTTGGATCTAGGTAAGGCTTTTGATCTGGCACCCGGATTTGATTTCTAAAGTTAAATCAATGGGCCTAGGATCAGCCGTTGTCAACTGGATCAGTAACTTTCTATAACTATTCGTGCTGTTGTGAATGGGTACCAGTCACATATTTTTAATATCAACTCCGGTGTACTCCGGTGTGTTCTCTCCCCAACCCTCTTTTTAATTTTCATCAATGATGTTCTGAAATCAACACTAGTGTTTTCAAATACCCGGAAATAAAAGTACCCGGGTACTCGAGTTGTAATATTTCAAAGTTTTCGGGTAACCCGGGCTACCCGGGTATTAAGAAATATTGCAAAAAAAGCTGGAAACAAAAAAACACGTTAATTATTTAAATTTTTTGTTTATTAAGAAAATAATATTTTATAAAAATTAAAGCATTTTATGTATCTGGGCTCATTCTATTACTTAATTTACTACAAAATATTCCAGCAATGGAAAAAACACGCTCCGAGTGATTCAATTGATGTTAATTTCTCAAAGTAATTCCAGACTCGAGACATTTTACAAGCTGCAAGAACAAAAAATTCAATCGAGCGCATAACATCAATTTGCATAATTTTTCTTCACTTACGATTTTTTAATTTCACTTCCTCAGCTCAGCAGTATTTTGATTAATCAAAAGCACAAAGAATATTTTTTTCAGAAAAACACATTTCTATTTTTTTTTCTACGTTTTTGAAATAAAAATAATTCAATTAAGCATTAATTTATTACGACCTACTTATAAAACATGTAACATGTAAGTCAATATTTCAAATTTTCGAATGCGAAAATATTTTTTAAGCTCGCCTATGACTGTGCAATTTGGTTTTGAAATTTGCTTTTTGAATTTCAAAACTTTAATACCCGGATACTCGATGTTACTACCCGGGTTTTGAAATACCCGAAATAATGGTCAAATTTACGGGTACCCGACACCCGGGTACCCGGGTTGAAAACACTAATCAACACTCAACCCCATCCACAGCTTCGCCGATGACAGTAACTTGGTAGCATGCTACGATTTTATTAATAGGAAATCAGCATTTCCAAAGCTGTTGCTACTAAACGTAATTTTAGCAAAGTAGCATAAATCACCACCTTTCCAAAATTTCACAATGGGGTCTTCTCAACAGAGTTGAGTTTAACGCATCCAAAACTCAATGCTGTCTTATTTCTAGAAAGCTGTCAACTTTTGGTCCCCAATTTTCTTTTCAAGGCGAAAGCATTGGTAAATCTGGGAGCCTCGACATTTTAGGCTCGAATATAACTTCCGATCTAAGTTGGAAAGTCCATACGACCGAAATTAGAATACAATTCGCATATATGGGCTGGTGCCCCTAAAACTAATCTTGAGTACCTGGACAAAGTTCAAAGAAGGGCTATTAGATTGATCACCAAACCACCAGCTCATTAACATGACTCAATCACCGTCGTAATATAGGTTCGCTTTCCTTTTTCTATAAATACCTTGTTGGAACGGATACGTGTTCCCTGGAAGTAAAGGCCCTACTTCCTCCACTTCAAGTATTTTCACGTCAAACACGTTCCGCTTCAACGTCACACCCATATTTCGTCAAAATTCCCAGTTTTGATTCGTTTTCAATTCGAACCTCGAGAACATGGAATGACCTCCTATCAAAACTGTTCCCAACAGCTGGCGGACGTTTGATTTACGACTTGCGCCTCTTTAATAAGAGTGTAAATGATTACCTACTAACTGTCCCACTTTTTAGTCCCGTCTAAACTTCCTGTTCTGATTTTACCAAATGCATACTTCTTATAGTATAAAAAATATACCACCTTGTGATTTGTTTAACTTTAATAAAAAAAAAAAAGGGACACTAATGCCACTTTGGCCCAAATTGGGGCAAAGCCCATCTAATATTCCCCCATTAGAGCAATTTCGTCTGGCATGTTCAAAATATTGCTGAAAAAAAAAAAATTAAATAAAATTTCGAAAATTTTGTTTGGCAGCTATGACAGCCAATGTAGGGACGCTAATGCCACTTTGGCTGAAGTTGGACCAAAGCCCGACCTATATTCCCATATTCGAGGAATTTCGATACCAGTCGTCTGGCATGTTCAAAATCCTCCTGAAAAAAAAAAAAATAAATAAATAAAATTTCAAAATTTTTGTATAGCAGCTATCACAGCCAGTTGTTATGAATAATATTCTTCTATTTTATTCTCAATGAAATACTGACTTTTCTTTATTAATTTATAAGAAAATATTTTATTTAACAATTATTTTTGTCTTACTTTAATTTAATTTTAAATTTATTGAACCAAATCTGAAAAGTGACTGCCGTTTTTTTTAATAACTACTTAATTTAAAAACTTTGTGAAATTATTGGCACGCCTTTTCGAAAATTAAGTTTGATTCATTATCGAATCAAAACATTTTTAACGAATTGGCATAAACGTGTCTTTCGTTAATGAAAAAATATCAACGGATGCATTTTGATATTATATTATAAGTTTTGCAGTATTGATTTTGAAATAATAATGCAATAAAAGCATTTATAATATGAAAACGATTTGAGTTATGAGGAAAAGTTTAGAATGAGTTTTGGGTACCATAACATCCCTCCCCCTTTAAGAAAAACGTTATTTTGAATTTTACTACTTATTCAAATTTGGTTCTAAAATTTGAAGAAAAAAAATTTAAAATAACTTATAAGCTAAACATAAAATTTGTTTTTTTTTTGTTTTTAACAAAATTTTAAAATTTTTTTTTTGTTTTAAAATTTTATAATTTTAACATTTTATTTTTTTTTTTTTGTTTTATAATTTTATAATTTTAACATTTAAGTTTTTTTTTTTGTTTTATTCTGAGCTTGACGTTATTTTTACATATTTTACTTTAAAATATTTTTTATACAAAACGTATAAAGTGAAAAAAGTGATAACTGATATTGTTGTAGTTAATAGAGAAATATGCGTTGTAGTGAATGAAATTGAATCTTTGAAGGTTTGAGATTGTAATGATTTCAAAGAAATACTAAATTTATCTAAGTTGAATTCTTCTAAATGTTGGATGTGTTGAGAAACTATTGAACTATTTTGAGGAAATATAATAGTTTCGTTTGGTAATATAGTTTCGAATTCATACGTAAATATTGTGACATTAACTTCATTTTTATTTGCTTGGAGAGTAACTTGGTTTGTATAAGCCTTACAGCCTGGTTTGAGTTTGAAAATTCCACTATCTGAAAGTTTTTCTACAAATGAATTTTCCCCACACCATATGGTGATCGGAGAAGGCTTGGGTACTACAAATAACCAAGAATTTGGTTCAAATAAATTGAACCAAATTTCATGTCTAAGTTTAAAAAAATTAATATCACAAATATCTAATTCGGTATTTCCAGGTAAAGCTTTTATTTCACAACTTTCGAAAAAAGCACTAACTGAAATTAGATTTTGACTACAAAGATATTCATTTGAAAGAAACTTATTACATTGCTTAAGATCAAATTTTGAAAGGAAATTGTAGTTTCTTAAATTTTCGTTAAACGCTACATAATTTGAATTGAATTTTATATAGTAAAAAGTATTATTTTTATATTTAATTGGTTAAGGAGTAACTTTGAACGAATTGTATGTTTCTGAAACAAACGGTATTTTTACTTGAATTAATAAATGATTATTGGTGTATAATGGCTCAACAGAAACTACTGAATTCAGAAGTCTTAAATTTAATTGGTTAGGATTAAATGGAAACTTAAAATTAGATGTTTGATCTAATTGTATTTGTTTGATTGCTTTTGTAAAAATATTGGAGTTTAAGAATTTGTTGCACAATTTTCCCAGTTTTGCTTCTTGCTTTTTATTTTGATTTGTTAATAGGTTGTTAGCAAAAATTGTTCACACTTCATCAAATAAATGAAGTGCTTGATGTATTTGGGTTAAATTGTCTAATTTATCTATTAAATTGTCTATTTCACTACGAAGTATTCTAAAGTTTTTATTTAATTTTAACTGTGTTTCGTTATAGTGGTGAAATAGTTCAGAAATAATGGTAATTCTTGATTCTTCAATGTGAAAAAGATTTAATTGATTGTCATGTAAGTTTTTTAAAGCTAAATCAATTTTTTCTGCATCATTAGAATCCATTGTTCCGAAAAGATAATGTTCCATATTGCCTATAGCATTTAATAATTCTCGTTTATATCTTTTTGAAATTTCGGATATTTCATTATTTTTTAAAATTTCATTTTGTTGATTTTGTAATAATCTTAAACTTAAATTGCAGTTGTCTGCCGGAGAACTAGTTTTTATTGTTTCACATAAAATATTCAGCGAATTATAATCAGTTTGAATTGATTTTGTGTCATACTTAAAACTGTCTGAATCTAAGTAAAATAAAAATTTCCAGTTTGTTAGTGATTTGTGCAATTTTCCTATTTTTCCGGAATAAAGTCCTGGTGCTTTTAGGTATGTAACTTCTGCAGGCATAAAAGCAATTTGGAAAACAATTAAACCGTATAAAAAGCTAAAAAGAAAGTGAATTATTACGATGTAAATTTTTTTAGTAAATTATTGTGTACTAGTTTTTGTTTTTTTCCTATTTTATTACAGTATTTACTGGAGATTTAATTTCTAAGACTTCGTAAGGTCCTTGATAAATAGGAGTCAGTTTTTTATTTACTCTATTTTTGATTTCTAAAAGAACTTTTTCACCTACTTGATATGTAATTTCCTCAGTATTTTTATCGTAATATTGTTTAGATTTTTCCTTCGCTTTTATTTGATTTTCTCTGACAATTTCGTATGAATTCTGCAATCGTGCTTTCAGTTCAATCACGTAATCGTCGTAATTGTAAACAGGGTCAATTGAATTTGAAAGTGATGTTGGGATTTCGGGTTGAAACCCAAACAAAATCTCAAAAGGTAAATATTTTGTCGATGTATGAATAGTAGTATTGTAACAAAATACTGCGTAATCGATCCATGAATCCCAGTTACCTAGGCGTAGCTTCGTAGATAATCACCTAAAGTTCGATGTGAACGTTCTAAAGAACCATTACTTTCAGGATGATAAGGACTTGTTTGAATTTGTTTTATTTTTAAAAGTTTACAGACAACATATCACTCAGAAAATTAGTACCTTGATCGGTTAATAAAGGCTTTGGTGGACCAAATATGCAAATTATTTTGCGAACATAAACTTCAGCTATTGTACGAGATTCTTGATCCGGGATTGGGATAGCTTGAATAAATTTAGAAAGTTCGTCTTGAAATGTTAAAATATATTTTTAATATTTTCAGAAACAGGTAAGGGTCCTACAATGTCTAATGATATTTTTTCAAAGGGTTGTTTCGCAGTTGTTGTAATTTCCATAGGCATTTTCGATTTTTTATAACATTTATTTTTTTGGCATATTTCACACGCTTTGCGTAATTTTTTACATCTTTATGCATATTTTTCCAAAAAAATTTATTTATTTTTAATTCTATTTAACATTTTGAAAACTCCTTGATGACCACCTAAAGGTGCGTCATAAAAATCATATAGAATTTTTTTAATTTCATCCGATTGAGTTAATTCAATAATATTATTATTTTGAGTTGGAGAAATTGCTGACGGAACGGAATTTATATTTAAGTTATTTGGAATATTTTTTGTTTGGTTTCTTGTAACAACTGAAACTTGAGCATTTTTAAGTCTAGAAAGTGCATCAGCGTTTTTATTTAAATGACCAGATTTGTGAATTATTTCAAATTCATATTCTTCAAGTTTTATGCGCCAGCGCAGAACTCTAGAAGAAGGGTCTTTCAAATTAAAAATCCAAATTAAGGGCTTGTGATCTATAACGATTACAAATTTTTTCCATATAAATAAGGTCGAAAATGCGTTACAGCCCAAACAAAGGCCAATGCTTCTTTTTGTTCAACTTTTCTTCTTGTAGTGCTAGATCTATCACTGACGACAGTGAATCCAATCTAGCTGCTCGAAGAATTAATCTTAATGGATCTCGAAGTCCATTTACAAAATTACTTAAAACAGTAGATTCGATTAGTTTTCGAATTTCTACAGAAGTTGTTGATAATGTAGCTGTACTAGACATATTCAATTCATCGAATAAAACTTCTGTCCTGCTAGCATATTGACTAACAGTTTCATTTGGCGCTTGATTAAGACAAAAAATATCTGCCATTATTAATTGCACTGCGCGTAATTTAGAAAAATTTAAATTTATACTTTTTTAATTCATCCCAGGTAGTATACTCGTGGTACCGTAAGACTAAATTATAGGCTCTACCAACTAATTTTGATGAAATTACCGCTAAAAAGTCGGCTTGTTCTTCATTTGTTTTTTCTTTTTTATATTGGATTTCTGAGAGCTGTAAAAATCTATGTAATTCAATAGAATTTCCATTAAATTGAGGAATCATTTTCATTGCTTGGGACATATCAAACGACGCCATTTTTATTCTATTTTGTTGTAAATAAAGATTAGAACAATTATTTTGAGGAGGATCTTTTCGATTCTCAGGGTCGTCTTTAGATTGGTTATCTGGTATTTGAGTTGGACCATGAAGAGAATTTTGAATAGAATTATCAACTTGACTTAAATTGTAAACGTTCGAATTATCGTTAGTAGTACTTTTAGAAGAATCTTGTGGAACTTCAGAATTGTCTTCTGAAAGGTTAACTTGAACTAGAAGCAGAATCTTGAAAAAAATTGTGAATTTTAATTAAATCTTCAAAGAAGTTTTCCGAGTCAATTACAGTTTTTTTATTCGAATATATAGATAAATTATCAAATTCAATTTGATTTAATAAATTATTTTGAAGAAGATTTTTCGAAATTTCAGAATTGACTTCTGAATCAGAACTCTCGTCTCCTGAATCAGAATTGGTTTCTAAATCTGTTTTATTGGATACGCTAGGAGGTGGTGAATGGGCTAAAAGAGTAGTTTTTTTGAATGGATCTTGAACCGATTGGAACTCAATATCGTTTGAGTTATCGTTTTCTGTCTCTGTTGTATTATTTTGCTTTTTTATTTTTTCTGATTTATTTCGTTTTCTCCCAGAACGTAGGGTAAGGCTTACATCAAATCCTGACATGTATTTTCATGAGATAATATCTGTTAAAATTTTTTTCAACGTTATTAAGTTTTTTATTTTCTCTAGCCTTTTTTTTTTTTTTATTTTTAAAAATAAAATGTGTAAATAATAATTCGACAATAAAAAATGTTTGAGGTAGGTTCAATATTTTAAATCTCTAATTTCTTCTTTTTTGTAAAAAAATTTTGTACAATTAAAAAATAGTTTTTTTTTTTTATGATAAAAAAAAATTTATATAATTTTTTTTTTGTTGTCAATTATGCAATAAAATTTGAATTTCGAGTCAAGAATCGAAATTATGACTTCTTTTTTTTTTTGTGGTTTAATAGTATAAAAAGATATTCGTATGAAATTTCTTTTTTTTTATTGTATACTTTTTTTTATTTTTTATATGTATTAACTTTCATAAATTGATCTTTGAATTTTTAGATTGGAATATTTGTGTAATGATCCTTACAACCACAATTATTAATACTTATTTGAATTGTATTAAAATATTGAATTTTATTTGAATTTCAACTTATAATGAATTTCAACTTATAATGAATTTGTATGGAATAATCTGAATTATTTTTTAACATTTTTTACATTTTTATTTGCCAGGTATTAGCCCATCAGGCTTTTATAGCATTGGGCATTAGAGTTTTGTTTTTAAGACTAAGTGTAATTATGTAATTATATAATTATATTTATATTTTGTTAAATCAATAAAGTACTGAATTAAATAAAAAAAAAATAAAAAAAAATTCTATATTTTACAAAAATTTATCTTTTCTTTTTGTAAGTTTTGCAAAATTTTTGGTTTCAAAATTTGTTTTTATTAAATTTTTTTTTTGTTTTTTTACAGAATATCAAATTTTTAAAATATATATATATTTTTTTTTTTGTGTTTGCAGTAAAAATTGGCTTAAAAAAAATTTTTTTTTTTAACCTTTGTCGATTAATTATATAAAATTAATTTTTGTGAAATAATTAAGATTTTTTTTATATAATTTGCTGTCACCTTTTTTTTTTATTTACTTTAAAAATGTTGCTTACTAAAACCTTGAAAATGATGATAAATTCATTTTATGCTGCTTGCTGGTTTGATCTGGACACTCCGAAATGTTGGCTAATGCTGAACTAAAACAATTCCAATGAGGGCTTCTCGATCACTTGCTATGGCTATTTGATTGATGATGAACCAAAACAATTCCAAGGAGGGTTTCTCGTCACTTCTATGGCTATTTGGCTGATGCTGAACCAAATAAATCCCACCGCTGCCACCAATTGTTATTAATAATATTCTTCTATTTTATTCTCAATGAAATACTGACTTTTCTTTATTAATTTATTTTATTAATTTATAAGAAAATATTTTATTTAACAATTATTTTTGTCTTACTTTAATTTAATTTTAAATTTATTGAACCAAATCTGAAAAGTGACTGCCGTTTTTTTTAATAACTCCTTAATTTGAAAACTTTGTGAAATTATTGACACGCCTTTTCGAAAATTAAGTTTGATTCATTATCGAATCAAAACATTTTTAACGAATTGGCATAAACGTGTCTTTCGTTAATGAAAAAATATCGACGGATGCAATTTGATATTATATTATAAGTTTTGCAGTATTGATTTTGAAATAATAATGCAATAAAAGCATTTATAATATAAAAACGATTTGAGTTATGAGGAAAAGGTTAGAATGTGTTTTGGGTACCATAACACAGTGCAGAGACGCTAATGCCACTTTGGCCCAAGTTGCGCCAAATTCAATATTTTCTCATTCGAAGAATTTCGATACCAGCCGTTTGGGATGTTCAAAATCCTCGTGAAAAAAAGAAAAAATGAAATAAAATTTAAAAATTTTTGTAGGGCAGCTATCACATCTAGTACAGATGTTCGAAGTTGGACCCCACCCAATATTTGCTCTGAACGTTCTAGGTATGCGATTTCAAATATTGTACATCTTACTGGACTCGATGTTTCTTTGTAGCAAAGTTTTGTAGGCTGTTTGTTCCCGGCAATTTAGATTTTGCTATCGTGGTATAATTAGAAATTTCCAAACGTCTGTCTATTTTGTGTTTATTTTTAAATTTGTTTCAGAAAAATATTTTTTTAATTTATTTCGATATTCGATAAAAATAAAATAATATTTGGATACCAGTCGAAAAATTTTATTTTGATGATTTAACGAAATATATAGATTCCTAACAAATTTTCAATGTTCGATTGTTTGGAGCTGGTGCACGTGGAATTAAAAACTTTCTTGATTCAGCTGGAAATATTTTTACAATTTCTAAAATAAAAATTATTGCGCAATAATGAAAAAAATTCTGTCCAATAATGAATCTCTTAAAAATTCTTGAATAACTTACTATGTAATGTTTTAAGCAAAAAGTAAGAGATATACTATTATTATTACTTATATATTTTCTTCCCTACTAAAATATTTGTTACAAAGTTTATAAATCATTATGCTGGCCATCCACGGTCCAACTTGGTTGCACAACATGGCAAGTTGTATCGTGTGTGGGCAAGTTGACAACTTGTTGCACTGAGAAAAAAAACCATAGTAATATTATACAAGTTGACTTGGGTAAAAAAAATTGTACTAAATTTCAAAATCATAGTTTTTTTATACAAGTTATTGGTACAAGTTACAAGTTATACATTGTTTTAAAATGAAAACTTCGACAAATCGTCTATAAAAAATAGTTGATTTATACAAGCGGAGCATTTGTTAAATTATCCAAATGCTTGTATAAATTACTAAAACAATGTATAAAAGTTGTATGAAAACTTCGACAAAACATCTAAAAAAAAATAGTTGATTTATACAAGCGTAGCATTTGTAAAATTATCCAAATGCTTGTATAAATTACCAAAACAATGTATAAAGTTCTTTTGAAAATTTCGACAAATCATCTAAAAATTTATACAAGCGATTGTATAAATTACTAAACAAAATGTATAAATTTTTAATAGATACCGAATTTATATTTGAAATTTAATACATTGTTGTATATTACTGGCATAGCTCAGTGGAAGACTACATAAACATTGAACAAAAAGAGGTTAAGCAACGTCTCGTTGTGATAGAACTTAGATGGTTGACCGTCACAAATAAAAAAAGACAATAAAAAAGGCGAGAAAAAGCGAAAAAAAAATTAAAAAAAACCAAAAAAAAAACAAAAAAACAAAAAAAAACAAAAAAAAAACCAAAAAAAAAAAAAAACACAAAAAAAAAAAAAAACAAAAAAAATATAAAAAAAACAAAAATAAAAACAAAAAAAAAAACGAAAAAAAAAAAAAAACAAAAAAAACAAAAAAAAAAAAAAAAACAAAAAAAAAAAAAAAAAACTAAAAAAAAACTAAAAAAGAACAAAAAACAAAACAAAAAAAAACAAAATCAAAAAAAAACATTTGAACTGTTTTTTGCATTTGAGGGGTTTTAAAATTACTTCGATGTTACAAAATTCTTTGTGAATTTGTACAGTCCGTTTATCTAAAAGATTACGCATGGCCATGTACGAATTACCTAAGCCACTTCGATAAATTAACATATTAAAAAGTATATTTTTATACAAAAAACTAACTTAATTTAACAAAGCTTAACTTTGTTAAAGCAACTAAATTAACTTAGTTATTTTACACAAGTACTTGGTAGGCTGAAAACTGCCGAAGCCTTGTGTATTTTATACTACGTTTTTGTATAATTATACTATGGTTTTTTTCTCAGTGTGGCCGACCAATTTGACAGTTGGAAGTTGGTTGGCAACAAATATAAAAATTTAAATTTTTTTTTTGGTTTTTTGTTGAAGTTGTCTAGTGTATGCGCAAGTTGTCAACCTTTTTTAAACCAAAATGACGTTAATTGTCATTTTGAGTCAAAAATATAAACAAACAATAAAATTTAATAATTGTTTGAAATACTTTAATTATTTGGCTTTATTTTTATTACTTATTAAAATTAGGTTAAATGTTGTTTACTTTGAAATTTTATTATTAGCGTCAAAAAAAAAATAAAAATAAAAATCAATAAATTTTTGACGGTTGAAGAATGGTTGCTAAACAAGTTGTATCGTGTGTTCCAAAACATACAACTTGTTGTCAACATGTTGTACAATCAAGTTGGACCGTATATGGCCAGCATTATACGACACATGCGAATTTAGATTTCGTTCTCTACCCATAATATTTTCGGATCATGTTGATCTGACATTCTTAGTCATTACCTGTTTACTTAATTATTATTGGTTATCCCACCAAACTAGTAGAAACGCAAGGCAAAAGACTTTAATTTTTTTAATCTTGTTGATTATTATTATGAAAAGTAAAAAAGAAAATGAGAAAATACTGCCTAGCGCTTTTTACAAAATAACTTCTTAAAACTTCTTAAATAACTTGGAATAATTCTAAGAAAGCTTTCTGCATTTTAACTTATAAATTTATATTATTAACTATTTTATATTAATTTTATCTAAATTTTTAGGAAATCATCGATATCCACACATACGAACTTGCTTTGGTTGTTCGTCGAATGTCCCGACCAGAGATAATTTCAAGTATAAAACGAACATCCGATGCAATTATTGATAAAGGTGGATTTATTTTAAAATTAGAAAATTTGGGACATCGTAAATTGCCACACAAAACAAGGGTTCATGGTTTAGTACACAAAGAAGGAAGTTATTTTATTTTCAAAAATTGATACTGGTTCAAATAATATAACTGATTTTACAGAAGGATGGGGATGTGAATTTGATATAACACGAGATCTTTGAATGTACATTGCATGAGGAATTACTACCATCAGAGATTATCGTAAGGATATTCAAGAAAATGATAAAATAGATCAACAGAAGCAAAACCCTCAATTTAAATATAATTCTGGTATGGATAATTATCCATTCCAAAAATAAATAGATACATATTTTGAATGCATAGCTAATAATTATTATTATTATTATTTAACTGTTTTTTTTTTTTGTGAAACAATAAATTTTTTTTATATAAAAAAGCGGGAGGTATTTAAATATTTATCAAATTATATTAATGGATAAGAATATTACACCTACCATTACCAAATTCCTAGGTTTTTTTTCTATATAGGACTTGATTAGAATAATTAATTGCACAATATATTTGAAATAAATAAGAATTTTAATACAAAAAATAATAATTTGCTTTATAACTTTTCTGTAACATTTCTTAAAACTTATGACAGATTTTTTATGAAATCACATATTATGTAATATATTTCTGAGATTTTATTATGCATATTTTACGATACTGTGGTTAATTTTAGAAAGGCTTTAAAGTTTGTTGTGTTTTCAATTCTAATTCACA